>JAPMUY010002589.1:0-122500 GCA_026901105.3 Galaxias olidus | reverse complement strand
TGAAGAGAAGCATGGCTTCGTTTTGGGACAACCCAATATATGGCTGCCCTAGTTTCAATAGACCGCCGCTCAATGATTGCCATCCAGAGGAAGGGAGAAAGTGAATGTGTAGTTGGTGGAGTAGGAGACCGAACAAGGCCGCAGCATTGCACAAATGGCCTTGATAATCTACCGTTCTTGTACGTTAGGGAGCAAAGACCACATAACTGAATTTCCTTAGCATAGAAGCCACAGTAATTCATCAACTATAAAAATTAAAAAAAGACCAATGGCTGTCTGTAGACGTATTCGGCTCTTCTTCTGCTCGCACCGAGAGGAGTTTTAAGGTTTAGCCTCGTCGCCGTGTCGCCGTTCGTTTGGCCCGTCCCCTCTGTTCCCCTCAGCTTTTCTTTTCCTTCGACTCAAACGTCTAAAGGAGGCCAACTCTCCTGCTTCCCTTTTCTTTCCTTTGTTGCCATGACAATCCTCTGCATTTTGCCAGGCCCAGGGTCTGTACTCTGATCTAAGAGCAAATAGGAGACAAAACCAGACAATGAGGAAGATGGTAAGAACATAGAACAATAATCGCTGATGAGATGTTTTGGTGTCTCAGTGCAGTGAAATGCAAAAAAAAAAAAAAAACTTTAATAACGTGAAAGACAAGTTTATATTAGTGAAACGACTATTCATCATCTGGGGAGCGTAGGCACGGAACAGAATCACCAAGGCCACCGTCTCCGTAGAGCATTCAAACCGACAAACATTCACTCTCTGGCCGTATGCATTACGCAGAGCACAAAGCTCTTTCTCTACCTCCACCCTCTTGGTTTCCAGTGTAACAGAATAGGCTGCCCACACACGCCAGTACCTACTAACATCCTGGCCTACACCCCCCCCCCCGCGCCATCTTACTCCAACCCAAGTGTTTACGGCCCTGACTATCTGCGTTCCCGTCACCGCGTATCTGTTTGACGTGGCATGGAGCATACTGTAGGTATGAAGCGTCAGCGTGCCCCTTCCCCGAATACTTGTATGTGCACACACACACACACACACACACACACACACACACGCACACACACACATACAGATATACGCCTAAACATACAGGCGCACTACTACGAAGCCGATGTGACAGATGGTCAGGGCATATTCTTTTCAAGGCTAGTGAGTGTTGATATACAGTATGGCGAGGCACCACAACACTCTCTCCCCACATACACTCGTGCACACACACAGGCGAACATACATGAATAATGCAAACATATTAAACGCAAACTCTACCTCTTACATGCAGGCATGAGAATATGAACATGCCATGCTAATACGGATCACACAAACTGCACGCGCGGCCCCTCCTGCCTGCCAGCCAGACCGCCCGTTCCCATGAGAGTCTCTCCAGCGCAGCTCGATCCGCTGTTTCAGGACCAGCTTGGGCTGCCCGTCGCCTGGGTCGCAGCGGCACCAGGGTCGGACACAATGTTTAACGGCCAGTGGAAGTCCACAAGTGGGACTCCCCAGCTCCGGGCCTGTGAGGGAGCAGCTCGCTGGCGCCTCTTGCTCGGTCTCGCTGTATTGCTCGCTACTTCTCTTGTGTTTGCTTTCCTTCTCATTTGAATCATAATAGCCGGCGCTCTTTAGTCATTCAGCTGGCACGGCGCCCTCAGCATTCACAAGGCCCCAGCCTTTTGAGTCCGTGTTGCATCCTTAGCGATCAATCCGGAGCCTTTTAAACGGGGCGACAGGAAAACTGATGAATTGTTCCGTTTCGGAGTATTGAGCACAGCCTTGTTATCATTCGTCCTCTTCAGCGGCGGGAGGAAAGCAGAGGTGTGAGCCCAATGCATAAATCAGACATGCTGCAGCGTGTGTGTGTCGGGATGGGGGGGGTTCTAACATGTACTGTGGATTGCACTGCGTGACCGTGTGTGAGCGAGGGGCTGCGAGCGTCATGAGAGACACACCGTGACAGGGTGCAAAGTGTAGAAGGTGCGCCGGGTCTCTGCGGGGCTGACCTGTAATTACAGCGCTGTGAGGTACCTGGGCACGGATGGAGTTCCGACACCCTGAGCGCTGTTTGGAGCTACCCGTGGATTTAAGCACCTTTGTGTGTGTGTGTGTGTGTGTGTGTGTGTGTGTGTGTGTGTGTGTGTGTGTGTGTGTGTGTGTCTGTGACCGTTCCCGTTGCTGTTGCTGTTTCTGTCTTTTGGTGCTGTTCTCCACCCCGGAGTGTATCTTCTCTGCACAAACCTGGGATCTGTCGGTGGAATATCTCCCCATCGTGGTCCTGCCGACCCCTCTACTTGACAGACGCCGTCGCAACCTCCAACCAACGCCTTCATTGGTGGAGGCTGGACCAGCAGAATTGATCTAGCCTGCCATGTAAATGGCCTGTTTCAGCCGCTGACCCACGCCACACCATTGTAGGCGACTTAGCTCTGAGATCAAGTCCATTTCCATTTATTTCAATCCTTTTTTGAAATACAGCCCAAGTGATCAACCATATGGTCATTTTTCAATTCCATTAGTTCCATACTTGACTTGAGTCGGATTGGAATGAGATTTGCCCTCCGCGCAGAAAGTATTTAAAGGTTGTTGGAAAGGGAACTGTTTTCGTCCTACAACTTTTACTTTTCATCCCATTAGTGCAAAATGTTCCGGGTCACAAGCCACTGGCGCTAATGTGAAACACTGTTATTGACGTCTGGTCTTCTGATGGATAGATATAAAAAAAGATTTTTTTTTTTTTTTAAAACACACGCACACTCCCAAGCTTTTGTCCGAACGCCAGAAGCTTGGATTCTTCTGCCATCCCATCGAGAGAGAGAGAGAGAGAGAGAGAGAGAGAGAGAGAGAGAGAGAGAGAGAGAGAGAGAGAGAGAGAGAGAGAGAGAGAGAGAGAGAGAGAGAGAGAGAGAGAGAGAGAGAGAGAGAGAGAGAGAGAGAGAGAGAGAGAGAGAGAGAGAGAGAGAGAGAGAGAGAGAGAGAGAGAGAGAGAGAGAGAGAGAGAGAGAGAGAGAGAGAGAGAGAGAGAGAGAGAGAGAGGGAGGGAGGGAGGATAAATTATGAATCGTGTAGAAGGTAGGGCATTGCAGCAACAGAAAGTTTTAACATTTAATGATTTTCCGATGCAGCAGGATGCCTAAAGAGCGAGTCGAAAGATGAATACGCTATATCTCTTTCTCTCTCTCTCACTTTCTCTCTCTCTCTGTCTCTCTCTCACACACTTTCTATCTCTCTTTCTCTCTCTCTCTCTCTCTCTTACCTTCTCTCTTTCTCTGTATTGTTTTGCGCTCTCTCTCTCTCTCTCTCTCTCTCTTACTTTCTCTCTCTTTCTCTCTGTATTTCTCTCCCCCTTATCATGCCTATGCATGTGTTCATATTGCTGGAATGTTCCACTGATGTAGTGCCTATGTTTTCCTCTGTGCATCGTCGGTAGCAGGTGCATAGCAGCCTAAAGAGAGCCACAAGCCATTAACAAGTCTGTTCAAAATAGAGATGCAGAGATTTCAGAGATTAGAGACATAAAGCTGTGTGCCTACATTCCTCTTATTGCCACACAACTTTCCCTGCTTCTGTGATCACCATGGCAACGGAGTTCTTGACTTTCGCTCACATTTCCTTATTTCCAGTTTGTTTATTTATAAATTTTTTCCTCCGCAGCCGAGAAGAATAAATGAAAGAAATGTTTATCTCAGAGTTAACCGGAGACCGAGGGGGGTATGCGGAGCCTGTCTCTGGGTCCCTGTGCCCGGGCTGTTTACCTGCACCGCCCTTCGTTTTAACAGGATGGAGTGGTTGTTTGTTATTGATGCTCTTGCTGGGAGGGAAACCTCCTCCTGGAGGAATGCTGCTGCTCGACAGGGCTGTGGGATAGAGCTGTTTCTCCACATCATGTCATCACCCCTGGCATGCTTTGAATCCTCTCCCCCGACAATTGACTCTGTGAATATTTCATTAGGAGGTGTTAGATTGATCTCTAGGGTTACACACAGTGGGTGTGTGGGTGTGAGAGAGAGAGAGAGAGAGAGAGAGAGAGAGAGAGAGAGAGAGAGAGAAATGGGAGCCAAAAAGCAACCCTTAGTGCAAGTAGAAAGAGGAGGGGGAGGGCACAAGAAGGAAAAGAAAAAAAAGATGCGAGGGGGAGAGAGAGAGAGAGAGAGAGACAGAGAGACAAGATCAGCTTCTCAATGTGCGAGTGCCTTCAGCCACTGCTGTAGGTGAGCCGACACGCTCACACACAGAATGTGCCCTGTGCAGGGGGGGCTGACGCTCGCCGTTTACATAATTGCTCCGACCGCCGGACTCTTCGGTCACGGGCGGTAGTTTTGGATTCTTGCCCCTCGTTCCGCGGCCACCAAGGCAGTGCGGCGGTTGCCGTTGTCAGGCGGGTCGCCAGGGGAGCAGAGCATCGCTCCGTCAGGCTGTGTGTGGGTGTTTGGTGGACCTGTGGCTGGGACCAGCTGCAGCCTCTGCAACGGGCAGCCTTATCCAGTGCGCGCAGATCAGCTTCTCTCATCAGAGAGGAGCAGAGCAGAGCAGAGCGAGAGCGCGGAGCGCGGAGCAGCAGCAGCAGCAGCAGGAAGAGGAGAGCACTGAGGCTAGTGAGGAAGGCGGCGCAGTGTTGCCGAGCGAGTGAGAGCAACAGAGCGAGAGATCGGAAAACACAGAGCAAGAGAGAGAGCCAGAGAAAGAGAGCGGAGCTCGGCTGGGCTCTGCTGCAGCAGGAAGCCAGCAGTCCGTGTGTCCGTCCCGGGGAGGAGTTGTTGTGTGGGGCCCTTTTTTTTTTTTTTTTGCCCCGCAGGGGGGAATCTGGGCCAGAGGAACGCCGGTCATTAATGCTCTCTCTGTCTCTGTGCCGCTGCTTTGCAGGAGTGGTGCCGGCCAAGAGGAGTCCAAAGCTAGTGGTGAGTACCATCCCGACACCTTTCCCCTCTTTGTTCCTGGGGGTCCCTCTGTGTGTGTGTGGGAGGGGTGGGGGGTCTTTGTGTGAGGGTTTGTTCTGCAACTGGTGCATGCCGGATGGAGGTTGGGGCGGGGGGAGGGGGGGGGGGGGGGGGGGGGGGGGGGGGGGGTTAAAGAACCAAAAAGGAGATGGAGATAAGGCTTTCTAATCTTTCATACTCAGCACGGGATCGAGGGCTCCGTAAATCTTCCCGGCTCTCTTTCTGTCTTGATCTGGCTCCGTCCCTCTTCCTCTCTGCGCCTTCTATCCCTCTTCCCCTCTTCCACACAACCCCCGCCCCCCTCTTCCCCGATCCCCCTCAATCTATGCCTCTTAACACATCACCGTTCTCACCCCCCTTCCTCTTGTTCATCTTTTCTCTCCCTTCTTTATTCCTGTGATTTCTTGCGCCCCGTCTCTCCTCCTGTTTGCTTGCCCCTCCTTCCCTCCCGTCCTGTCATCCTATGACTGATTAGGGGTGGCCCAGGTGCCCTGATTGAGTCGTTGGTAATGGTCACCAGCTGGTGGAGAGGGAGAGGGGCCACAGCTGAGGAAGTGAGGGAAGGAGACACGTTTGGGGGGACTGAGGCGGGGGGGGGTGCAACAATGATTGAGCGGTGAGGAGGCAGACGGGGAGGGAGGCAGAGTGAGCGGAGTGGCAAAGCGAGGGGAGAAGCTGTTTGAGGATTCCGGTTGACTTGGGTGACGAGAGTAGATAAAAGGAGTGACGGATGAGAGGGGAGCAGAGGGGAGCAGGCACTCGCTTTTTCTCAGGGGAACACATATCTACGTGGGCGCTTAAGGAGCCAATGCCTCCTCATGTTTTTTGCAACTCATCTCCCCCTGATGAGGAATCAATAGGGGCTCCGAGGAGACGCCACCCGAGCTTTAGATTGCGGTCAGCCCAGCCTGCCTCTGGAGAAACAAGGAGGGGGGGGAGGGGATTTCAATCCAGAGAGGCGTCTGTATCCAAGGTCAGTTCGGGGTTTTTTCTCGCCACCGGTTTAGAGAAAGGGGGGAGGACCTGACTCCCAGCCCTGCCTGTTGGATTGTGAAAGAGCCAGGGTCCGGCCGGCGGCAGTGCAGATAGACGTTAATGTCCGTCCTGCCTCTCAACAGGCTGCCGGGGGATATTGGGATTAGGGATTAGTTTGAGATGCTATCAGTCATAGCCCCGGGGGCGGGGGCGGAATGGGGGAGTGTAGCCGACTCATGTGACCGTCAGTGTGGGGGGAGGGGCAGGCGCTGAGGGGGCGTTGAAAAAGGGCCGACAATGGCCCTGCTCCACGGTCTCTAGACGATTAAATTTTTCTCTCAGGAAAACCGAGGCATTTTTCTTGTCCCGTCCCCCCCTTCCCCTCCTCGCTGTATTCTGTATTCTATAGCATTAACATTCTGGGTTGTGTGCGCTTCTGTATCAGCTTCTTAGTACTTGTGCCCCTGGTGTGAAGCTCTAGATCCAGGCTCAGGGTCTACTTCCATATGCAAGGGGAGAGCTCCCTGTCTTAGCGCATTATGCGAGACTTTGCGATGATCGAATGTGGAGTCAGTCTTACGAGAGAATGTTTTGTCCTAATTAAGAGCCTTTGCGTCACCTTTCACCTTTCATCTTGTAATACTCAGACACCCTTAATGGGTGCGTCAGCCTGGAAGGTTGTGACACGACCTCTTTCGGTTCCTCAAAGGGATTGTTGATTGTTATTCACATCCCTAGACACCCGCGTCTCTTCTGTGTTTGTAATGTGCATACAGTTTTAATCCTACTCGATGCTGCTGTTGCTTAATTTGTTAAAATAATTTGGTCGGAATAGTAGAACATTGCACGGGGAATGTCAGTGGACAACAATAAAAAGAAATTAGGGGGGAATAAAAATTTCTGGAACAAATATAAATGGACTTTGAAGGTTCGCTGTCATAGAAACAGGGACAGTATTTGAAACACTACCACACGTCTATGGAGAGAGAGACACTCAAAGTGATGTGTTAAAAAATAATTGGACGTGAAACTTTTTTTTTTTTTACTCGTTTGTCATTTTCTTCATTCTCACGTTCGTGTCGCTCTACCCCACATAACCTGTCTCGACTTTCTCCTCCAAGTTATCTCTCTGGCCTCTTAGTCCCCTCCCTCCCACTCACCTGTCCTCCCCCTCTCTCTCTCTCTCTCCACCCGGGGTTATGTCCCCTCCCAGCAGCAGCTGGAGAGGAAAGACAGCCAGAACAGCTCCCAGCACAGCGTGTGCAGCCACCGCAGCGCCCACACGGACTCCCCCGGCCACCCGCCCTCCTCCGCCATGCCCAGCGAGGCCGTGGCCCCCACCCCGGCCGCCCCCACCCAGCCGCTGCCGGGCCTGCCCCCCCACGACCCCGCCGACGGCACCATGACCCTGGGGAAGAAGCCGGACCCCTTCAAGATCTGGGCCCAGTCCAGGAGCATGTACGAGAGCCGACGTGAGTAGACGAAGCCTTTCTCCTCCTGATCGCCACCGCAGAAACCTACCTGGGCGTTTCACTGAAGGAATTAGAAAGGAACGCTTGCACACACAAAAAGTGTTTTAGTCTGTTTAGGAGCCATTAGATACACTTGTAATTTTTTTTGTGTGTGCAATAACAGACATTTGTGTATGTGCTTCTCTGTTTGTTCTGAGAAAGAATTGCGTTTGAGTTTCTGTACATGTGGGGGTGTCACATAATGTAGCACTGAGCTAAACCCTCATGGAGGAGAGTGCGGGCGTAAGACGCGCGTGGAGCGTGCCGTCTTTATTTGTGTGTGTGTATGCACAGAACGCAGATACGTGGAACCGCTTTTAAACCTAGCCGCTGAGAGAGAAATGAGTCGACCACCTGACTCAGTGACAAAAGGTGCCTCTGAAAGTGACGTCTCCTCGAGAACCACGCGCTTTCTGTGGAGCCCGGCTCCTCTTCGCCCGCGCTGTGGTGGGCCTCCACACGCCCTCGCACTGCAGTCGACTCCGTTCTATACCAACTCCACTCCCCCCCACTCACACACTGTCGAAACACTCCACTTTGTTCCTGTAGGTGTGTGCGCTGCCCCGTCGCCAAAAGAGGCTAGGTCAGAGCTAACAAGCGGCCGAGCTCCCTCACAGCTATGTTTAGATACGACCCAGCATCCTGCATCATCCATTGGCTATATAAAGCATTACGATGTATGTTAAACCCGGCGGAGAAGCACTCCTGCCGCCCACGCAAGTCAAATAGGAGTGGAGTAAGAGCCACGAAGGGGACCCAGCATAGTAGCAGTAGTCACTTTACCTTCCCTGTAAGGCTTTCCCATAGCCTTCGCCGAGGCAGCCCCGTCTTGTATTATTCATGCACACAGTGTAGTAAGGGGGCGCCACCTCACTTATTTACTGTTCTCACACAGGAGGAAGCTCTCAATAGAGAGAAAGAGGGAGAGAGGGAGGGAGGGAGAGAGAGAGATTGAGAGAGAGATGAAGGGAGAGAGAGAGAGATGGATGGGCCCTCCGATGTACGGGTCGCACACCCCCCATTTTTGCTGCTTTCAGTTCTAAGCACTATTCTAGAGTGTATCAGAGCACTTTTCAAATTTTGATGTGTGCGTTTGTTTTTGTGTGTGTGTGTGTGTGTGTGTGTGTATGCATGTGTGTGTTGGTGGAGTGTTGGCAGCATGAACCGTTGATTGCTGGTAGCCAGGCAAGCAGTGTGTGTGTGTGTGTGTGTGTGTGTGTGTGAGAGAGAGAGAGAGTTCCTGTGTGTTTGTGGACTGTGCTGGTTAATCACAGTGGCTGCTGCCTGCTGCCTGCCCATGGAATCTAGGTCTGCTGCTGATTAAATATTAACAGGGCCCGGTGAGGGCTGCTTTAAGCTCCGGCTGATTGGTATATATCTGTTTGATAACCCCTCTAGGAGAAGCAGGCTGTCTCTGGTAGAGCTGCTGTTGGGGGTGGGCTGGATTAGAGTCATGGGAAATGTGGAGAAGGAGGAGGAGGGATAGAGGGAGTGTGCAGATGCATGCGAATGTGCCTCCATAAACATGCGTGCCTTCGTCAACTCGTAGGTTGCACTGGTTTTGTGCATCCATGCGTCAGCATGCTAGATGGCTCCAGCATAGCGGCATGTGGCGCCTCTCCCGAGTGGTGTGGCCGATGCCAGGACTCGGGAGCGGGGGGAGACGGGGCCAGAGATGGGCTCGGAGCTCCGAGACGCGCTGGGACCCACCTGCGGCGACCATTTTGCCAAGCCCTAGAGGGCTGGCCCCGGTCCTCTGCTGCCTGGCTCGATCCAGTGTGTTTGAAGGTCCTTTGCTTCTGTCTCTGTATGGGCCTGTTCTTTCTGCTGGCTGACGTTAGCATACCGCTGTGATGCCGCACTGTGGACAGGGGTCAGTGCACGGCTAATGAGAGGTCCAAGAGTAGCACTTGAACTCACACTCAAGGAGAAGAGAAGCTGCATGGGCTTGCAGGGTCTTGCTCTGTACTCGTGTGTGTGTGAGTGTGAGTGTGTGTGTGTGTATGTGCGTGCGTGCGTGTGTGTGGCAGTACATTAGAAGGTGGTGTGGGAGAAATAATAATAATAATAATAATAATTCATTTTATTTTTACTTAGCGCTTTTCTAGATACTCAAAGCGCTTTACACACATTGGTCGCCAATTAATAACACAGAACGAACTACGAATGGACCGACAGCTATCAAACACAACACTCAGTCTGAGTGATACCACGGCAGCCAATTTGCGCCAGACTTGCACACCCAACATATTACGACAGACTTGCTCACACAGACAGGACACACAGACCGACTCCAGTTGAAATGGCAGTGACTGGTCAGGGCACTGGTAGGAGGATGCGGCATGTTTTTTTTTAATGAAATGGCGCGTGCCTCTTAAGCAGAGTGGCCCGGTGGGCGGGACTGACTCCAAATCGCCTGTGTCTTCAAACAGTTTGCTGCAGCTTACTACAAGTTACTGAGTTACAACCGTGTATGTGTGTGTGTGTGTGTGTGTGTGTGTGTGTGAGCGCGCGCGTGCTCATTTACCAAGCAAACCAGGAAACAAGATTGAGGAAATGAGGCTAAAATAGACACCATAGCTCATTCTCACACTCATGTCAGCTTCATAGCTCAATAGAATTAGCATCGATCAACCACCTTTGCCAAAACTCAGGGGGTGATCATTAGGAGGTGGGGGACGTTAATGACCCAGTGATTATCCCACACAGAAGGGGCTCAATGAGGTGAGCCTGTGAGTCTGGGGGTTTCCTCTAAGGTTCTTCTCCCCTCAGTTCTCTCATTATTATGACGCTGCTGTTGTGTGTTTCAGTGCCAGATAGCCAGGAGCAGGACATCTTCCTGTGGCGGAAGGATACGGGCTTTGGGTTCCGCATCCTGGGAGGAAACGAACCTGGCGAGCCGGTAGGTATCCCTCCACAGCGATCCACCTCTGTCTCACTGTTAATGATGCTATTTACACTTCATACTGTACTACCGTAGGTGTTTGATTCACCATATGCTTCTTGTTGTCCCCCCCCCCCCCCCCCCAGTTTTTGAGTACAGTAATAATTCAAATTCATTTAAATATTATTCATTGTAAAATAGTACAGTGAATGAACGGACGAGTATGTAAATGCAGATCGTCTTTCCTCTCACTGTGCAGTGATTTTATCCCTGTATGGCTGCTTCCCGACAGAGGGTTTCTCTAGAGTTTTCGATGGAGGCTACGCACACACACACACACACACACACACACACACACACACAGACATGCACACACACACACATACACACACACACACACACACACATACACACACAGACACACACACACACACACACATACACAGTTGCTTTGCGTACGTTTTTTTTGGCTGAATCTTATCCTACCCAAAATCCTCGCAGATCTATCTCCCTCGCCCGCTATATCAGCTGGTCCTCCTCCGTAAGCCTGCCTGGCCTGTCTGTCTGGCCTGTCTGTCTGTCTGGCTGACACAGAGCAGTGGGCCGATGAGCCCACTGTCTTACCACGGCGCCGCTGTATATTCTCCCGAGGTTCATTTAGACAGCTTGTTAACAGAAGCCCCAGCTTCAGCTCTTTGGTTATGGACCGTCTTTACTTTTTTCAAAGCAAAAAGGCGGCGTGGGGAAAAAAAGAGAAAGGCAAAAAGACGGAGATAAAGAGAAGGGGAGAGAGAGAGAGAGAGAGAGAGAGAGAGAGAGAGAGAGAGAGAGAGAGAGAGAGAGAGAGAGAGAGAGAGAGAGAGAGAGAGAGAGAGAGAGAGAGAGAGAGAGAGAGAGAGAGAGAGAGAGAGAGAGAGAGAGAGAGAGAGAGAGAGAGAGAGAGAGAGAGAGAGAGAGAGAGAGAGAGAGAGAGAGAGAGAGAGAGAGAGAGAGATACGTCTCTGCAGCAGGTCTGCCCCCGAGGAGTTGCTAGTTGTTATTTGTGCCAAGGATGTTGCGTGTGGATTGGCCTGCCCGCCCGACCGCCCGCCCGCCCGCTTCCCCCACAGTTCTCTGTTCTTCTCTCCCACGCGCTGCCAGCAGAACACCAGTCTGTGGTGCTTGGAGGCTTCTGCCAAACTTTCGCTCGGAGCACACTTCCAAGTCTATCTCAAATAAGATCTGTGCCCAACAGTGCCGCGTCGAATACATTTGTATCCCATTACAGTTAGATGAATCCATGTACGGCTTTGCCACACTTTAGTGCCGGATCCATTAAATGCCTCTTCTTTTCTTCTTATTTACACACACACACACACACACACACACACACACACACACACACACACACACACACACACACACACACACTAATGGAGCGCCCGGTGTATTACCATGTCAAGCCTTTTGGTTACACAGTGTCTCCTCTCCTCTGTCTCCCCCCTACGCAGATCTACATAGGGCACATTGTGAAGTACGGCGCGGCGGACGAGGACGGGCGCCTGCGCTCGGGCGACGAGCTCATCTGCGTGGACGGCACGGTGGTGGTGGGCAAGTCCCACCAGCTGGTGGTGCAGCTGATGCAGCAGGCCGCCAAGCAGGCCCACGTCAACCTGACCGTCCGACGCAAGAGCTCCGGATACGGAGGTGAGGAAGCTCTGCCGCCCCCTTGCCCTGCCTCCCCGCGGCCACCTGGGAGTTTACATGCACATGCACGGACATACACTTGTGTGTCTCTCTCTCTCTCTCTCTCTCTTCTCTCTCTCTTCTCTCTCTCTTCTCTCTCTCTTCTCTCTCTCTCTCTCTCTCTTCTCTCTCTCTCTCTCTCTCTTCTCTCTCTCTCTCTCTCATATGTGTACAGCTCGCCTAAGTCTGCCATGATCTCTTTGGCTTCCGCCAGTGGCCTTCTTGCCAGTTCGTCATGGTGACGACCACGGCCGGGGATTCTGCCTTTTACGCCGACAGCCATACCATAGACCGGGCATAGACCAAACGGGGTCGTTTTGTTACACCTCTTCCATTTGTTTTCCCCCGTGGTCACCCGTGTTCCTCCTCCTCTTCCTCAGGCTCTAAAGGGGAGGGCGACGTGCCTCCGTCCCCGGCCTCCTCCCACCACAGCAGCACGCAGGCGCCCTCGCTGACGGAGGGCAAGCGCACGCCGCAGGGCAGCCAGAACTCCCTGAACACGGTGAGCTCGGGCAGCGGCTCCACCAGCGGCATCGGCAGCGGGGGCGGTGGGGGCAGCGGGAGCGCCGTGGTGCCCGCCGCGCTGCAGCCCTACGACGTGGAGATCCAGCGTGGCGAGAACGAGGGCTTCGGCTTCGTCATCGTGTCCTCCGTGTCCCGGCCCGACGCCGGCAGCACCTTTGGTAAGGACGCAGGCCGCGCCGCCCGGGGACGGAGATCTCCTCCCTCTCTCCCTCCCTCCCTCTCTATCTCTTTGTTCCACTCCAATGATTTGTGGTCGCTTTGATTGAGACGAGGTTGCCATGTTTTTCCCGGTGGTGACCCCCCCCCCCCCCCCGGTTAACGTGAGGTGTATAGTCTGGTTCAGTGGAAGCGGTAATCTGGGAGAAGTCTGTGGATTTGTTCACTAAAAGTGTGTAACTTTTTATGTGAATGTTCTTTTTGAAAAAGAGCTTTGGAAAATTATTTACAAATGTTTTCAATTGTAAGCTGAATCACAAATGCATAGCTGAAAAAAATGCCAGACTTCCTACAGTTACACTATGAGACAAATGATAAAACAAAGTTGATTTTGAAGTTCACACGCTGAGAGGCAAGAAACTGTAGTAGTAGTAAAAATGTTGTTTTAAAGAACAGCCTCCGTGTGCCACGCAGAACCCTCCGGAAAACGCACCTCGCCTCGAAGAGAGCATTAACACGCCACTCAGCTGCATGATGGATTCCATCTCCTGGCGGGATTGCAATATTTTCACAGTTACTCCTCGTTGCGCATCCACCTACCCTCTCAACCCCCCCCCCCCCCCCCCCCCCACCACACACACCCCCCAACCACCACCCCGTGCGCTGAATAGGCGTTTGATCTAACGACACGCGCTGAGGTCACCAAACCCACAATCATGAGCTTAGGGAAACAAAAAAATCTCGTTTATGCGTCAAGCCTCTCCCTGAGGGATCGGGGCCGTCGGCGGCTTCGTCACCAAACACCATCATCGTCGATCGCGGCCTCACGGCGGCTGCCCTCGGTGATTCACTCAGCATGTAATTGAAGTGTGCTGAGCGCAATCCGTAGCTGTCCGTACCACTTATGGGCGAAGGCAAAGTAGCGAGATTGCATCCATTAAGGTTGCTCAGCCAGTGAAGAGGGATTCTAAAATGTCCTCCGCCGGACAACTTTTGGGTGCCGGGAGTTTGCCACGCCAATGTCGCGCCAAGGTCCCCGGTATACTTAGCCATCGGGGGTGATGCGAGGCGTCTTGTCACATGCTAGATGAGTAGGAATGTGTTTTTGGGCAGCCAGTCACATTGACTGCGCAGGCTAAGTGTCCCTGCTCGATGGTGGGTAAACCGTTAATGTGTCGTTTAAAGTCTCGTAAAGAAATACTTCCAGTGCGGCTGCCTGTCTCGCAATCTGTCTCCATGTCTCCTGGTGGGTGGCTCTCTCTCTCTCTCTCTCTCTCTCTCTCTCTCTCTCGCTCTCTCTCTCCCTCCCTCTCTCTCTCTCTCTCTCCCTCTGTTTATTGTGTCCTACCTTACTGCATTGCCCCCCTCCTCTGTCCTGTTCCGCTCTGTCCCCCGCTCAGCTGATGCATGGGATGGATGGATGGATGGATGGAGGGATGGGTGGGTGTGCCCGACGTAGCGTCTCGCTCCGTCCCTCCCACCTGAGAGAGACTTCAGATTGGCACGCTGACGGAGGCACACGTGCGTTCCCAGTAATGGGGACAGTGCTCTCACTATCCTCCCGAGATGACCCGATGCTTGTCAGTGCCACGGTGAACAAAGAGCTTTCTGCTGTTCCCCTATCCCCCATACATCACGGCAACACAGGCTGCCTGCCTTCTCTCGCCCCAGCACCCCCACCGAGCCCATCCCCCACTCCTCCTCCTCCCACTCCTCCTCCTCCTCCTGCTGAAGGCGGATTTTGGTGTTGTGCTCAGCAGATTGGGTATTAAATCCTGGGTATTTGTCACACCCAGTAATGTCCCATATCTCATTATTTGGATAGAGTGGAAGGAGACAAGCACAGTTTTTAATCAAGACCGAGGGAGGGGTGCTGAGAGCAACGCGGCGCGATAAATATGGATGTGGAGGGAGGGGAGGAGGAGGGAGCGAGGCAGGTAGGGAAGGGAAGGGGAGGGTAAAGGGAGGAGAGAAGAGGAGAGGGAGATCCCTGGGGCCAACTCAGAACTGCTCTGTAAACAAGACGTGCAGTATTGAGCGCTGTCAGTCAAATGCAGGCGGCCTGCAGAGCTTGCATTGGCCAAGCAGCCCACGTCATGCGAGGATTATCCCTATGGAAGGCCCCGAGCCTCACACTGGCTATGGGCATTTTAACTTGTGATTCCTCCGTGCCCCACTCCTCTTCAGGAATCTATCAGATTGTCAGAGCTTTTCCAGGGCCAGAAACTCAATTACCGGAACAGCTAACCACTGTGCTCTGCTGCGTTGGGGGGGGGGGTTGCGGCGTCCTCCACATCGATCCTGGGGGCTGCGTGGGGTTGTTGGGGGAGGGGGGGGGGGGGGGGGGTAAAGCCGTGTCAAGCCCGTTGATAGCCTGCCAAGCATTACCCGCAAGAGCCCCAGCCAGTGGCGTTTGATTTACACCTAATCGATGAACACGTCGGCCGCGCGGAGTAGGACAGGGAAAGAGAATGAAGAGCACCGGTCATGTCCCTGACCGCACATTTTACTATGACCTCACGGCGTCCTGTCCTGCCTTGCCCTCTCCACCACTTGGGATGTTGTGTGTGTGTGCCGTCTGTGTGCAACCTGATTGGACCAGTGGTTCCCGTGGATGATTTGCCGGTGATGTTGGTTGGTCTTCTCTGAATGGGCTTACATGGTGGTTTGGATGATTAATCCTTTGCCTTCTTGTCTCTCTTCCTCCCTATATATTTTCCCTTTCTACATTTTCTTTTCCCGCCATTATCATCTTACGAAATTTTATTGAATAATCCAACCGAATCAACCCACACAATTAAATACCTAACCATTTTATACACTGTATTGACTGTATTTCCCACATATTCTAAATATAAATGAAAAACACAAAAAACACACACACACACACACACACACACGCTCACGCACACATTATCATCGAAGCTGGAAATGCATGTGTGGCCATGCCCCACAAAATAGGGCGAATCATCGAGGGGAGTCCGGCCGACCGCTGCGGGAAGCTGAAGGTGGGCGACCGCATCCTGGCCGTCAACGGCTGCTCCATCACCAACAAGTCCCACTCGGACATCGTCAACCTGATCAAGGAGGCCGGCAACACTGTCTCCCTGAGGATCATCCCCGGTGACGGTAAGGACCGTTGCTCGGAGCCTCTGTATTGTGGCTGCTCTATAATGCAGCGTGGAGTGACTTATTTATGGGGTCGGTGGGAGAACGTGGGCATCACTGCCCGGCCTGGCAGAAACACTCTTCGTCAACCTGGGCGTTTTTTGCGTGCACTTTCTCCTTAGTCTGGTGGAGAGTGTCCTTCTCGAGTGGGGGTGGAAGAAAAGAAAACTCACACCTAGGCGTTACGCGGGAGGGTTTGTTGGTACCTGGGAGGGTTTGTTGGTACGTGGGAGGGTTTGTTGGTGTGCGCTAGGGTCATTGTGGGGTATGATTTCAGCTTGTTCATGGTGCTATGGTCTTTCTAGAACGCAATGTGTGCCGGTTTGGCTGGATTACCAAGCACGGCTTAGATCTAATCACTCAGTCAGGGTCGACGTGCTCAGCCTGGTGTTGGAAAAAGTCACCGTGCATAATAACTGATGTGTAATACCAGGCCACAAACAGCTTGTCACGAGTGCCTCTATATCTCTCACCAACACGTTTTGTCACATCCCACTACAAGAACATTTTGGACACGAAAGGCTGTCATTGGCTGAGCCGAGTCATTAGTCGTCTTAATTAGAGCGCATTTCACTGCTCTGCTCTGAAGGGGCCCGCAGAGAGACTGACGAAAACGAACGCTGCCTAATCAACGGCACGAAAGGGAGAGAGCCACAACACGAGTGCACACACGGAAACACACTCCTAAGGAGGAGCGTTAAGAGTGTGCGGGCTGTGCTTCATGTCACGCTGGGAGAGGCAGAAAGGGGAAGCAGAAAGAACGGGGGAAGGAGAGGGAGGAGAAGGGAGGATGTGAGATGGCAAGGAAAATTGTATTAATTAGTTGGGCCAAAGCATTTCCTATCTTCCGGCGGAAAAACACATTCACGCCACGGTATTAGTAACCGATGTCTAAGATGACTAATGTGTGTCGGCTGCACACTGGGTAGTGGCTCTAAACTATTCAATTCCTAAGACAAGAAAGGACGACTGCCCTTATCTCGTCTCCCCCTGGAAAAGCACCAGACACAGAATGATGCAAGCCAAGGAGTGTTTTTGTTTGCCGTTTCTCTTTTGTGCGGTGCGGCTCGTGCTGTCCACCAGCAAATGGCCAATGACAGCGCCAGAGGCAGTCAGCCGGGTGCCTTCAGGGAAAAGCTTTCTTTTTTTTTTGACTGTTCACCCAACGTGGCTGTATCCCCCTCCCACAAAATGACAAAGTTAGAAACACCGGTCCACAACGCCACGTCAGAACCATCTTGTGATTATTTGGACACTCAGTAATTTTATCTCGGCCAACGCACCGCTTATAACCCCTACTCACGATGCCCTGTGCTTCCCTCCGCAGAATCTTCTAATGCCTCTCTGCTGACCAACGCCGAGAAAATAGCGACCATCACGACGACGCATACACCCCAGTCTGCCAATGAGGCTAGGTTGGTAAAGCTGCTCTAATCTTCTCTTTTTTCTAGACAGACCACAGCCAAGAACTGATACACCGACCACAGCCACATTTTTTTACATATATAAATCATAATAATACAAATATTTTATTGCATTATGCGAATCAACAGTTATGTTCTGACAGAAAAGTAATTGTGATTGTGTTATTGTTATTTAATCTACCGATGTGGTGTCTGGATTCACGTGCCATTCTCTTTCACAGAAATAACTCCAAGTCTAAAGGAGCTCCTCCACCTCCTCCAAGTCAGACCTCACAGGTACCGTACAGATATACATCTACACTGTGAACCCTTTCAAACAATGCCCAACGGCTGTAGAAATAAGTGCCACGATAATTATCATCAAACACACTCACACACAAGAAAACACCACATCTTTGCTCCCTGTGCAGTTTTAACCTCCGATAACAATCGCTGTCTGCCCTAGTCTGACTCATCCTATCTAACACACACACACACACACACATACACACACACACACACACACACACACACATACACACACACACTGAGTCTAGTGCATCTTATCATCAAATGGATCTACAGTCAATCGATCTTCGACAGGATTGCTGTGGGATAGCGCCTCAGCAGCACCTTTGATGGAAACGCTTGGCTGCGGCTGCAGCCCTTCGGATGCCCTTGCGCGGTGCTCTGCGGCCTGCACACAGGCCCAGATAGCATTCATTATTCATTCGTTTCAGGGTATTGTTCCACCCCCTCCATTTAGCTTTTGAGTTTTCCCAGGTCGCGTCTTGATTCATGCTGAAGTAGGGGGGCCCTCACCCGGCAACTCCGCCCGTTGACTTCTGAAATTGCGGCTGTCCGCGGTCCTGCTGGTCCTAGCCAACGGGTTTCTCACACACTCACCCTCTCTTTCTCTGGCTCTCCCTGTGTGTGTGTGTCAGGACGCTGAGTTCTACTCTGTGGACCTGGAGAGGGACAGCAAAGGCTTCGGCTTCAGCCTGAGGGGAGGCCGGGAGTACAGCATGGACCTCTACGTGCTGAGGCTGGCCGAGGAAGGCGCCGCCGTCAGAAATGGGAAGATGAGGGTAGGAGGCTCCGTTTGATTTGTTTGTCTTGTTGGTGGGGTATTCGTCGTATCAGCGAGGCAGTTGATCTTCTCCTTGTTGTCCCTCGGCGAAGCCTCTCAAATGCCATCGCAAAGATTTCCGCACACTTTGTTGACGCTCAGCCCGCCCGCGGTGTTTGTGCGCCGCGGTTGTCGTGGCAACGTCGTAACGCGAAACTCGCTGTGTCTCAGGTGGGAGACGAGATCCTGGAGATTAACGGGGAGAGCACAAAGAACATGAAGCACGCTCGTGCCATCGAGCTGATCAAGAACGGCGGGCGGAGAGCGCGACTGGTCCTGAAGAGGGGCGATGGATCTGTACCTGAATATGGTGGGTAGAGTGTGGTGCTGCAGTGTGTGTGTGTGTGTCTGTGTGATGTTCCCCCATTAATGTAACTAACACTACTGACTCCACCATCGAAGGTCCTTTTCTGGCAGCCAGACATCGGCTACGTTGTGCCTAATGCCTGTTTGAGCGACTGTGAGGATACGGATAAGGACAGGCTCTGAACCAAAGCTTTAGAAATAGCTGTGTTATCGCTGTTGTCGTTCTTTTGAGTTGGTAATCTGGTATTGATCAGCAAGCGATCTTCCCATCCAATTGAAGTGTTCAGAAGAGGCTGTTTCCTTTCTGAAATGCAGTGCCTTTTCTTAGACTGTAGGCCTTTTTTAAATTACTTTAAAGTGTTTCTCTTGCTGTATGAATCCTTATAATGTTGCTTTTTGGAGGCTTTCCCAAAAACAAATATTACATTTTTTGCCTAGTTGGATTGTCAAAGTCTAATTTCCTTTATCCCGAAAATAATAAATAAACCTCTGGATCTACTGTAAAAAGTTTCTTCTCTCCATGTGTTTGTTCTCTCTTTTCTCTTCCTCTCCCTTTCTTTCGTTCTCTCGTCTTACTCTTGTTGCTGGGCTCTTCCTCGTCTCCTTAGCGATGATGGCTCCACATCTCGCTGTCGGTACTATGAGAAATGACAAGATGGGAGAGCCCTGTTTCTACCTAATGGGCCAAAATCAGACCACGGTTTGTAACCTAAAGTCTGTCGAAACCCACCCTGCCCCCCACCCTTCACTCGCTCACTCATAGCTTTGCCTCTCAATACCCCTCTCTCATTAACTCCACCTCCTCTTACCTGCTTACAACTACAGTACATGCATCTGTGTGTGTCCATATGTACAGTTTGGTGTGCGTGCGCACGTGTGTGTGTGTGTGTGTGTGTGTGTGTGCCGTGTCCTGCCTCACCCTGAACTGAACTTTGCTTTCATGATCTATGTGAACCGTGTAAACCCATCCACCCACAATGCACTGCCCCACTCGAGGCTAACAACTGGGATTGATTGATGCCACAGTTGGTCTCTCACTGCTACCATAGAAACCTGGCTGTAATTGGCGAAAGCATAACCAAAAAACACTTTGCTGTTTTTGTTTCTTTGCCAAGACCACCTCGTCTGCTGATCCCAGTGATGCCCATTGATGATTTATTTATCATTTGCTTTTAACGGTCTCTTAGTCTGTGCTTTTTTTGTCTCATAACTCCAGCTCTGTACTTGCTAATGTTTTGCACCTGCTGTCTTGTTTTAACCCACTTCTCTCACAGAGAGAGACGCATTACAGTGATTTGTTGCTTGTACAACAATATAATGTAATATTCTTTATTTTATTTCTTGTTTGGTCAAAAACCTATTTTGAGACATGTTTTTGGATGCATGGTAATGCATGGAGTCCATAAAATCCCTGTATTGACTCTTTTATCAATACAGTTTCAAGCAACTACATGGAAGCACATGGAAACATGTATTTGTTTGAGTTGTGCAGTACTTTTACAGCATTAGCTGTTCAAACATATTCGTCAACAACAACCATCCAAACTTACTTTCTCTGTCTGTGTCCTTCCTCCAGACGGCAGCAATGACGGGAACTCTCCCACACCCGGGGCACAAAACACTCCGGAAGTGAGATCTCTGCCTGCCCACAGCCGATACCACACCTCATCGGAGTCCAGTTATCCACCCGACCTTCAACAACCATCCCGTCAAGAGGAGGCCGTGTGGGGCCGAGACAGGGACATGGCTGGGGCGGACAGGGTGGACCACCAGGGTCGGCACTTAGGCCCCCAGCACCACCACCTCCATCACACCTGGAACAACAACCACAGTCACCCCACCTCCAAACAACAGTCTTCAGACGACAGCAGCAGCTATGGCAACAAGAAAACCCGGGGCCGCAAGGTCAAGAAATCTGAGTCGGAGAGTGGCATCTCTAAGCTCCTAAAGACCCTGAGGAAGGACAGCTCGGGGAAGAAGGCGGCGGCTGCCGCCGCTGAGAAGGAGAGGGGCCGAGAGCTCTCCACCAGCAGCTCCGCTCTGGACCGCAAGTTCGGTCGGCCGCGACGAGGCTCACTGGACCGCTCGCCCACCCGAAAGCGCAACTCCTCCCCCGACCGTCGGCGGGCCAAGTCCATGGACCGCCGGGGGGAGCGGGCGCAGCGGGACCGCACGCCGGAGAGGGAGCCCGACGACGGAGGCTTCCTCAGCCGCAGCGCGGCCACCCCCGAGCGTCAGCTCTACGAGCGCCGCTTCCTCAAGGACCCCCAGACCCCGGTCCGAACCTTTATGGGGGTCTGCACCCCGGAGCGCCTCAAAAACAACGGGGACTCCTCCCTGTCCCTCTCCAGGGGCCGTACGCCCGACAGGTCCCTGAAGAACGCCAACCTCCTGAGAGACTCCTCCTCGGAGACCTACCTGATGAACGGGACACCGGACAGACGCTACCTGATGGAGCGCGACTCTTCCCCCGACAGCAACTACAGCAGGGAGGAGGTGAACTATGCAGCGGCGCCCCGACTGAAGGACTACTACAGCATGATGAAGAACAACGCGGCCGCTCACAACAACGCGGGCTACAACAACGCCGGCCACCTGAACGCGGGCCATAACAACGCCGGCCACCTGAACGCGGGCCATAACAATGCGGCGCAAAACAACGTGGTGGGCCACGTCCCACACCAGCTCCCTGAGCCCAAGAGAAGGCTTTACAAAGAGAGCGCCAAGGACCTAAGTATCTAAAAGAGCAGAGATTCCCCTCGCCACTCACCTCTCCATTGCGGAGACTGTGTACAATACACTTTGACGTCGTTGGACTTCTAAAGTTATTGACTTGTGATTTCATTGATCAAAATGGTTTATTGAATGGTTGATTTGATTTGACTTCTTGTAATCCCAGCCAGAGATTCATAAAACAGCAGGAGTCCTTGTTTCCCTTCATACGGTTTGTTTTGTTCTATTGTTATTGTAGTTATTTTGAACATGTCCAAGGTTGCTGTACTCTAGTGAAGGCATGTTTGTTTGCCTGCATATCAAAATTGGAGTGATTTCTGTGGGCATCTCTGACTCTACATATTTGTTCCCCTCAGAGTTTTGAAACATGCTTTTGACTTTGGTAACCGGTGCTTCTTGGACGTTTTATAAACATGTTTTTCAATGTCCTTTTCCACCCCTGAATTGCTTTACGAAGCAAACTATAGCACAAGGCAGTTCACAAGTTCTGTGAATATTGTACTAGACAAAGGCAAAGTCTAAATAAAAATAAAAAATTTGGTACATTTAGAGTGAGATTATAACATATACATTTTTTTTTGCATTATCTCATTATTTATTTCAAATTGGCACCTTCCATGAGCAAAGCTCCACAATAAGCTTTAAGGACTTTTTTATACCACCAACTCCTTAATTTGCTCATTAACTGCTGTTTTGTGTATTCTAGTGTGCAGCTGTCCTCCCTGACCTAAACAAGCTCAGAAATAACTCAACGCTACCTAGAAGGATCATTGAATAAAGCCTTAACTTGGCTGTGGCAGTACACTTTTTTTTGTTGCATTATCTAGTGTTGATGCCGCAATAACAGACACCTCCAGCGAGTCAGCTTACAACTGAAAATAAGAAAGTGAGGTTGTTTTGGTTGGCTCCAAATAGGGAAGAAGCAACATTTTATTTGAGAATGCCAGGAGCTATGCCAAGTCCAAGATAGTGGAAAGAGACTGAGAATATCACACTTTAGATCGCAAGACAGTAGCAACACCTGGTGTATTGGAGGATTAAAGCAGAGTAGTTGATGTATACTGTACACACTTGTTTTCCTTACCGACAATTATGCGGTGATAGTTATTAATTTGACCTTTGCTCCCGTCCATGGTCAGATTTGGATATTCCTAACATCCAGAGTCCCAGGAAAACAAGTTGGATTGATTGATTGATTGATTGATTGTTTAGTTGTGTGTTGGTAACAGATGGAAAGTTACAGCACATAAGTCAATTGATCTGCCATCCTGAGCCATGCTGTCACACCACTGGAGTCTGACTGCTGCTTACCAATGTGTTTATGTGTGTATTCTCTGTTTTATGTTTCACTAAAAAGCTGAAAAGATATTGGATTAACCACAACAAATGCATTATTTTATCACTGTTGTTGCCATGGTACTGTAAAAAAAACGATGAAAAGAAAAAAACATTTAAGAAGTTAACCCGTCTGCCATCACTTGTACAGAATTTTACTATGTAACTAATAGAACCCTGTCAAGGAATAAAATGTTGCCTTTTTCTTGTACAAAAGAGAAATTTATGAGAAACCTCAGCAGTGAGGAATGTGATATTGTGTTTATATTTCTGAAATGGACCTGATGATTCATGGGAAATATGTTAATGTACTCTGAATCAGGTATGTAAAGGTATGTTCTAAAAAGGGGGACTGTATTTGGTCAATCAGAAGTTGTTTGTTGGTTTGAATATCTCTCTCGATGGTTAGCCTGCCTTTGTATTATAAAGCACTTGTATGCAGTCTGTGTTCTTTAAGCATTATTTCTTGCAATGTGCTCCAGACATAATGCTGTCTCTGTGTTGATAAAAGCAGTACATGTATACGGGCCAATCTTTTTATAAAACTATGCATATATAAATACTACATTGTTCATAGCTTTATTTGACCCATGGAGCTATACATAACATTAGTCTGAGTACAAGTAGGTGTGGACTTATCCAGTAAAGCTTCTTTCCTTGAAATGGATCACAATGTATATGTAGCTATCAAAAGAAGTCTGTGAATGCTATTTTTATTATCAAATAAAGTTTTCCATACAAATTCAAAAGTATGTTATATTTCTGCAATGCAAAGGTATTTGTGTTTGTTAAAGATTCTAATTGGCATGATTTGATATCTTTAAATGTGATATTTCTTTTGTTCAACTACATTACTGCATAACCTTCGGTTTTGTGCTGACCCAAGATTGGTAATCTTCCTTTTTTTTATTAAAACAAATTCAGTGTAGTTTTTACCTTTAGTGCATTGTGTAACAAACTATTTTAAACGTGTCTGATTGGCACTGGTATTATTATAGTTTGTTTGATTAGATTAAAGGGAAATGTATTGCAACAATCTTTTGCTCCCTCAATCTCTCTTTTCACTTTTCCTCTCCTAAAATAGCTGTTTCCTTAACCAGCATTCCTCTAACAAGTGCCAACATATCAAATAAACCAAAGGGATGTCAACGTTTGAGTGCATGCAAATACCTAAATATAAACATCATTGTCAAACCAGCCCGAGGCAGCCTCTGGGCTACTGATGTTATTACTGCTGCGTGACATAAGATACATCTACTGTAAGATGTATTAGCTGCACAAAGTAATGGAGTACATCAGATTCATCCAGTAGGTTGTGCAAGCGTATGGTGCATTAATCCAACTGCAATCTTTGTATTATTTTATCTTGTCACGTGACTTTATGCTTTCAGTGTAATGACACTGAGCAAGTTGGTGCCTTTGTCAGGATCATAGTTGTGGCAGTTGAGTCAAGCTAGGAAGTGCATGAAGATACCAATAATATGGGCACACATGGATCACCAAAGGCAGGCTCTTTCATTGATACCACCTATGTGCACAGAAATTGGTCATTGTTTGAGAGAATCCACTGATCCACATTTGACCAAAGTGTTAATCTTAAAAACCCAGGCAGATAGAAAGAGTAGACTTTGTGCTTTCCAATTCATTGTTCCGTAAAATGTAAAAAAATAAATAAAAGTGAATTATTTTAATTCTAACTGCTAATTGGCCTTAGCAGTGAGGGTTGGTTTTAGTCCCATGTGTGATCACATCATCAACAAGCATGAAAAGGGGGTTTCTTCCTTGACCTTGATGGGCAGTTGTCATGGAAACACTCAAATTCCGTACAGCAGAGTCAGATGGAGATGAGCATAGATGGTAAGAACTCAATTGAAAAGGAAATGACTGAAACTGCATTTGGAGGCTCAATGAATTTGAGCCCTCAAGGTTCTTTCATCACACATGATAGACTGTTCAAGCAAGGATTTAAACAATCTGGATTAATGATAACATCTCTACAGATCTTGAATATTCATTTAAAATTACAGTTGTATATGACAGATGAATCCAAGGTGACAAAGATGCACTTCATCCAACCATTGACCCCAATCTAGTCTGATGGATTTATCCTGGTTGTTCTTAGCTTCTGCTATTGATGGGTTTGAGCATGTTGCTTGCCTGCATATCTGTATTCCGACAGAGATTCGGTGCTATGAGGGTTGCTATAGCTACGATCGAAGGTCATTATGGAAGAGTTCTTGAGGTGTTTGTTTTTGCTTCAGCCTGACAGATTTTGCTGCACACTGTGGTAAAGTTAGTTTCACATTGATTATTCAACCAACTGTCAGACTAAGTTTAGTTACTGGGGTTAATAAATGACCGATTTAAAAAAAAAAAAGTACCTCAATAGCATCTTAAGGTGTCATAACAATAAAAGGGGAATACTGTGGTATTGGTTTGTAGTTATTGAAAGTGAAATAAAAAAAATAATATCAAATATTTCAAATACTTGATCAATAAAGTAAGAGGTGTGCATCTTCTGTGACCCCCCCCCCCCCCCCAGACATATTTCCAATACTTTGTGGTGTGCATGACTTGGAATATATCATCTCATATTTTAGTGTTAAGTCAAATATAATATTGGACATTTTATAATACTACTGTATATTTGACCTAAAACAGTATTTTAATTTCAATACTTCGAGGTCATGTGACGTAGAGACTCCACACCAGTACTAAAATATTCTGGTCTATATTTTTAAAACATTACAAAAACTTTGTAAAATAAAAATGCAAAAGGTGTGCGTCATGTGGGACAATCAAATGAGTATAGGTATTGGCCCTCTAAGTCACATCACCTTGAAGATATTGAAATTCAAATATTACTTTTATGGAAATAAAATATCATAAAATATTTCATTTAGCAATAAAGTAAGATGTGTGCGAATATATCACAGGATCATTTAGTGTTGCTTTGGATTGCGTTGGTCACATAACCTTGAAACTATTGAAATTCAAATATTATTTTAAAATAGTTTATTAATATAGTAGAATGTGCACGTCATATGTGACACCTCACTTAATATTTTTGTTTAGCATTAGTAAATATCAGTAATATTTGATGTGTGTTAGTATATTATTACCAGAAAGACTACAGAATTAATCCTTTCAACACAAGGACACCTCATAGTAATGACATCTCGTCCAATAAGCCTTTGCCGGTGTTAACCTTAAGGGTGATTAAGTATGTCAGCAGACAGCTCTGTCTTAATGTGCGTTCTTCCTTCCTATCATACCACAGTAGTGTTGATTATTCACGCTCTAATCCCCAAGTCTAACTAAGTTCTTAGCACAAGGAGGCCTGCGATTGAACCGAGATCACGTTTGCCCTTTAAACGACATTATCGGCGGGATATTAAAATCCTGTTGTTGTTTTTTTAATGAAAGGATCGATAAGCAGAGCATCTACTTGAGACAATGGTGATTGACTCAATGAATGCATTCTGTGCAGATAGTATGAATTTATTTTAACAAACATGCATCACTTATTATTTGTATTTTCCACACCCATTTTAATTAAAACATGAACAGTTAGATTCATTTGCCAGTGCGTTTTATTTTACGTTGCCTTGATTACATGCTTCTACATTCAAAAATAAGCCAGTAACATATAGGGTCCAATTGTAGAAGATTTAAGATATTTCCTTTTGTCTTGAGAAAAAAAAACATCTTACACATCATTACGTTGGACTCTCTGTACATACAGAAACAACTTGGTTGTGGGCTGACCACTCCTGCAACTGTCTTTAGGTTGAACAAACTGGTTTGTAAAAATACAAAAAGGAAGTTATTTCTGTAGACGTCAGCCTTCAGTCGTTTCCCGGGGCAGCAGAGGTCTTCTTCGTGGGTGGATGGAGGATTCCGCAGCAGAGGCCCATTTATGCCGGCGCCACAGAGCTGGAGGAGACAGAGGAGGCCTCGGTCTTGGAGGTGGTGGTGGACGCGCCTTCCTCTTCGCCGAAGGGATTCTTTCCACAGCACAGGGTGGTGATCATGCAGTGGCGGAACTGCTTGTTCATGCACACGTAGATCAAGGGGTTGTAGAGGGCTGAGCTCTTGGCAAAGAAAGCCGGGATGGTCATGAAGATGGGTCCGAAGGAGGAACCCTGGTGGGTGAAGATGTACCAGGAGACGGAAGCGTATGGCAGCCAGCTGACCAAGTAGGATACCACCATCATGATAACCATGCGGGTGACCTCCCTCTCGGCCCTCTGGGTGGTCTCGGACTCCTGCTGGGCGGCAGCGGCCTCCTTGACGGTGCAGAGCAGACGGCCGTAGCAGAAGAAGACGATAGATAAGGGGACGATGAAGTGACAGATGAACATGTAGAGGACAAAGGACTCGTTGTTGTAACCGGGGGCGCGCGTGTAGTAGTCAATTCCACATGAACACTGCATGCCCTCTGGGATGTAGCGAGACCAGCCAACGAGAGGGGGCCCAGCGCAAGCTATTCCCATGACCCAGGTCAATGCCAAGCCCATGATGGCATGGTTCTCCCCGAAGCGGAAGTTGGCCATGGGCTTGCAGACGACAACCCACCTCTCAACAGCCAGAACGACCAAGGACCACATGCCAATCATGCCACCGAGGGTAGCACAGAATCCCTCAATCATGCAACCGACTTTGCCGAAGACGAAGAAGCCATTCATGCTGGTGTATATGGTAGTGGTGAAGCCGCCAAATACCATGAACAGGTCCGCCACCGCCAGGTTCAACAGGATGTAGTTTAGAGGGGTCCTCAGCTTCTTGTGCTCGATGGTGACGAAAAGAGTGAGGAAGTTGATGGGGAAGCAGGTGATGATGAGGAAAAACATGTAGGAAGCCAGTGCTGCATAGGCTGCCGGGTTGACAAGGTAGTACTGAGGGTACTCAAAGGGGCTCCTGACAACGCCAGTGGCATTTGACATTGGGACATAGAACCCATCTCCCTCTGTGCCGTTCATGGTTGCGGTATCGCGGTTGTAATCAGCCCCTCAGTGATGTTGTTGCTTCTGGCTGTACAGGAGTACGGTGGAGAAGGACTCTGAAACAAATGAACACAGGTAGCCACCCTCGGTCCTTTTAAAGCCACACCTTAGATTATCACTTTCCAAATCTGTCAGCACAAAGTTATTTAGGGCACGATTATCAAATCTAATCCAGCCACCACTGCAAACATAACTGGCCACTCAACAAGATATTAAGGTTACACCTGCCCATACCTATCATGTTATCCAAGGATTGCTAATATGAAATGGGAACACTAATGTTAACCTGTCTGGAAAGTATCACTGAAATAGCATCTATTTGAGTAAATATACCTGGCACATTGAATGAATAGAGGAACGTTCATTGTGATTATAATTTACATTGTACTTTCTGTTTTTTCCATGTCCTGTATATCAGCAAATGAAATAAGTTATGGTTACCTGTAATCGATTTGACGGGATGTCCTTAAAAAACCTCAATATCTTAAACTTAGTTTTGTGTGCGAAATCCACAGATCACCGTAGCCATTCTTTTAGGCTACAGTTTTTGTGTTAACTTCACCTTCCGTTAATAAATCAGTATAATGTGTAATACATGGTTTTATTCAATATTGTATGCTATCTCTTGCAGCAAATTAAATTAGTTATAAAGAGTGTTTATTTCATGCAATACATTTTCAGTGTTGGTTTCACTTTATGTGTTTCTTTTTTTAATGGTGGATTTCTCCTTTCGTAAAGACACTTGGACCACATGAGAACCAGATCCAGCGAAGCTGTTCACTGCTGGGTTATCTTAGCTGCCAGTGTAGGAGAGAGCTCAGCACTTTCCTGATGGGGAATGTATCAAAGAGATTTGGAGCTTACCACCATGCTGGAGCTTATATGGCCATCCTGTGGCCTATAATGAATTTAACATCATAGAGGTCCCACATATCATCACTCACACATATTATACTTTACAAATCGTTCTGCTTATACGAATGTCTATGTTATTGTTTATATATTGCCTTTAAACAACTTAACATAGTGAAACATTTAATGTTTTTGTTCAGAATCAAGAATATCACATACTATAATTATATATATTTAAAGTGTTATTTATAAATAACAAATATTACAATAACATACATGTCTGTGACGGAGAACCTCACTAATCATTCAATTAAATTGTATTAATTTGTTAAAAGTAAACTAACGTTTTACTGGAGACACGTAAAGAACTCCCTCAGGTTAGTATCTTTAGTATCCTACCTATCTTTTGTGAGTCAACCGCACCCTCTAGTGGACACCAGTGGCATTAACGATTTGTGCATGAGTTAACCAAAGCATCACTAATAATAGTTTACGAGACGTCAAATTGACCCGGGTTCTTATACAGCTATTTATTAAATGTATGCATCGCAATTTGTTCCAAATATATTAGAAGCCAAAGCAAATTATTGAAGTTCCTAGGTGGCGTCAAAGCATTTGGGTATTAGGGGTATAAACTGAGAAGAAAAAGAAAAAGATGTGACAAAGTTACGAAGCTTCTTGGCACACGAAGACTTGCCCATGGGCGGAGTTTTCAAATCTGCAGTATATGGGGGCGCGCTTCACAAATCAAATATGGACCTGCCACACCAATAAACCGCCAAATAGGGATGGCAATCAGTATACGACGTCAAATAAACAATGATTGTCTGGGAAAGAAAAACATGTTATCCAAAGCACGATGAAACATATCGGTAAACGTGCAAGATATTTTAATATTTATAAATATTAAAGGCTTCGAGTGACACTCTGATACGTGAACCATTGCTTTGACCATAAACAGATATCCTCAAAATCTGTGTGCCAGTGGACAACAGATAGGCCTACCTGTTTCCCATGTCATGTTTTATAGTATTTTGAGACTTCCAGCAGGCAAGTTGTTACCCCACATTATATCTGTATTTAAAATGTATTTTTATAGTAGGCATTCCATTATATTATCCTTCTTCCCCATTTTTTATTCCAGCTTTTTCATGGACATAAGTGGCAGCCTTGTGGGGCTTGTGGGAATCAGTGTCCAGCCTTACCATGCACAGATGGCGGTACTATATAATGTTTACGGTTTTATCCTTCAAACAGTCATTTGTTCCTGCCACTTTTTAACGCTGGTGTCAGAGCTGCAAATTGTAGATTAGGTGTCTGTTCTGGAGTAAACTGATATCCTTTTATAAAATATTACAAAGAATAAGTAGCAATATAGGTGCTTTCAGTATGATGTTCTTCTGAACTGGGGTAATATTAAGCTTATTAAAATAACATTTACATTTAAAAAACACTTGCCTTAATCTTTTAGGCTAGACAAATATTCAGAAAGGATGAAATTCTGCCAACGACATTACCTGAAACTTGTTTAATTATTCATTTTTGCATTAGAAAATTACCTTAATTGTGTGTGAGCTATAATTTGGACTATTATCCTCCTCAAGGTCTGTAAAAGCATAGCTCGCTGTGGATAGGCTAGCATGATCAGGCATGGATATATATAAAGATCTGAAGCAACCTCTCTGGATGCAAACAAAGATTTGAGGTAATCTCCTACTTATTGCTTATACGGTAATCGATCAATGCATTTGACATAGATTTCATACAAGCAGGATGCTCACAGGTGTTATCCCTGTACTATTATTTATTTATTTACTTAAATGTATTATTGGTGTCCATGTTGGAGTTCCGCAATGTGGTAGGCTTTGTGGTAATGCTGAAATGCAACGCTCAAGTCATGGTTGCAATACATTTATTTAGACAAGTCCTGACCCCATATTCTGAAGGTCAATAACAGACACAAACACACACTCACAGATTGACATACACATCCACGTCTTTGAGGAAATAATTGAATTAGTTAACAAGCTGCTGCGTTCATCAGAGCCTTCAGGAGGACCAGGCGTATGAATAGGCCTTTAAAACTTTCCCTTTTGTACAAAAAGCAGTCAAAACCAAACAGGATGGTATGCTGCTGGCCTTGGACTCACAAAAGGCCCCGACTTAATGGCTGTGACTGGAGCCGTCGAAGCTGCAACCACCTGCCTGTCTGTTCCCAAACTCCAAGTGTGTTCCTTGGGAAAACACATTATAGGGCTTGTAAAACAAGCCAAGTTTACTTCCTATACTTACAGCTAATAGTGATTCATATTAGAACCTGATTTTGGATCAACGTGATACTGATCCCTGTCTATATTGTATTTCCTTGTGTTGTCCATCTGTCTGGATGTATAACAGATTATTATGGAGATTGATTAATAGATCACTGTAAAAAAAAAGGAAAAGAAAACCCACCACAGTGCATGATGTTGCTTTCAATTAATACAATATGGTATACCTTTATGTTAAATGTGTGGATGTTCTCTGCAGAGCCGTCTATCTTGTCGGCTGATCGAAGGTCAGCCTCTAATCTGCCAAGCAGTAGGTAAAGCTAACATCACTGTGGACGTCTTTGTTTGGGGGAGACAGTATTTTCTGGCAAGCTTTTATCCCACCACTCTTGAGAACGTCTGTTTTTCATCCATGAGACCTCTGTAATTACACACAGTTTACATAATAGAGAAGCCAGTTGAGGGTCTCTTTGAAAGCAGTTTTGAAAAGTCTAGAAAAAATCCATAACCATATCCTAGATTCCCAGGGGGTTGTCAAGAGAGACCAAGGAGACACACTGCGTGCACTGTCTGAAAGCTGACTAAGGATGACAGACCCTTAGTTTGACTCTCTGTGTGTGTGCGTCTGTGTGTGTGTCTCCGCATTCAGAAGAGACCCCGCTGTTGTTTGACCGTCGCTCAGCGGTTGTGGTGCGTGTCTGCTGTCGCTGGTGCATGACGGAGGCACAGGGAGAAGGGGAACAAGGACGAGGAGGCTGTGAATCAGCTGGACAGAAGGTGGTGTCACACGAAGGGCAGGTGAGAAAGGAAAAACAGAACAGTGACTCCAAAATAATGACGCTGGTCATTGGGAGAACCCTGGTCCAAATGCATATATTTTATCTTTTAAAGATATTTAATATTTGGCTTGTACCTTCAATTTTTTCCAAAAGTGCAACATTTTCAATTGTCATCGCCAATAGATGAGAGGAAACGTATGTTAACAATTTTGTGTGGTGCTGTAACTGACAACCCCTTCTAACTGTACTAAATCCCTTCACTACTTTTTGCCCTTATCATGAACGCCATGTTTGTTTTGACACCTCGTTTTGCGAGCTGAAAGGTCATCCAAAGCAATACCACTGGCCCCTCGGTATACAGTAAAAGATAACACGCTAGAGAATGACAGAGAGGTGGGACTTTATTGACAGTAGAGAATATGCACATTACCTCTCCATCTCTCCCTTCCCAAAGAACCAGCCAGGTCTGACTGGTCTGACAGGCAGAGTGACCTAATTTGCATATCTGGATGACTGTATTTGCCAGAGGACAAATAAGTGGGCAGAGCGTGATGCTCTCTCACCCCGCCCACAGGAACTCTCCGACGGAGTGGCTGGTAACGTGAAATCAACACCGACACAAGGACATGGCACATTCCACGCCACATGTGTCACGCTCGCGTAGCAGTGCACCATCAGTCCCACATACAGGCTGGAATTTTGGGATGGAGATATCTTTTTTTTTTTTACAAAGACGGTATTTGCATACTACTCTGCTTAGTTTTTGGTATCAGCCGAGCTAAAAAAAATTTTGTACTTTACGAAACAGAAAAAGAAAATTATATTATATTTTAGAGTTCTGACTCTTGCATAAATATAGTTTGACTTGAAAATATCCTAAAATATCATAAAATAGTGAACACATGCCCTCATGTGAACCAGCAGAGAGTGCCATTTGTTTATCTAATGTGAAAATTCTCAAACAACACATATTTTTTTATTATTGAAATGATTCTGGTTCTAGGATTTGTGGTCTGCTTGCGTCTTGTACTTGCATTAGGTGAAAGAAACACTAAATAAGGATTATTGGCTTCCATCAAAGAGTAATCCCCCTGACCCTGGTTTACCACTGACCATTGTGAAAGGCATACTTCACTTTTTTGTTTTGTATTTATTAACTCTGTAAAAGATGTGGATCGCATTGAACCATCTGGGAAGAACTGTGAAAGATAGCAATCGTGCTTAGGAGAAGTGAAGAATCTAAGCTTTAGTAAGAGGACATACTGTAAATGTATTTAAGACTAAATATGTCATTGAGCCTTTTGTCCCCAAGACGGTATGGTCTGTTAAGGGGAGCAATAAGACTGTTGTGGGTCCTACTCTAGCGAGTGGTTGACGGATGTCCCAAAGTGGTGTCATGGTGCCACGGCTAGGTGAAGTTCTGACTGCGTGGTGGGTGAATCAGATGTGACTTACTGGAGTAGCAGCACCCTCCCGCGTTGCTCACCTGTGGCATTCACCGGCAGCGTTTGTCACATTGGTCTCCAGGACGTGATTCACTCAGACGAAGAGAAGGAACAAAACTTTTCTTTGTCCTTCTGGAACACTGGACGCACACCCTGGCAAAGGTAGTTTATTAAGACAATGCATTTTATAATAAGTTTTGTGCTTTCAGCCAGAGCCTTGTTGCACTCTCTATCTTCTTCCATTGAATCTTTGTTCTGATAGATGTGTTTTTGTACTATCCCACAATCCTCTATCCTAATTTATATATAGTGTGCTCCCTTTTGTCTTTCTCTTTGTCCTTCTTTTTGTCTCAATCTCTCCCTCCCTCTCTTTATCTCTCTTAATCTCTCCCACTCTCATTTTACAAGACATTGTGCTTAAATTGATTTGTTACCTAGGTGATGTAGCCATGTTTTATGTGGTGTAGACACCCCCCTACCATTATCAAAGGTTGTCATAACTGATGGCTTTTGTATTCAGAACCCCCCCCCCCCCCCCACACACACACACACACCCCGGCATTGCTTTTCTTTTGTGTTGTGTCTCCAACTAGGCCTGAGGCTCTGTGCTCCACATAAGCATGCGTGTGTTGCTGCATTGGTTGTTCACGTTTTAAAGAGAAGCCAGTCCCAGATGCTGGTGGTTAGACTCCTCGCTGTGCGCCCAAATGTCAGCCTCGTCACACGTGTACGCTCCCCACACCGCCCTCCCACATTCTCATCTGCACACGCTCATTCAGTGACGGCATCAAAGCAACACATATTCATTCCTTTCTCTCTCATCTCCTTTTCTTTTCTTACATCACATCATTCACATGCTAAACAGAGACTTGGGGTTTCGTTAACACACATGTTGGTTAGTAAGGCACCACTCAGCTCCTGGCCTTCGTGAGTGCATAGCTGTAGTTGTACTGTAAGGTCTGTGGAACACAATTCAGCTCTCTCCCCGTTCATGTAGTCTGGACCCGTCACTTGATTCTTAGAATTAAAGAGGCACCAGTGAACTGGAAGGCCTATGCCAGGGATTACTGATCTTATCTGATGTCTGATTGTATCTGGAAAATATTCCTCGTACCTTATGGCACGGCATCGTGTCTTCCAGAGTGGGTTAAGCGGCCCCATGTTGTACGGCAACATGGATAATCTGCCTTTGCCTCTGACGTCCAGAGCCTTCAAAGGCTCGCCGGTTCACACCGTAGAACGTGGACGAACGTTTGAATGAAACCTCGTTAAACATCCAGATAACAGTAACTCCAAAAGCCTTTTGTCCCGGGGTGAACCTCTCCGCTGTTCATGCCAAGGGTTCAGGCCATACTGCCTTCACGCTGCAAGCAGATGGGTTCTTCTTCCCCCCTCTCTCCATGTCTTTGTGTGACACACTCTTTTGAACACCCCCAGTCCCCATGTTGTTTGATGCCCGTCTGTTGCCAGGAACGCAGACCATGATGTCGACATCCACTGATTTTTTTATATTTTTATTTCAGACATCACAGCTCACACCAAATCGGTGTCGTCGAAAGTGAATTTCAATTAAGTGTCTGAAACGGGCGCGCGTGTGAGTGTTTGTCCCACATGAATTGAACATTAGTCTACCATGCCACGCCACACAGCGCTTGTCACCTGGAAGATCAGCAATTCAAAACAACATTGTTATTCATTCATTCGGGGCAGTAGGTGAAAAAAACTAAATAAAGAACCAAAAAGAGACTTGCTCCTCGTGCAGTCAATGTAGTAATGTGATCCTGAGACAGATAAGATAAGTTTGGCTGGCAAATTGTGGTGAGATTTCTGTTGGAGGAGCACAAAGCGGCCAGAGATGAGATGAGGTGAACACGCTGTGCTGTCTCAGTGAAGCCCCTCCTCACATAGATGTGGTGGGTGTCTCCTGCTTTGCTCTAGAGGAAAAGATGCTGCCAAAGCAGGGGTTCTATCAAAGATCATAGAACGTTAGCGTGTTGTCCAATTAATAGTCTTGTTTGGCTAACGAGGGAGGGGAGGGATGGTGTTGAAGGCCGGGCGCGTTAAGCCCTAGATGGATTGAAGTCTAGTGGTGTGTTGATTAGGTTGGGCAAGGGATGCATTTAACTCCATGTGTCCCAAAAATATTATAATTAAGCAACACATTCTAACAACGTATGTAAGTGACGGACACAATATTGTCACTTATTGGACTAACCATTTGAATAGTAATTTTTAAGTAACCAATAGAAATTGTACTAATAATAATAAGGATAAACAAAGCAGGGCTTTGTACTATAAATAGCTTAACTTAAATGGTTTTGAAATAGGTTTTGTTTTATTTTGCGGTCATGATTAATAGATGTTTTAGGTGAGGGCCAGGAACATTAGAAATTTTATGTATAAGGAATTTTAATGGTTGGAATTGTCTGTGGCTGAAGCTGTGGGGCTCAATAGGCCCCCAGGCCGGTTATTGTGTTATATGGTGGGTCTGATGATCAGCATGATGGGGTGGGAGGGGTGTGTGTGTGTGTGGGGGGGGGGGGGGGGTTAGTTAAATTGCATGTGATAAACGAGGAGAGACAGCGAGTTGGTCCTCTTGACCAGCTAATAGAGGCAAGGAAATTCCTAATTCCTAATAAATATACATTTTGTCAGCCTTTTTAAGGCTTTATTTTCTTACATTGCTCTAGCAATTTCTTTAGATTGACAGTCTGATTGATCGTTTTACGCAATTTTATGTTTCCATTTTTACTTGTCTAGTTTCATAATAGTACGAGACATTGATTTTGTAAATACAGCAATTGGAACTAGGGCTGACAACACATACATATCCGTGAAGTAGGAGGGAGGTGATTAGCTTAGTTTACAACATACAAGCAAACGAATGTGTGTGTGCAGGTGTCTGAATTAGTATGTTGTGGACCTGCATGAGATCCTAATTATGTAGGACAGCGTTGGTGGTGGTGGTGGTGGGGGGTGCTGTATTTCAGCTTGTCTGTGTGACTTCCACGTGAGGATTGGATACACTCTGACAGTGGGTAACATACGTTGTGTTTGTGTGCGGGGACTAATCAAAGCTGAGCCAGATGAATCTCTTGTGAATTCAGTGTGTGTGTGTCTGTGTGTGCGTTTGCGTATGCATGTGTGTGTGTGTGTGTGTGTGTGTGTGTGTGTGCGTGTGCGTGTGCGTGTGCGTGTGCGTGTGCGTGTGCGTGTGTGCTGCACTGACAGACTTATTCACTGCTCTTAGATGGAGGCTGTATATCTTGTGATGTTCTCCGTGATCACATACAACTGCTGCTGAAGGGGATTTAGCTATATTAAGACACGCAAAAATACACTCTCCTTCAGCGCTCACCTACAGTTACATGCAGACGCACACTCACACACACGCACCACCACCCACACACGGACACACACTCGCTCACACGCAGAGCACATCACCACGCTCTCCTATCCCCAGCCTACTCGCTAGTATAACGACACAACCCTTATTAGATAATTCCTCTGAAATGGCCTTGCCAGAAATATGAAGTGCCTATCAATAATCCCTTAAAGGCCAGAAATAGAAACAGAACAACCCAAATGCTAACATGATCACCCAGTGCTTAGTTGCGTAACAGTGTTGACGCAGTGTTTGAACCAACACTGCCTTGTACCAGTTTTTTCTTCTATCTCCCTTCTTCATCTTTTCTTTGGTTCTCCCTGCTCTTCTAGGCTTTTGGTTTTAATTAACATAATCTGAAGTTTTTTTTTATCATTGTTACAATTATCTCTCATAATCTGCTCTATTTATTGGATATTTTGTAACATGGATTAATTGGAAGCCTCCAAAAGCTGTCTTGTGCTTCTGATATGGCAAGCAAAGCCCGTAATTCCCCAGTTTGTGCAAGACTGTGGGTAAGACAAGAGAAATCGTGGCCAAACAGCTTTACACTGTGTAATAAACTCACAGGCCCTTACAGTGTTGTCAATCTGGGGCGGGGGCCCTCTCTTGTAATGGGCCCTGCGTGTCCATCCGATGGCCTTGATCGTAACATTGTATATTCCTGCAGGCCTTGAGACTTTCCTGCCCGGTCTCAAATTAGCTGTGAGGCAGCCAACAGTAGACGTTTTATAGATTCCGCTCACAGAGTCTCTGGATTTTTTGCTGCCTTGGTGTGGAAAGTAAGGAGAGCGGACTAGGAGGGGGAATACGGCTGGAACATAGAGAAGTCCGTCACGAGCGTCTCAGCAGTGCAGGTTGTATGAGCAGAAATAAAGCAACAAGGAGCCATAAAATCGGTCCAGAATGTTTTATGTGGCTGTTTTTTTTTCTGTTTGGTTCAGTATTAAGCTGCTGAGCAGCCAAATTCTATCTTTGACTTGACCTGTTATTTGAAAGTCTTTTTTGTTGCGGTTGCGTTACTAAAACGCAGACACAATGTACATGCTGCACTCTACACTCCAGATCCACATGAAGGCAAATACATATGAAAGTTTGAATACAAATGAGGACCCTCACAGAATGTTTGTCCTGCCTGTTAATCTGCACTGGGTTGTTTTCCAGGGCCTATTTGGGAGATTTATCAGAACTTTTGATTTTAGCTCCCCCTTAGACCACCCTCTGTGGCTGAGGCCCTCAGGGGGCCCTCGGTCATGCTATGGTGTCCTTTGATGATTTACAAAGTCCTAAAGTTTAAACATTGATTCACTTACATAATAATGTTTTTCATTCCTTGAGGTCGATTCTGAGAAATTATACATATGCATGAGAGAATAAGTTGTGGTGGAGTGAGAGAGAGAGAGAGAGAGAGAGAGAGAGAGAGAGCGAGAGAGAGAGAGAGAGAGAGAGAGAGAGAGAGAGAGGGAGAGAGACAGAGGGAGACTTAGTGTGTGTGCGTGTGTGTGTGTGTGTCTGTGTGTGTGTGTGTGTGTGTGTGTGTGTGTGTGTGTGTGTGTGTGTGGCAGGCCTACTTCAGCTGGATCTGAAATTGGACCAGATGATTGCAATGCTGTATCAATGACGGCATCCTCCACTCCCTCTCTCTACCCAATACCAAATATGAAAATGTAATCAAAGAGGTATTCAGGCGGGCGGCGCATGGGGGAAATGGAATTGAATATTTCCCACCCTGCTGGTGTTGGCCAGGGTCCTCCAGACCAGAACTAACAGTCTGTGCATGTGACCTCTCTTCTTCACATGTAGAAGAAGATGCTGTGTTAGAGCGTGCTGACCTATGACCCCTGAAGAGATGCTACAGATAGAAATGCTAATGTGAAATGGTTTGATACTGGCTCACACTGAAATTATCACACACATTCTTGTACATTGCGTCTCCCACTGTGCTCCATTAAAAGAGTGCTGTAGGAAATATATCCACGTTTTTCTTTTTCCATCAGTTCATCTTGCTTCGTTAGTAAAACAAAAGGTTCTAATGACTTGAAGATGAACGTACTAAATATGCAGGCGGTGGAACAGAAGGCCTTGAGGGATGGGAGTACAGACAAGGTAAAGACTCCTTTAATGAGACATCCACTGGGTTCTCAAACAGGACACATTAAAGATGGCCATTTTTCATACAAATATGAAGTGTGAGGTTTCAGGGTGGCTTGGAGGCCCTGTCTAAAATTCAAACGTGTTTAGATTCACAGTAGCTGGAAACAAAGCCAAGGAAAAGAGGTTGGTCTGATAGGTTGTGATTTATAAGCCATGTTATTCGCAGCACCAGCACTGCGTTGTTGAATAAAAGTCCAATGAGATACCCCTGTTTATCCCTATGTGACTTGCTCTTCTACAAATATGGCAGACCAAAGGATTTATATAATGTGGTTGTAACTAGCTGTTTACGGCTATGCTTACATGGTTTCAGTGTTTGTCTGAGCAATTTGTTCAGTTGTTAAACCGGTGGCTTTGGCCTTAATGAATTCCTGGGTTTAGTCTGGGCCAGTGATGTGTGAGGGGAAGACATTAAACTTCCCCCAATGTGTGTGCGCTTGTCTCTGATGGTGCAATCTTTTGAAAAGGGTACAGACAGGCTGGATTAGCGGGCATATTGCACATGCTGCCCATGTGGTTCCCATCTACTGCCTCCACGCCATGTGTTGTCATTAAGTGCCTCTTCAAATGAGATCTCCACTGCGTATACAGTTTTTATCAAACACAGGAAACTGGCCTACTAAAAGGCAGCAAAAAGAGAGTGGGGGATGTTTTTTTTTTCAAAAGTAATTCTGCGTTTTCAAGCTGTGAATGGGTCATTAGGAAAATTAACGGATAGACAAATTAGGTTGTCCCATCCAAAGCGATCTCTCGTAGGAAGTGTAAATGCTTCTGTATACTTTTTATTGTTTGGATTTCTGAGTGGCCATACAGCAGTATTATATTCCCCATTCTATATCTGTTGAGTGTTTGGTGCATTCTGCACAAAGTTATTTGTTTTTAGGGGGGCATATGGTGCATGCTTGGTACTTTTCTGAAGAGATACTCTTTCTTCTAAGTATGAGTAAAAGATCAAACAGCTTCACTCAGACTGATCTTATACAATTGAGAGAAATTACAGTGTGTGTAAGAGACATGGATTCTCAGAGAGTGAAAGATACAGCCGTAGATCACGCCTATCATTTCTCTTGTGTGTAATTCCATTTCATCTTGGGAAAAAAAAAGAGAGAACTGCATAATGGGAGTCCCTTTTTCATTTTAGAATAAGGAGGAAAAGAGACTCTCACTCAAACTGTCAGTCATCGGACAAAGCAGTGTGGTCTGGACCCTTTTTAAACTGTGTTTGTATGTACAGGCTATATCTACTATATGTCTGGCGCTGACAGCTGGTCTCCCTGCGCGCTGTGACAAAGAGTGATAAGATATGAAGATGTCTGCCGGCGGTGGTGACATCCCCTCATCCACATGAACAGTGTGGCGGCCCCCCAGGACAGGGTCTGTTTACTAAAAAGGTGCTGTGAGTGGAACGTATAGGCAGAAAGATGGAAGTGAGAGATAGACACGATAGCAGTGGAGGAAAGATATAGAGGGTGAGGTTCAACAAGAACACCGTTTTCTTTCTGACTAGTAGTGTTTTATATTAGCCATCTTTCAAAATGTCTTTCTTTGACTTTGATACCCGCTGTAGCTGTGATTACAGAGAAATTGAATTCTTCCCTATCTTCAGTTTATTTATTTGTAATTTTGTATTTTTTTTTTCTGGTCCGTGAAAGTAGATTATCTTCTTAGAGTGATTCTCCTCCTTCAGCGTAGCTGCTACCTTGGATGCGCATTCAGCCCCCAGGGAATCGATGGCTCATCTGCGGAAAAGCTCTTAGTAGAGCAGATACAACCCAGAGTTAACCCCTTAGCTGTGTTTTTTTCATTTCTTAATGCTAAGTATACCCTTCAAGCAAAAGCATAGAGAGACATTTCTTTCATAGCATCTTTTATAAAAAGTTACCTAATTATTCCACAGTAAAGACTTTGGTGAAAAAATGGATACAGTGTAGTCTACGTATATATCTTGTGGTTTGCGAAATTAATCAGAAACTGTTATTTCGCTCGACAGGCGTTCTCTGTGAAAGAGAACTCCTAGTATAGTATATTGTTTAAACAGTTAAAATGTATATTTGATAAGAAATTTCAGGATATCAGATACAAAAGTATTATGTTACAATCAGATTGTACCCTTGTGCATATGCTTATCTTCTCTATTAGAAAGCCTACTGTATGTCTAAAGGGAATACAATTACTTGATAAATAATTTACAGTTATTTGCCGGTCTAAAACAGATTTGTTTTAATAGTTGTCAAAACTGTAAAAAGATTTATTTTAAAAAAGCATTTGAATTTTGGAGTGTTTCAGTGTATTCTAAAGCTGACCTCCAGGCAAACTAATGAACAAGCTTTACAGAAGCAATAGCATTGAGTTTGGAAAGCATTAACATTTTTAAAAGTAGCTTTTAGGATGATACCAGCAAAGTATTATAATGGATGGAATGTCATAAAAATGGCATAAAATAGTATCAGCCTTTACTGTAACTGGTAATGACGCTATTTTCTATTGAGCCCGTGCGGGTAAACTATATTAAGCAATGCACTTTTGCAGTGAAGGACCACTCTCTCTTTCACCCAGAATGTGACTCAGTCCACACCTCCACAGCAAAAACATGTTTTCCACCTTGTTTTTGTGTGTGTGTGTGTGTGTGTGTGTGTGTGTGTGTGTGTGTGTGTGTGTGTGTGTGTGTGCAGGCGTGTGTGTGTGTGTGTGTGTGTGTGTGTGTGTGTGTGTGTGTGTGTGTGTGTGTGTGTGAGGTTTCTGTGATTTCCAAGCATATGATGACTGTATTTTTACCCATCGTACAATGGTGTGAATTGTTTCTGCTGTCAGGGGAACGGGAGCGGCGTCAGTGCCTTCTGTCTTGTTGATGGGAATTTTGGGTCGGTACATTTGTTATTTTCAAGGGTTGGAAATGCGCAATGATTCAAAATATTACTCCAAAAACACTGATATTTAAGCTACGAGTGCTTGTTTGCTGTTGCTGAATGTATACATAGCTATACAAGGGTAAAGATCCCTTTCTGGACAATGCAGTGCCACGATTTCCATTATAATATTGGATGTTTTGTGTTGTGGAGACAATGAGGGAGGAGAGGGTCTTGTTATCATGCTGTTCTGCTTCTGCGATTAAATCAATGGGCAGACAGAATGACACTGGCTCTAATACAGTCAACACATCACTGCCACACACATTATCTCCCCTCTCCATCTGCCTGATTGGCTCAATAACAGACTGCTCCCATTGGCTTAGCCGCTTAGGATAGCCATTTCCTGACTGTGCTCTGACTGACAAATATCATGTACCCTTGCTAAAACAATAACTGCTGTAATTTCTCTCTGACAAAAATATGTTGTGTCCTTGTGTCTATGAACACACATCCACACGAGCATGCAAACAGGTAAACACACAATCACACGCACAGATAAGTCATAGTGTTTTGTGTTCTTGTAAGTCAGGCCTTTACAGGGAGAGTGCTGGAGCTGATGAAGCACGCGTGCCTCTTCACCAACAGTCCCCACGGGCAGAGGACCCTCCTGGGCAGTTTGGGAGGATTGCAAGTGGCGGGAGGGAGGATGGAGCTGTCTTTCTTCAGCCTCTTTGTATCAGCCCGGTGGCCGGCTATCTGCTACGTGATTTGGTCACAGGTGACAAGATCCCTGAGGGAGCGAGTAGAGGAACAGAAGTGCCTCGTGGGAGAGGAGCCTAAATCTGGTAGTGTGCGTGTGTGTGTGTGTGTGTGTGTGTGTGTGTGTGTGTGTGCGCGCATGTGTGCGTGTGTGTGCGTGTGTGTGTGTGTGTTGTCTGTGTCCCATATGGGGTGCTATAAACCCCACAGGCGGGGATAGACTGGTTGGACTGTGTCTTGTTTTCAGAGCCTCACATGCTGTAAGTCCTGTTCGACTGCCAGTCAATCCTCCAGCTCTCAAGACAATCCAACATAATAATTCATGATGGGTGTAAAAATCAATCAACAATTGTGTGATTGAATGTCATTATCTGTTATATGGTATATCTCGTCCACAGAAATGGTGGAGGGATGAGTTTATGGGAGAAAATTAGCTGTATGTTTAGTGATTATATGGTAAAGGTGGTTTTTGTCTACAATGGCATCTGATAAAACACTGTTTGTGGTATGTTGAAATGCACTATGGTGGTGCAGTCCTAACTACAGCTTTGATTTTAGTTGAAGTGATTTGGCTCTTTTTTTCTACCATTTTGCTTTTTCTGTAGATTTTTATCAGCATTTTCCGAGACATTTTCATTATAATATCCCTCTAAGAACACTCTGCATTCTCTGATACACTGTTGGTTTGAACCATCATCTGTAGAAACGTTTAAGGCAGTAGTGGACCGCGTGAAATCTTCCATTTTCTTCTCATATACCATTACTAAATGACTCCTTAGAAAAGAAATCGAAACGGATCCCCCAATCTTTATTCACAGGTCCCTAGGAGCTACAGATTTAAAAAAAAATGGTTAGCAGAATGTATTTCACTTCACGGATAATAGCACATCCATAGGTCTTTTAGCAAAACACTAAATAATGTTCCAAGGTTGAGAATGAAACAAACGAGGATAGGGCATTTGATGTCGGTGCTCTCTTGACTTTGGAAAACTAACAGAAACCTTAAGCCTGGCTGACTATATTTCTTCTTTTAAAAACATTCTTATATGAACAAGCATTCAGTTTGGTTTAGAAACGTAATACGTTTTTACATTATTTAATTGTGTCACTTTATTGTGAATTGTTTTATGTGCGTGCATTAACTTAGTCAATCTTTGTTTGAAATATATTGTTTCAATATCTATAGTTTTATGGCTGTGCTTGCTTTTATTATCATCCTCAGCACCATCATCATCATAATCCTCATCATCTTTATTATTATCATCATTATGGCATTATGGTTATTAGTAGTAGTAGTAGTAGTATTGATATTATTACTATTATCTGTTGTTATGTCCATTTTAAAGTGTTTTTGTCCCCCCCTGACATGGAGAACCTTGGTATAAGCCAAGTCATTGATTGTCCCCAATGGTCTATTCTCTGCAGTACAGATCACAGAGAAATACATAAATTAATAAAGGCGGTTGAAATATGTGTGCAATAAGCAATATGTGAAATCCAATAGCGAATAGCATTACATTAACCGCTGTTAAGTGAGCACACTAACAAGCATAAGTAAATATCAGGCAGTTATTTCCAGATCTTGGTATTTTTAGTTCTTCACCGTAAATGTCAAAGTGCTCTCCTTCCTGCTTTGTCTCTGAGTCTAACATTTCCCTCTAAATTTGTGCGGAGAACAGCGTGTCTCTCTAATTATTTTGGGAGAAAATAGACACCTGTGAGACCTGTAAGATATCTAGAACAACCTGATGACTGTAACACGAGGACACCAAACAGCTGAAGGTCTGTTCAATGTTCCTAGTTGTTTGTTGCTGTGTTAGACATGCTCAGTTGGCGAGCTCTTGTGACCCGTCAAACAAACACCTGAAGTCAGTCATTACAGAGGTCAGGGCCATGCGGCGCACACTCTAGACACCGGAGGTTGGTGGATTATCTCATCACATCGCTCCCGGGGGAGACTTATTGGCTAGTATTGAGCTGTATCACACACTCCAACTCTTTTTTTGTACATCCACCCTGAGCACCTTTTGAATGACACATATCTGATAAGATGAGATGTTTGTGTTCTGGTGTGTCTTGCCTCTTGTCCTATTCCATCGCTCCCCTCCTGTTCTCTCTTTCTGAATGCACACGATTGATTCACTTTTCTTCCTCATCAGAATAATGGCTGTGAACATAATGAAAATCAGAGGACACAAAAGACTTGGTAAGGAGAGGTTTGTGACCAGCTCTGTAATCATCAGGGGATTCTATTATATGCATCAGATATGACCGCCTATTTTCAGACTGACACAGAAAAGTGTGTGCGGAGGAAATGGCTTTAACAGATACAGTAGAGCAGTTATTTCCAGCCGTGTGGATTCCTCTCAGTTTTCCCACTTTCACGCCTTCCCGTCTCTTGTCCGTTTCTTTCCCCTGCCTCTACATATTGGCTGTCTCTTTTCTACTTTCCATCGTTCACTCCATCCTTGTTTATCCCTTTTCGTTATTTGACCCATCGGCTAAAGCCTGTGCGAAGAGCAAGAGGGAAGGGAAATTGACTCTGTCGATCCGTGAGTCTGCCGGTGGACCACCGCAAAACTGCGGCTTCACACTGCTGTCTCAGTTTCTCCAGGCTGTTATTGAGTTACCATTACGGAATCATATGTGCCACGCTCCACAGATGTCAAACATTTGATCAGATTTTCCTATAAATCTGAAGCCCCATTACTGGCTGTCTTGATCATACGTACTGTTCTCAACGGAGTTATAGTCTTTGCGAACGACGTATTTATTTAACAAGTGTGAACGGAAGCCAGACTTGATTTATACCAGAACACGTGTTGAGACGGCAAATACTTCATACTAATTATAGTCTCCCTCTTTTTTTCTTACTTATGGTTTGGGGTTGTGGTGGCGTGGTGATGTCAATGGGTTTTCATCGCTATGATTTATAGATCCAATCAGTGGCTGAATAGAACTCGCTGGAGGGGTTTCTATGTGCTCTAGGTTGAGTGTGCAGAATTCATAATGACCTTCCATGAGCACTACTAAAAGAAATGTGCAATTAGGGGTAACTTGACCAACTGTGAAGTTGTTCCCCTAAACAACCTATTGAAAGTGAACAATAAGGAGAAGGTACATAAGAAAGGCACTGTGGTAATTCAGTAGTAGGCCTTTCATGCCATTACGTACAGCCTAATTACATAATATTTTAGTATTGTAATATTGTTATATGTGGCCTTAGGTTAAAAATAGTCCCCCCACTTTTTTATTAGATTGACCCATCAAAATGCTTGGGATATTAGTAAATTGGAATGATTACCACAATATTAAAATGACCTCTTTAGGTTTGGACTTTATTTAATGGAATAGGTTTTTTCAAATTATCTTTTGTTAGACTGCTTTCAGTTGTCTCAGTTGAGGGATTTTAATACTTTTCTTACAAATATTGTTTTAATTCTAACTTCTCAAAACATCTAAATGCTGTGGCTTTCTGCCTTCATGCGAGAATAAAAATTGTATGCCAGGATTCAGTGATTCAGTCTATGTTCACCACAACACAAAAATCATAGGACACTGGCTGCAGCCTGTGACATAATGTGAAGGATGTGTTGGCTGGTAGGATAAAACATTGTTTTATAACTTTCAAAGCAGATAACAGAGTGTATATATCCTCCCCCCAGTCCATAAAATGTACAAGTGTGCCCATCGTGTCAGACCCCCCCCCCCACCCCCACCCCCACCCATCCTCTCTCTCTCTCTCTCTCTCTCTCTTTTCTCAGATCAACAGTGTCAGTGTGCCTCAATAAAAACCCTTATGATTCTAATCAGAGGCAGCGTGCTGCATCACTATTGGCTGAGTGGTGGTGACTCATTTCGACAGGCTGGTGTGGGGAAGGAGAGAGAGAAACAGAAGGGAGGGAGGAGGGAGGGAGGAGGGAGGGAGGGGGAGATCAGGAGGTGGGAGTTGCTTTCCCTCTGTCAGTGAGGAGCCTGTGCGTCTTGCTGCTCTCAGTCTTGCTCAAAGACTCGGCTGCCTTGACTCTCTTCCCACACACACACGCACACACACACACACACACACTCACACACGCTCACAAAGATGTTCAAAAGAAGGCAGCCTAATCAGTACACACCTCTTGACTTGCTGCGTTAACTTCCTCCTGGCTAGGCTGCCCATGGTGCCCGTGGCTAGCCTTGGGGAAAAACTACCTGGAAGATAGTGAGAGAGATAGAGAAAGCGAGAGAGAGAGAGAGAGAGAGAGAGAGAGAGAGAGAGAGAGAGAGAGAGAGAGAGAGAGAGAGAGAGAGAGAGCGGTAAATAGAGAGTTGTGCCGATCCCAGAGTCTGCAGCCTCCCTCCCTCCATGCATCGCGTTGTCTGCCGCTGCTAAGCGTGCGAGCCAGTGCTGCGGTTTTCCTCCGTGCGAGTCTCAGAAGCGAGCGGCAGGCTGTACAGTACAGAGTCGGTCTGTGGGCTTGACTCCGCTGAGTCTCAGTCAGCTCCCTTCACACCTCTCAGACCAGCTCCACCAGCCTCTCAGGTGAGTCGCGTAGCCCGTCTCCTCTTGTGTCTTACTGGATGATCAGGGTTTATTTATTTATTGACGACGTAGGATTTTGATCTCATTTCATGGTTTATGGAACTGAAAGTCGTTGGTTGTGTGGTTGGATTATTATTGATCTTGAATGACTTGATTTGAGACGAGTAGTTTTTTTTATGCTATGCGTAGTTGTACATTTTCTTTGACTGGGAGTGGATGAACACCCCTGCGGTTTTTATAATAAAGCTGTACTGGCATGATGGATACTTCTCCGGAATGTAGTGAGAGTTCTCCCGAGGAGTTCAGTATGGTGTATCCATTATGTACATTGTGTGTGTGTGTGTGTGTGTGTGTGTGTGTGTGTGTGTGTGTGTGTGTGTGTGTGTGTGTGTGTGTGTGTGTGTGTGTGTGTGTGTGTGTGTGTGTGTGGGTAGGGGGCGGGGGGTAGGATGCGGTGTGGCTGAACACTTTTTAAGCTTGCGTCTTCATCTGTGTATGTATGTGTCAAAGGTTGTTTAGTTGAACGACAGGTGAAAATTACTGTTGGGATTTGGGATAAAGCTATATTTTCCTCTTTTCATTGCATGTTTATCTGTTTGAGTGTGCAGGTCAGTGTGTGTGTGTGTGTGTGTGTGTGTGTGTGTGTGTGTGTGAGAGAGAGAGAGAGAGAGAGAGAGAGAGAGAGAGAGAGAGAGAGAGAGAGAGAGAGAGAGAGAGAGAGAGAGAGAGAGAGAGAGAGAGTGGGTGGAGGCGGCTGCAGCAGCAGTACTGTTATCTCATTCTTTGCTCAGAAACAGAAAAAATACATGAAGCCAGTTTCATCTCAGCTGCTAGGAATACAAATTGCCTGCACCCACAGACAAACAAATGAAGCACACAAACACACACATGGTGGACACGATGAAAGGCACAAAGTCACTCGCCCAGTGCTCACCTGTTTGCATTACTAATCCTTGCCGTTTCTCTGGACCATCATTTGAGTCTATTGTTTGTCTACTGTAGAAGGGGAAGCATACTGTATCCATCCCTATGGTTTGTCATCTGTCGGCTTGGTGGCTACGGTCGCCTGGAGTAATCGTATTAGCCGTGGCAGTGTTCAACAGCCTCCTGTTTCCATTGGCAGCCTTTGACTGTTTATCGAAAGGTCCCCATATAGACATTTCTCTCAGCCATAATGAGCAGTGGCTTCTGTGCTTACACCCAATCTACTCCATGCTAATGTGGAACACTTGTGGATGGAAATAGCTACAGCACAGCTGCCTGGCTAAAACGCTACAGGTTTAGGATGACAGACCGTGTGGTCAATAAATGTGACGCGGTTATTTGGTTAATTCTGATGTTTCTCTCAATTGGAAGCCTTATTTAATTATCTTTTTTTACAGAAAGACGAGATAATGGCTTAGTGAGAAAAGGGAATGTGCGATGTTTCTGACTTCAAGGCAAAATCCCTGGGCAGAGTGTGGTGAAATGCTCTGAGGCAACATAGAGGGCCACATTCTGTATGCAGCTGCGCAGTCTGACTTCACAGTGGTGGTGTCCCTGTCACACGTCAGTGGCCTAGATGTGACACACCCTTGATCTCTGAGTGTGCCTTGAGCGAGCACAGCCATCGACTGAGTCTAAATGGCTACTTAGTTCCTTTTCTTTTTTTTTCTCTCCTCGTAGCGCTCCGTGAATGGTGGCGAAGCTTGCTGTCAGTTACCGGTAAGGTCGGGGGAACAGCCCAAGCTCCCCGTTGACCCGTCGCCCTCTCTTTGTCGCCCATCCCATCCGTCCCTCCCTTCATGTTTCTCCCACTGTGCCTAAAGTGTTGTCTCTTCACTTTCACCGAACCCCTCCCTCCCTCGCTCGCTCCTCTCCTCCCTCCGCCCCCCTCTGCTCTGGTCGCCACAGAAACGGCTTATTCAGGAAGGGTGGGTGGGTGTAAGCACAAGATTGGAGCTCTCGGCAGCTCTGCCCCATACAGAGCTTTAACATTACATATCTGCTTCGCCACTGCCTTCAGACTGATTTACACAGGTTGCATAAAGATTTTGTGACTACAATATTTATTCGTTTTGAAATACAGTATAGCAAAGACCAATTTTCATTAGTCAAGATGGCATTTCTAATTGTTTAAGTTGTTGCGCAACAACCCTAGCCTACACGCCAAGTTTAGGAGCTGATTTAAATATTACTCCCCTTCCCCCAATTATCCCGTTTTAAGCATAATTGCAATAGTATGAGGAAAGGGGGCGGTGCAGCAACCTCAATTCAAACTGTTTGTTCATTCATTGTAGCCCTGGAATTAAGAGGGTGTTAGCTAAATGTCCACGTTGTGACTGGTGTGCCGATGCTGTTGGTCTGTTTGTGTTGTAAACACACCGGGACACACAGGAGACAACCTCGGTGTGTGCGCCAAGAGGCTATGCATTGGCTATTAATAATGTAAAGCGCCATTACCAAGCCATTTAATAATAGATGCACTCTGACCTTTCTCTTATGTGGCTGAGGATGCTGAAAGGCTGCGATAGAGAGCCAGGCAGCCTTATGTTTAGAGACGGGCCCAAATGGACCCTTTATTTTGCTCCACTAATTAGGATGATAGGGTTCCTGACTGGGTACCCCAAATATTAATTACTTTCCATTATGTGTGCATTGTATACACATACCTTTTTATTTCGTAACCTTAGAAAATATATATGTAATACTATGTCTAGCACAATATGCATAAATTACTAAGTCTAATATACATTCATCCTCATAATAGGGTGTTTAGTATCTTCTACAGTACATGTAAATTCCTCCCAACAGTGCCATACGGCAGATGCTTGTATTAGTGGCTTGTCACACAACACACAATGCAGTTGTGCTGTTGTGAATCTTGAGGACCTGTTCTCTGCATTTAGGATGCGGATAAGAGACCAGCTATGAAGGTTTTTGCCGTTTCAAAGGATTACAAGCAGGAAATGTGTGCCTCTGAAGCACAGTGGTTAGTCCCGCGTAGGACCCCATGAGTCTGCCCTGCTGTGCCTGATTGAATTAGGAGGGGAATTTGTATTCACTGAGCAAGTAATAGGGCAGCCCAGACGGCTGGTCCAAGTTGTTTTTCTTCCCTTGAATCAGGCTTTTGATCTTTTTGATGATTTATACTTGTTGCACAGTACATCATTGATCCCTACCCAAAGTGTGACTGCCTTTTTATAGCTGGCCAGTGGTAATGCTATCACCTGCTCGAAAAAGACTTTGACTCCATTTTCCATTTTCATATTACCGAACCTACCTCGTGTTTATTACTTACAGTGTATATACATACCTTACTGTGTATTAACATATGTATATTTGAATGTTAACTGTAGATCGGCTTCGGATAGTGTTCAGTCAATACAAAGGCCATGAATAAATCAGAGCTGCGGTGGTAGCCATTCTGCAGTGCACAGTCATCACAGTCAGCTATGACGCAGCCCTGGACTTACTGCAGACCCATCAGCCAAGCCAGGCATCTCTGAGCACACACACACACACACACACACACACACACACACACACAAGTGCCCACTCATACACCCCGATTATCTGACAGAACATGACGGCATAAACCTCCCATCCACATCTCCAAACACTCACACAAACACACACACACACACACACACATGCACAGATGTCACCTCATTACAATCCCGGGGAGATCAACCCATAGGATGGGTATGTCCTGTCCTGAGTCCCTTACGCTGGCCTCTGCCCCTAAGGGATGTCTGTGGCGTCAGGGAGCCTCAGGTGGGAATCAGCTGCTCCCAACTTTGAGGGGACCTAACAGATGATATATTTAGTTTGTTTTGGAGTGGGTTCTCGTCAATGTATGTTGGTGTGTGTGTGTGTGTGCGTATATACTGTATGTGTGTGTTTGCATCAGAGAAGAGAAAGGAAGAATACACTTTAACCTATCCATCCACGGTGTAAATCTGTTGGGAAGGCATAGTTCCCATTTGGCTCTCGTTGCACGTTCCTGTGGTATCACAACTGCACCTGTGTCTCGACAATGGAATCCTTACAGAACACCGCCTCAACTGAAGAAGCAGCAGATGAACAGAATCTCCACCAAGCCATCAGAATAAGGCAGATAAGGCTGTCTACTTGGCGAACACCACATCCAGCTGGGTCGATTGGGTTCTACAATGACCGAGGCACTACGAATGCTTCATCATCTGTCCGCAGCAGCAGGTAGTAGCCAGTAAATCCTAGATTCCTCGTCTCAATCATCTCCACCGCTTGCTGCTTCAGCCTCGCTTTTGCAGACGCCCAAAGTGTCTCTCCCAGACCACTTTGATGGTAACCCCAGGAAGTGCAGAGAGTTTTTCTATGCAATGCTCTGCACTTCGCTCACCATTCTGGAGCCCTAGTTTCAGAAGCTTCCATGGTGGTGATGATATTCATCATTCTTTTGATCGGTTGCGCACTAGACTGGGCTAGTGCGGTATGGGAGAACAATGATTCCAGCAGCTGGTCTTATGATGGGTTCTTGTCTCGGTTCAAGGCAGTTTCCATTAAGTTTTTAACATTACAGTCGTTTAGCAGACGCTTTTATTCATTTAAGTGACTTACAATGAAATTTTTAGGAAACTTCTAGGGTTACGTGTCTTGCTCAAGGACACACTAGTGTTCTAGTGGTGTTCCCAGGTGAGCTTGAACTCATGACCTTTGGTCACCAGGTAGCAGTCCTACCCACTAGGCCAACACTAGTTTCGACCATTCTCCGGAGGGCAGTCAGGGAGATGAAAGACTATTACTGTAACACTCAAAGCAAGGCGCCACGCACCACTGCAGAGTACGCTTTGGAGCTCTGCACCATGGCCGCCACGAGACGCTGGACTGAGATTGCCCTGGTCACCGTGTTCCGGAGGGCACTGGACATGGAGGCACAGACCGAGTTGGCGTGCTGTGACGACCGTCTTCCTTTGGACGAGCTCATCCCCATGACCACCTGACTGGATCGCCTGCTTCGTGGTGGTTGGCTTGCCATGGCTACAGCTTCAGGACCCCGACATCTTGTGGTCCACCGGCGAGATAACCGATTGGGGAGCACGTTGCCAAACGGCCTGCCTCTCCCTGTTGTGTGGATCAACCTCGGAGGAGAGTCCCTCAGCGTCATATTAGCCTGACATCCCGGAGGTCTAGAACTGTGATGGTAATCGTCAGCAGGTTCTCCCAGTCCTGAGATTCCTCCCTATGCCGAAGTTACCTTCTTCTTTCAAGCTGACTGAAGTCACTCATATATTCCGGCATTATAGGATTCCAGATGACATTGTCTCGGTCCCCAGTTCACATCCCGCATTTGGAGGGCGTTAATGAAGAAGCCGGGAGCGGTTGTGAGCTTGACCTATGCATATCATCCCCAGTCCAACGGTCAAGTAGAGAGGATGAATCACAACCTTGGAAGAGTTCTTTGGACTTACTGTCAGGATCGACAGGGGAAATTGGCCAGGTTCCTACCATGGACTGAGTTTGCGCAGAACTAGCTACTGCACTCTACTTGTCATAATTATTTTGAAAGTGACATTCGTTTTATAGGTTAGGGTCATATCAGAAAAAATAACACATTTCAACAGATGCTGCTTTCAAACCACAAATTTTGAGAATCAGTTTGTAAATCAATATTGACCAGGACATTTCGTCATAGAGACAGATCTGACAGCTTTCAAAGAGGTTGAATATTTTTGCAAGGCACTGCATCACTTATATATTACAAACTAGTTACGTGGTCTTTTATTGTTGTATTTTTTTATCTTTATTCTTTTTTCCTTTCTTCCCCACACAATTACTAAACATGCCTTTTTCTTTCTGTCCAAATAAGTTGAGTTTCTTTATTTTCTTGTGTAGTCACTAGACTTCCTGTCTATGGTCGTGATAGCCCTACAAATATGTGAAAACGTGTATGAGCAGCAAAAACATGAAATCATGTATTTATTTCCTTACCTGTTGTCCCCCCCCCCCCCTAACTGTGGCCTTAACAACGATCTTAAGAAAGAGGGAGAAAGCGAAGGGAGAAACGACATGGCACAGTGCTGTGATTTAAAGGGGGAACATGAAGTGAGAAAGACGAAGTGTGCTGTGGTATGAATACAGTATCTGAAAAGAAAGCGAGAAAGAAAGAGAGTAGGAGGGAGTCAGTGTTGCCAAGGTACCCCACTGGTGATAAATGAGAGTGTAATGAAGGTTTCATCCTCCCCCTCTTTTACCCCCCCCCCCCCCCCCCCCCCCCCGTTCTCTTCATCGTTCTCCCTCTCTCTTGTTCTGCCAAAACACCCTGCAGTCTTGGCAGGGTTGTTCTTCAGGGCAGACTAGTGCACTGTGGAGGGCCTATCAGTCCAGGCTAGGGCACTGATTGAGTTCCAACTAAGGAGAGATGGGATGAGATTACACTGGCTGTGACTCTCACCTTTCGTGTATGGAGACCCCTGCTTTCTTTTGCTGAACAGATTAATGATTATTTTGGGTTTCTTGGTTATTGACTTTACCTTCACTACTCTCAGCGGGGGCTGAGATAGATCTTTCTCAAAAAGTTGGCCCTTTCATTTTTATTAAATTGCTCCAATGATTAATTGGGTATTGGTGTTGAGTGTCTGGATTGGAAAAAAAATGAAAACATATGGAACAGAAAAGTTTATTGTCCACAGAAATGTGGTAATCACCTAGGCAGCTCGGCTTGTGCTGATCAAGATGTATTTGTTCTGACTGATAAGTGTGAATAAGTTAGAAGCACGGTACAAAATATAGTTTAAGTTTGTCCAAGTTGGTCAGATCAAGTGCGTAAGACTTAATTTTGTGTTGAACTCGTGCCCTAGGTCCATCGAGTGCTTGGTTTGATTTCCTCTTGAGACGAATGTTGAATGTTTGCTCTCCGACCGTTCGTAATGAAAACCCAAGTACTTCCTGGGGTGGATCGAAAATGGCTCCCTGCGGCAGTCTTCTCTCTGACGATGACTGACTCGGTCCCCCTGGACCAGTGTCGGAGCCCTCTAATTGGTCGGAACGAGGTGCTCATTAACTCGGTCATTAAGAGTTATTGTAGAGCCGCCGACGCGAAATCACGCCGCGCTACTGCGGCTGTTACCCATGTCTCTTGTGCAACGCCGGGGTTGTGACTCACTGGTCCTTTTGAGATTCCACGGCACTTAGTGTCAGGGTGTCTGTGTGCTACCCTCACTGTTCTGGCCAAAACATTCCCATCTGGCCCTGCTTCTTCCTGCCATCTGCTCTTCTCTCATCTAATTGGCCAATCGCAAAGGGAGTTTTTGGGTGCCCTGGTTCAAGATGGCCACCAAATGCTGGTGTTAAGTGGAAGTAGGTGAGAATGAGACTGGACTGATGGACGACATAGATCTTCATAGACGCTCTTGGAGAGTTCAGTCCACTACTGCGTCACTGTCTGTTCATCTCCTTTCCCCTAACTTCACAGGACTGTGTGCCTCAGCACTTTCAGGCAAGTCACTGTGGTGTGAAGGACAAAATGCTGACTGGATAGCGATCAGTCAGGGAACAATGTACAGCCTTTATGCTTAGTCAGAGGAAGACTCTATCTTTTACAGTAAATGAAAAGTTACAGTATTTGCAGGCAAGACGCAAGAGATTAGAAATGTGTCCGCCATGCTTGTGATATGAATCTAAAAGGCTGGGTTGCGGTGCTCATGATGATGATGATGATGATGATGATGATAAAGGAAGGCAGTGGGGATGATGGATACTGACAATGATCATGGTGGAGGTAATAGTTGGGGGTGGTAATGTTAATAGGGACATTGATGATGATGATGATGGTTGTGTTGATGATTATGTTGGCAATGACTTTGGTGAATAGTTTGGGGTGGGAATGACTATGATGTTGATGATGATGATGGTGATGAAGATAAGGATTTTGACAGTTTTGTCGGTCGTGGTAATGGTTGTGGATGATTATATTGATAAACATATTGATGATAACGTCGTTGATGATGATGATGATGATGATAATGATGAAGATGGTGATAGTGCCAGTAAAGTCAGTGACATCAGTGACAATGATGATTGTCTTAACTATTTATTTTTGTTGTTGGTGGGAGCGGTGGCGTTGCCTATTTTTCACATGATACAAACACACACAGGGAACACATATTCACCATGACCGAACCGGAAATGTTACTTGGAACTTTTTTCTCCTGTACCCTCACATTTATATTTACTGTTTCGAATGTCGCATCGAGAGTGAAGTGATTGTAGAAGGCTGATTGTTTTAGCGCCTTTCTCCATCTTGCAGTGACTGGAAGGCTGTATGCCCACTGTGACGCCTGCTGTTGATACGGATGGTGGTGAAGATAAATATCAAGTGGCAGATAGAACGATTGCTCTGACGTACATTGTACTCCAAGTGTCTCGCCCAGAATATTCTCCAAATCTGCACTTCCACTGTTCTTTTTCCACAAACTCCCCTCTCCACGCGATACCTTCTCGGAGAATGTGTGTTTCAAGATTACCAGAACTATGTGGTTTTGTCTAATGATTTGACCCACCAGCTAAACAGATTTGAAATTAAAACAGTATACTCTGTCTTATTTTCTATTTATTTTTCTTTATTTTTCTCTTCCACGTGCACACAAATCCAGAACGCTGGACGCCACGCACATACACACGAATGTATAAACGTCATTCTACTGAACCACCTGCTTCTCATCAACTCCCTCATCAAGCAGAATAAAGTCACTGCTAATGCAATTTGGTCGACCCACGGCGATCCAGCAGCGGCCCCATTACCATGGAGCCCTGGTTTCAGTTGTTCCCCCTGGGCGTCCTGGGAGCCAGGGAAATAGAAAGGTGCTCAAAGCCCACACACGCCCCTGTACCTCTTTCTAGCTCTTTTCTTTTCTATTCTTTCCGTTTCCTAGCTATTTTTCTTGATTTCCTCCCATTGTTCTGCCTGTGGTTGGCAAGTGCCGGGATATTGGGCTTCCAAAGTTGAATCCCTGCTGGGTGTCTGATTAGAAGTGGCCTTTAGAATGATTATGTGTGCACGCGGATGTGCACGTTTGTGTGTGTGTGCACTTGCAAATACGTGTGTGTGTGTGTGTGTGTGTGTGTGTGTGTGTGTGTGTGTGTGTGTGTGTGTACCTGTGCGTGATAGTGTGAGTGAGTTTGTCTGTGTGTGCCATGAATATAAATGTGTGTGTGTGTGTGTGTGTGTGTGTATGTTGTAGACGACTTTTCAACACCACGGACGTTTCTCCAGCTGTACCTTCAGGGCAAGAATCTTAAAATATGGAAAAAGAAGCAAGTTCCTCCCTACTCATTCAACTCCTGATTTGTGTTTGTTTTTCTCTAACCTCGCTCCCTGCGATCTTCCCAGGTCACCCTCAGACTTTTTCTGATTGTGTTGATCCAGCATGGGCGTAGGGGCTTCTATTTTGATTGGCTGTGGAGGTCCGTGCTGCCATTCCGGGTGGATGTGCAGTAATGTGAGGAGTGCTGGGAGTTATTCTAGCGCTGCCGTCCACACAACGCTTGTCAGGGAGATCCAATGCTGAGGAGATAATTGAATTGGAGGCTGTGGCTAATGGTTTTTCCAACGGGGAGACGTTCTGCCCTGTCCTTTGGCACACAATGTCAACCCATGCATATAGCCAGCACTGTTCTCTGTCAGACATAGCTACTAGTGCTGTTTTCTTGGAAAAGTCTTAAATCAACCAGGCACTGACAACAGATTGACTCTATGAAAGCAAAGCAACCTCGTAATACTTTTAACAACCCATATGTAGTAGCACTTACAATATATTGGCCATGCTGTTTTCTCCACTTCCTATAGATTTCCATGGGCCCGCCAACCCAAGTGTTAAACTTGATTCATTGTAATCGGATCGTTTTGTTGTTAAAAGCCAATTTAAGCCCATTAAGTAATTAACCCCCTAACGGAGTAATCTCGCCGCATTACCAATTAAAGAATATGGTCTTTACACATAACTTCCAATATCAGCGTGGTTGTTGCAACACCATGAAATATTTGGCTGCAATATTAGATTCTATAGATACTATACATTCTAAAGTACTTTGTACAGTTACTAGCTGTGCAACTCAGGCCATTGACTCTGTCTTAAACCCCTTAAACGTTTAACCCGCTATGACTGGAACGCCAACTATTGGTAATATTACAATAGGTAGATGCACTTTTCACCCTCATCTGTCATAACAGGCTAGGCTAGCCACTATGAGACTAGCGTGAGCAGCTGACTGTCCTCTACCCCATGCTGCTCCTAAGCCCCCAGTCACCACATGCACTCTCACACAATAACTGAGCATTGAAGTTGGACGGTCACCTCAGACTTGTCAGCTTCCAATCTGGTGGGTTTCACAGACTATCTCTCTGGACTCAATCACGAGACCGTGTTTCTCTGTCTGTCTTAAACTTAATTTTCTTCTTCTGTTCCCCTCCATCACTTTGCTCTTCTCCGTTGCTTTATTGCCAATTACCAATTCTGCTACTTTATTATTTGTAATTGCTTTAAGTCTCTACCTAAGTTCATGGGGCTAGCTATCAAACTCCATATTAGTCGTACACACATGCAGTGCATTTGTAAGGGATAGATTTAGAGTTGATGCTTCCCTTCACTTCTCTGAGTGCATCCTGGGCTTTTGGCAAAGAATAGGCAGTTAATGGCAAGCGGGTTTACCTCATTTGGTAATTGTGTATTGTCTGCAATGCTCATCCGTAAAATCGCGTGGCATTTAGATTTGTGCTTGTTGATTAGCATAGAAAAAAATCTGAAATTGGGCGCATTTTCAAACTTTTGTTGCATCAGTACGGCTATCCATTATGTCTGGCTGCATTGAGCCGGGGCAAAGTTTTGTCTCGGTGAAGAATCCCTTTTTTTGCTGAATGTAGGTAGGAGAGGCTTACAAACCTTTGTGGACTTTGCCCTGTCACTATAACATAGCATTAGAAAAGGTCAGTGGTCAAAGGATTAATGCCCCGTCTGAGAAGAGGACAACACCCACTTACTCGCGTGTAGTCATTACCTCCTCACTGATGCGGTGGCTCTACCATCACACCGCTCAGCTAGCCTGGAATCTGCCTGCAAAGTGATGAACAGCTCACATTAAATCCCCATGTCAGTAAAGGGGATGTCTGCGGCTGTGATGAAGCGACGGGAAGCCATGACACCTGTGTTTGCAGCCCATGTTCAGTCAAGAACATTTCCACGTGCTGGCCTGAACAATTTGTCTTATTTTGTTGTCTGCCTCTTGGTAAACGGCGGACTGTCACAGTCAAATGATGGCTCTTTGTTCGCAGTAGAAAGAGTCTGACGTGAGTCATTGCCCATCCATTGTTTATGACATAGTTAGACAATGCCGCTGGTTTTCAGTAAAGACTGCAACAATGGGACAGGGTGTCACATGAATCATGCCTTCAATGAGTACTTTATCTCCATTGTTGGGAATTGGTTGGAGCCCAATCTTCAGCAATTAACGTGGAAATCTTCATGGCCTGCTGATGCCATGTTGTATCCTGATTACTCAACGTAAGTGACCCTGTCCAAATCTAAAGGGAACAAAATGTCACGCTGTGTTGATCCCCAAGTAAAAACACATCAAACAAGAATTGTATTTGGATGGAAACAACTGAACTTCATAATAGAAAACAAAACAACAATCTAAATGGAACAACAGGAACAGTGACTCTGTCCAGATTTTTTTTCTTTTTTTTTTAACTCCACAGGCTTGCTGTTTTATATTTGGATTAATGTATAATGCTTGGGAATAAGGTTTTCTCTCTAAACCGATGTTCACACATGCTGGCTCTGCAAATTTACAACAAAGCAAACAAAAAAAACCTCTCTCCAGATTGAAATTCTAAAGACGTCTCTTTCATATGCATAACACTTTACACATGCATGGTGAGTGTTAAATGCTTACCATATGGCAGTTAACACATTGACCAGCCCCCCTGTGCTGAAAAAAAAAACAAAAAAAAAAACAGGGTATTCACAATGTAATGCCAATAACAAATACTTTACAAAAATAGAGAAAGATTGATGAAATTAGAATTTGCTTTTGGGGAGCGTGTGCTAGGATCGGCGAGTTGACACTAAACTGTTGCGTTGAATTCAAATACTATTGAGAATTGAGAAGATATGTCATTTTTTTCTCCATTTGGGAACAATCTAAGTGTATCTCAACAATTGTAGAACATTTGAAAATGTTTTTTGTCAGAGAACGCTATGCACCAATAGTGAAAGCAGCATGTTCCTTTTCAATACAATTTGAATTCGGACAGGCTTACTAAATAGTGTGTGTGAGAGAGAGAGAGAGAGAGAGAGAGAGAGAGAGAGAGAGAGAGAGAGAGAGAGAGAGAGAGAGAGAGAGAGAGAGAGAGAGAGAGAGAGAGAGAGAGAGAGAGAGAGAGAGAGAGAGAGAGAGAGAGAGAGAGAGAGAGAGAGAGAGAGAGAGAGAGAGAGAGAGAGTTGAGGTTGTGTAAGTGAGAGAGGGTTAATACATCCGTGGAGCCTCCTATGAGAGAAAACTGTGTTTTCTCCGACTTCTACAGCAAATGTATTTGTATCGGTCATCTCGTATCGTACAGTTTAATCTCATCCTAACTTTGGTACTTTTTCAGTACCGCACTCCGTGCAACACTATTTCATATGGGCGACAAAAAAAAAGACAGTGAGTAAGTGAAAGGTGTCGGTTGCCATGCATTTTTACAAGTCCCTTCCTCCCACCTGCCTCTTCACAGGAGATGCGGCCGAGTGGAGCTGCACAAAAACAAAACATGGCGGAACACTTTTGACTGTGATGCATACTTCAGCCCTAAGAGCTCTGCAGCTCCCCGTACAGTGTAGCTCTGGAGGTCGTTTTCCTGAGCACTCTTCCCACTAAGCTGGAATGGGCTTGCACCCTTTTAGGGTCCCGAGTGCTGCTCCTCTGTTCCAAAATGCACTGTGAGGCTTAGCGGTGGCACGGTTATGCAAGCATGGACCCGGTGTTGCACACTGTGACAAGAGAATGAAGAAAGTATGTGGTAAATCCATACCATATGTAACATACAGTAATACTCCCAATGATGAGTGCAATAATTAACATTTTCATAAGGACACTATTGGTTTGTTAACTGGATGAGCTTAACTGATCCATATGCCATGTCTACAAACCGTAATACAAATTGCATTTGGTATTGAAGTCTTAGCATTAGTGTACACACTGGCACGCTCGAACAAAACACAAACATGTATACACAAACACACACACACACACACACACACACACACACACACAAAACACTCCCTGCAAGAACAACAGGCATAGATGAAAGATTACACTCTGAAGCAAATGGTATGTGTGGCATCGCGCTACAGGAATAAGCGTCTGGTTATGAATCACTGACAGCAGCCAGGGGAGGAGATGTTCCTATTTCCTACCCAGCTGCACTTCTCCTGTCCCTCTGGCTTCCAGGCTTCATCCGGCTACCAGGGATCGTCTGCTTTCGGCTGCCATTATGGCGCTGCCTGTAACACAAACTGCCCCTGGCCTGTGGTTACAGAAAACAACCTGTTGTAGCGTTCCCCACCCCACTTATCACACCACCTCACCATCATGCCTGAGATATATATGTCGCCGTTCCACAGCGAGCGGCGCTGCGAGGCGCAGACACCATCCGTTTCTCTTATTACTGTGGCATGGACTCCTGACTGCGCCGCAGTGTGAATGTGATTTGCCTGGTGAAACCCTGTGCTTCTATTTCAGGCCACCCCACACATGGTGGGAGGGTAGCCGAAATTTGTCACCCGTTAATTACGGCTTTTCGAGTTCCTGAGATGCTTTGTGCATCTCTAGGTAAGAGAGTCCTACTTTACATTTCAGGAACACGACTCTAGCAATTAGGACCTCAGCCGAATTTACTGCGTTGTTGTGTGTGTTCTTTGTGTGTGTGTTTTACGTCGAAACAACGGAATAACATTTGTTATTCGTTAACATAACCAACTTGTGGGGGGTAATTGTAATACATTTTGATAAGGATTATGTTCTGCTTAGGTTTATTTAATACATAAACCCTTAATTCATATTACCTGCCATCTGCTAGTTTAGAGTCTCAACAGTGATAGGGATTCCTATGGAGCTATGGACTTTAAATCCTTTCTTGTTAGTATTGATCCAGATAAACTGGACTGCAAATTGATTCCCCCTGATTGCATTATAAAATCATTGTTCCAAAGACAATGAAGTACCTACGCCCAGACCAAGAAGCCATTTCAGTTTGATTAGCATTGACCTGGCCGGTTAAAATATTGCGTCATTAAAAGACTTTATTCGGCTTTTCCATCTTATATATACTGTCGTGTTAAAGCAAGAGACTACTTGTGCTCCTTGACGTCCATGGTTAAGTGACGTGGCGTGGCTGTTTCTCACAAGTGCTGCTTAATGCCAGTGTCCTTGGCATGATCACAGAGCCAGACTTCAGAGAGAGCCACAGAACACACAGAACCTGTCCCTGTGGACTGTCCGCTGGGTTCCACACGTCCCGGTACAGAGTTAAGAAAACAGGGATGGCAGTGGGGATGGGGAGGGGAGGAAGTGGGTGCTTTTGGAAGATGGAGATCTTCTCTTCTCAAACACAATTTGGCACACTGAAATAAATGATGAAGGTATTCAACATTACAATATCCTTGTCTTACATTAATCTTTCAGTATTACACACACACACACACACACACACACACACACACACACACACACACACACACACACACGCACACACAGAGCCATTACTTTATCACCCACTGCATCTGCATGTTCCCACACTTAGATAAACAAATGACAAATTTCCTGTCGTCTTCTGCCGCTGCTGCCATGCTGTAATTGAGTTTTCTCTCTCATTACTCATATTGATTTCTCAGAGAGAGCCTTGGACAGGGGTTACCGTAGCGACTCACCCCAGCCTGCCTCCATGGCGACCAGCTCCACTGTCCTAAGAAGGAGGGGGGGTTGGGGGCAGCTGTGTTCTGGAACGCCAGTTTCTTTGCTGAATATAATAATACACTCTCAAAGGACGGCTGGAGTGGAGGGTGTTTGTCTCCCTTCATTATTAATTAGGTATAGCTGTGAGTTCAGCGGGAGAGTGAAAAGAGGGCAACAGTTGACATTTGGGCTGCTGTAAGTGCAGAATGGGGGGGGGGGGGGGGGGGCTTTCCGACTCCATTTATGGAGCAGAAGGTAGGCTTTTTTTTCCTCCTGCCGGTTTTGTTGTTCATTCCCCGGAGTCACTGTGTCTCTAGGATAATGTCACGTGTTCCTCAGCTCATTTAAGCACAGCATCAACCGGACACGACGACAGATGTAAGGGGCCCAGCTGGAATACAGTGATATCATTGCCGAAATACCATACCAGACGCAGCGCACTGGTGCCACTTGCCTCCTTGACTTAGTAAGATTCACTCAAGAATGAATTTTTTTTTACTTCAGTCAAGTATGTAATGCTGAACACAAATTTCTGGGCAGTTGGTAGCCTTTTGGCTTCAGGAAACTCGTAGGGGTGTGTGGGATGGTGTCAGAGAGCATCCGTCTGTTGTCCCACATCACACTGACGTGACTCCGTGTTGGTTCGCTTGGACAAGAAAGTTTTTATTGAAAAAAAAAAACTGTTGACTGTAATTGTGAACGCACAAATCAATTCTCTCTACGAGGACTCTCGTTTTAGACGATTAAGTTGTCTCGGCCTTATCTGACGAATGAATTCTGGTTACAGTTGAACACGTAGAGTGCTCCTATCGGCGACTACTTGTTAGAGAAACACATAAAATCCATATAAATTCAGCATCAATACTTCTTGCTCAAATTGCTCCCTTCTTATTGTGATTTCTCAGTAAAGTCGGATTTTCCATTTTGCCATAATTTACTTCATAGGAATGTGAAACATTTTTATTTGTCTGCTACTGCTCTGCCATTGACCTAAGGCTGTATAATGGAAGTGTTTGATGTTTTAACAGCACTGCAAAAGGAAGACTGCATGCCTGGCAGGAGAAATGAATCCCTCTCTCGTTTAACATAAGGAAGGATATGAACAGACACGGAAGAGTTACACACACGGAAAAATTAACCATGGGCAAAGGTCTTGGAATTCCCTGCAGTCAAGCTTTAGTAGCATGCCATTAGATGAGCAGAGTCCAAGTGGTGCCATTAGAGATTACAGATGGGAATGACACTATAGTTGGTTCTACCTGTCACTTAAAGTGAGGGCCTAACCCTAACCCTAACCCACATTGTAGTAGCATTAGTGAAGACGTTACCCCCCTGGACTCAAAAATTGTACCTAGTGACTTACAGCAAGTCTGTAAAGCTTATCATGGAACTGGAAGAAATAGTATTGTGTGGTTGTTGACTTTATACCTATCAAGGAACATGTAATAGTATTGTCATTGCTCCAGTTGTATTTACATACTGTATTCGCCCCAGGCCCTAGAGCGAAAGTAGGAACACGGATTGACCACAGAGTATGCAAAAATCCTCCCATGACTTTCAGATTTATGAGAGCCACTTACGCAATTTTATGCAGTGCCAAATCACACAAATCACCAAATTGGCCATCCATCTATTTTTATTAGTCATAGGGTTAGCAACAAGAATTTCCTCACAAGATTTTCTGTAGCATCAATTAAACTTGTATGATTTCTGTATGTGATAATGTGTAAGCCAACGGCTAAATATTTCACCGTGCGTCGCTGCGTCAAAGAAAAAAAAACCAAAGGGACTTGCGTCAATTGAACTATAAGGAGGCATTAGAGCCTTGGTCAGGCTTCCCATGCTTCAGCTCAGCACCTCCTCTCATGTCAGCGTCTACATAAATGAGAGCTCTTTCTCTCTTATCACTCACTCCCTACCTCCCTCTCTCTTTCTCTCTTGCTTTCTCTCATGAACACCCACACGGAGCCTGTCAGATCCACGAGGACGGGAGGAGGAGGGAAAGAAGAAGCGGGGGGGGGGGGGGGGGGGGGGGGGGGCATGACACGTGAAAAATAAATAGCATTTTCTCTTGGCGCCACATCCGCAGCCCTTCATGTCGCTTTCTCCCCTCCGTTTGCTTGCTCTCCGGATACAGCACTGCACATTCCCCCCTTTGTCTATTGTCTCAGTTTATGTATGCTTTTCTTTACAACACCTCCGCCCCTTCCATTCGCCAAATGCCCCTTCCAGACGTCGCCTGTGTTTTTCTTTCAAAGGCTTCTCTCAGATCCAAATGACACGGTGGATGCACACCGTTGATACGATCTGACACTCTGCTGCTGCGCATCACACAGCAATTCAATAAGACGGTCTCGGGAGCCTGATTGGTCTCACTTTATTGATCTGTAACTAATCTTCATCATCGGCAATGGCACCACACATCATTTGAGTGGCCTTTTTGTTGGCCTCCTGTCATGGAGGAGACCGATCCTAGAGTGCCCAGAAGGCGATCGCCTCTCCTCACCTCTCCTCTCCTCTCGCCTCGTGTTGCTGAGGCAGGACAGAGGAGAGTGTTGGTATGCCTCACCACTCGGTACGCGTAGAGTGCGTTATGTCAAAGAACACACGCTCGTCAGGCTCTACTCAAGAAGCCCCGGTCTCTCTCTCTCTCCCCGCCTCCATCGAGCGTTGATGACGTAAAGCGCTGGGGCCTGGGGCGAGGCTAGAAGCTAAAAAGCTACGGAGCTACCTCCACCCCCCTCCATGAGGGATAATCAACCGCGTCCATCTTAGAGAGAGATCGGCGGCATGCTGCTAGATGTGGGCTGACTCATACCGTTTAGGCCTGGCAACGCCCGGCAGTGCTGGAATCTCTGTGGCTTCAGCAGTCGTCATAGCTTCTGACCGAAAGCTTCTAAATACCAACAGGATGTGCACGAAAATGCGCCCCCTACGTAGTTTGCCAGGGAAAGGATAGGGCTGATACTGAACCAGAGTCTAGAGTCATCATGTCGTAGTTCTCCTATTGGGATTAAATGTCTGTTTCAATACAGATTTACCCCCAGGACTGTGTGCTCCTCACATTTGACTGACATTCAGTAGCACAGACTGTTTCTGCCTGCAACAGGCCTGGCGCTGAACTTATCCATGTTTTAGTGTGGGCACGATAAGAGCGTTAGAGGGTTTTGTTAAGTCGGTGTGGAGAGCCAGCCACCCAGCCCCGGCTCCTTTGTGAACCGGACCTGCGACGTTAATGACGGTCACGCGATCCATTGGCGGCTCTCGCTCATACCTCACTAAATATCCCATTTGCTCCCTAAATTAATTGCTTTTCAATTTCATGTTTCTGGTGGTGGCAGCATTACCTTCTACGGTTAATCATTCATGCATTAGTAATGTGTGCAGCTGTTCTGCTCTCGGGTCTCTTCCCGCTCCCCCTCCCCTTCCCTCGGCTCCCAATGCCTGTGCAATCCCATGGCCAAGGATTGATCGACACTCTATCTAATCCATATTTACTCTGGAGTAACAGTCAACCTATGTCAGGTCATATTAGCTTGGAATTTTGGCAAAGCAACCTGTGCCAATTTTAATTCCCCCATGCATTCAAAGTTGTGACTGGATGTGCACGTGTCTGTGTATGAGGATTTGTATGTATGGGTGCATATTTGGTGGGTCTGTGTGTGAACGTGAGCATACTGCACTTCTGGTGAAATGGCCCATAACAAAATGCTTAATATTCTTTATAGCACTGGCTGTAGCCGTGATGTTCACCAGTGGGAAATCTGAACCTGCAAGCGTGTTGATGCAGTGTAGCATACTTATTAAAAATCCCCTGCCCTATTCTCCCCCAACCCTTCTCTCTCCATCTCTCTCTTTCTCTCCCGCTCTCTCTTTCTCTGCCTCTCACTCTTTCCGTGTCTGTCTTACACAGGAAGATTTGTGTGCACTGTAAGTGTCGCCGTGAGGAGTATGTTGCGGCGGCAATGCCTCTAGAGATGGAAAATACCGTCACTAAGTTGATGTACGACTTCCAGAGGAACTCTACTTCTGACGACGACTCTGGCTGTGCCCTGGAGGAATACGCCTGGGTTCCACCTGCTCTCAGCCCCGAGCAGGTACTCAGCCCGGCTCCCTCCTATCAGACACCTCGTGCCCAAATCGAGTGGCTTAGCGGCCCCATATGGAACATTGCGATTCAATGCTGTCTAAATCCCAACTCCCGTGCAAAAATCCCTTTATCCACAATATATACAAGAAAATCTCTTCTCCGGCCAGCCCATATAAGCCCTTTCATTAGTGGCCCATTATTCCAACTTTTATATTTAAAAAAAGAAATTGCCCGCCAGATAGAGCTCCCTTTGCAAAAATGTATTACTGGTCTTGTCCAATGTCCTGTGACTGTCATGTTGAATTTAACCATGCCAGCAAAGGCCAGTAAGTAAAATGTAACGTGGAAGTGTCAAACTGCTATCACAAGGCAAACAAAATCATTTAAAGAACAATCAAATTATTTGGAGCAGGTGTCTCCATCATTGTCATTACTGTCCGGGGTAGGGCAGTCAAGGGCGTGTGATTGTTGATATTTCTACATAATGGTGTGTTAGTCACATTTGATTATAGACTGTAGGAGACTAATGGGTAAGAAACCCACAATGCCCCATTTATCTGTTGTCCACCATTTTGTGGTTAAGTGATTGAGGGAAAATGTTTCATTTGTTACTGACATTGTAAAGGTGACACTGTGTGACCAAATGACAGCCATGATCAACCCATGTAAATGAACTGTAGGTCAGTAAATTGTAGTACTTCATCTTAAAGTAATTACACTTTTTTCACTGTTTGATTTCATGTATTTCTATCATATGAAAGTATAATTTGGGTTTAATGATTTACTTATGAAATAATGACCATCACATTTTGTCTAAAGTAGCACTCCAAATCTCAGGCCTTTATACACTGCAAAACACACACACAGATAAATGAAAATGGAACTGGTCCACAATAAAATAAAAGAGGCAACAGAATATAGTGTTGTGTTTTGTCAACAATAAATAACCTGAATTGGAACACAGTTGTAACTGTTGTGTGAACGCAGTACCTTTGGAATTTTCCTTTGAAGAGGGCTTTTCAGCCAGCTAATGGACGTGTTTGCTCTGTGTTTTTGTCCTCAATATTCAATTCGGGCTGAAGTAAAAATCCCTGTCTTTGTACATAGAGTGCATTTGGGTCTGGAAATGCAGCGGGCTTCCTGCATGGGGTTCTGTTAATAGATGACAGGCACGGCTGATGATAGTTATTTTCTCCAGTCAGCCATCTTGACAGGATGCTGAGGGGTGCGGTGGCCTCTCTCTCCACCGATGGGAGATGAAGGCAATCAGGACTGCCTGCCGTTTCATTCAATGCAGCCTTGTCATTTGGGTTGTGTTTTAGTCGGAGTGACTTTTTCAGGAATGTTAACACTGCATCAAATGGAACAATAGTTGTGGGCCGTGTTAGAAATCAATTATGTATGGGAAATTTAAAAACAAGCTAAATTCTTCTCAAAAGGCCTGAATTAGAATATAATCTGCAAAACAGTTGCTCAATAGCTCACTTTCCCAACAACGTGTTTACCATTTTCTGCTTGCTGTTCCTCACGGCCGCAGTGCCACACAACCCTTTATTCCAGCCATACATCATTTCACTATACAGAGTCAGCAAAGTGGATGCATATTAATATTATTATAGATTCCTTTATAACGGCTCTCTGCAGACTTTAATCTTTGCTGCTCAGTCAACAACCTTGTTAAAAAACAATGCCTACTCCATAAAGTGCACATTGAAAATCAGCGACACTAAGGCGCGGTGTATTTTGTGTCTGCGTCTCAGGTGCATCAATACTACAACTCTTTACCTGAGGACAAAGTGCCCTACGTGAACAGCCCCGGAGAGAAACACCGCATCAAACAGCTCCTTCACCAGCTGCCCCCTCACGACAACGAGGTAGAGGGGACCCTTCACATCCTCATTATCTTAGGTCATCCACAATCAATGCCAATGGATGACACAAATGTGGCTAACCATTTAGTGATGTGTGACGCAGTTGAGGACTAATTTCATTTGAGAAATTAAAGACAGCTGCTTCGCTCTCCAAGGAGAGTGATGCCCGGGTAACGGTGTTGGCTTTGATCCCCAGGTGCGCTACTGCAACACGCTGGACGAGGAGGAGAAAAGAGAGCTTAAGCTCTTTAGCAACCAACGCAAGAGGGACAATCTGGGCCGAGGCAATGTTCGCCCATATCCCCTCAACATCACTGGGACTGTTTGTGAACAGGTGAGTTAGTTCCGCTTGTGTCCCCAAGACGGGTTTTGAGGTCTGTGATATTGATCGGGAGATTACACTTAATTGAGAGTGCATTAAACGTATTTTGATACCCCATGTATTGGGTGGAAAAATAGGTCATGATTTCTGCCATGGAAAGCCAAGTTACGTACGAAAAATGAATATAGATGTGCTCACGTCTAAATTAGATGCTCTTTTTTTCTCTCCCTCATGCTTGGGTTTCCCCTTTGATGTTTTATCAGAGGGATTATAAGTAGGAACCCTTCAATGATAAGATCATGCAATTCAAAATCTAAAAGGATTGGATGATTCATTTGAAATGACGTCTTTCTCTCCAACCCCCCCCCCCCCCTCCTCCTCCTCCTTCTCCTCCCCACCCACTGCATCCGCCCCCCACCGCCCCCGATGCAACTTCCTCCATCCCTCTTTCTCTGCCACACTCTCATCCACAGTGCGGTGGCAAGGTAAATGGAGGGGACATCGTGGTATTTGCATCGAGGGCGGGCCATGGGCTGTGCTGGCACCCTCACTGCTTCGTCTGCAACATGTGCGAGGAACTGCTGGTGGATCTCATCTACTTCTACCAGGACGGCAAGATCTTCTGCGGCCGGCACCACGCCGAGAGGCTGAAACCCCGCTGCTGCGCCTGTGACGAGGTGAGCTTAGTCTCAACACTGAGCCTTGGAAGCTCTCCTAGAGGGAGCTCACAGGGAATTAGGAGGATCTGGTTAAGATCTGGTCAAGGATGAAAAGGGATGTAATTTCTCTCTGGCTCTGGTTAAGAGGGAGCAGATGCTACTCTTGTCCTGTACTTTGTTGATAGACTTCCGATCATAGACATTACCAATCTTTGTTATCGAGCATATGTCTGTCTTCACTGTCATACTCATGCTGATTAAGGGGGAGGGTGTTTGGTTAATTGCGTGGGTACTCCTTTTCTGTGTTGTAGATCATCTTTGCTGACGAGTGCACTGAGGCGGAGGGCAGGCACTGGCACATGAAGCACTTCTGCTGCTTTGAGTGCGAGGCGCCACTGGGCGGCCAACGTTACATCATGAAGGACGGTCGTCCACACTGCTGCAACTGCTTTGAGTCCCTCTACGCAGAATACTGTGACGCGTGCGGTGAACACATAGGTAAGCAGTTCAAGAGCTAATTTGGCCGTACGGAAACATTTATTTAAACTGTACTTTTTGCGAAAATACGTGAAAAAAAAAAATTTCCATGCCAACTCTACATAGAAATATGAACGTCATTAGGAAGGCAGATGTCGGTGGGTAACATTAGCAACCCGGTGCCCTATGCAGCACACAGCTGTGGAGAGGCATGTCGTTAGAGCAGGGAGGTGTGGGTGCTTATTATCCTCCCAGGCTCCAGTAACACTGCAGGAAACCGTGATCGGTTCAATCCGGCAGACGCCATGTTGGGTCCAGATGGAACTTGTGAAAGATGATTAGTTCCCATGGCTCAAGAGCTGCTCCAAATGAAATATACTGTATTCCCGTCTTTTGACGCACACCGCATAATTACTGTACACTTTTGGGTGTAAAATCTCAAATATCATTCACCCTCAGGGAAATTAAGCTGGATGTTTGTGCTGTATCTCATTTCTTGCGGTAAATGGCATTAGTTTGTTCAGAGAGGAGCATGTTTTACAGATTAGCTACGGCTGCTTGTACAATCATCTGAATCTATGTGCTTGACTGTGTTCATTACTGAGGAGTGGTACATGCTGCAGGGAAAATCGTTTTTTACCGTACATGAAAAGTGCTGCCGTTGTCGCTGTTGACATTGAATAACAAAGTATACACTGATGGCTTGAAAGGAGTGAGAAAAAGTAGAAAAAAAGATGCATTCACAGAGATGTTACTAATGGTAAATCCATAGTAATCTATCTCTCTGTCTCGTTCCCATAGGCATTGACCAAGGTCAGATGACCTACGATGGGCAGCACTGGCATGCCACGGAGGAGTGTTTCTGCTGTGCCCGCTGTAAGCGCTCGCTTCTGGGGCGTCCTTTCCTGCCAAAGCAGGGACAGATCTTCTGCTCACGTTCCTGCAGCGCTGGCCAGGTAGGACCCCACTGTGACACCCCTCAATTTAGTGTTACTGAAAAAGAGAAACACTAAATTGGACAAGGGAAGTGAACATACTATGGCAAGGTCAACAGCATACGTTACACTTCGGCAGGACTAAACCATTTTTTGATGATTTATATTTTCCAGGATCCAGATGAGTCCGACTCGTCCGACTCAGCTTTCCAAAGCGCCCGTTCCCGCGAATCTCGCCACAGCACCAAGGTTGGAAAACACGAGCGCCGGAACGCCGATCCGGAGCGTCGGAGTGGTGAGGCACGGCAGGCCGCCCCTCCGCCCATGCCCGACCGCCTGTCCGCTGACCTGGACCCCATGTCGGTCCAGATGGACCGCCTCAGCCTCTCCTCAGGCCAGACCCCCAGTCGGACCCCCAGCAGGACCCCGAGTCGCACTCCGAGTCGCACCCCCAGCCTCAACCAGGTGTGGATGAGCCGGGATGAGCCGTATCCCCCTGCTGCCTACGAGGGCTCCCCTCGAGACCCCTCTCCCACTCCCAATCCCCCTAATCTCCAGCTCCTCCCCAACCCCAGGCAGGGCTACAACCCCAACCCCATGCCCCCGGCGCAGAGCCCCGTCAACCCGGGAAAGAGGCCAGAATCCTGGGCCAAAGAGCAAGGCAACGCCAAGAAGACCCCCATGGCTGCACTGCGGGGCCACTCCTTCAATGAGAACTGGATGCACCACAGCCAGGACGAGTTCAGGCCCAACAAGCTGCGCACCCAGATGAGCTTCAACGAGATGTCCAGCCAGGGCCAGGGATTCACCGACAAGAGGAGCATCAGCCTGCACGGCTTCCAGAGGGACGGCAGACCTCCGCTGACCCGGACCAGGAACCCCATCAATGGGATGAGCTTCAACGAGCCCCTCACCCCGCTGGAGCAGACTCCCCGTGCATCCATGGAGTCCCTCAACATGTCCAACGCAACCGGTATGCCGTCTGGCTTTTATACGACATGCTTGTGTATACAATTCTACTACATTCCATTCCATCACATCTTCCATTATATTATGCTTTTTCTTATGATTATAAATCGGGAAAATTCTCAATAGCTATGTGCTCTATGGTTGTCCTTCAGGTAACTCCCTGGACGGGGGCAGCAAGCGTCAGGAGCATCTCTCCAGGTTCTCCATGCCTGACCTCAGTAAGGACTCCGGTATGAACGTGTCTGAGAAGAGCAACATGGGCACCCTCAGCTCCTCTGTGCAATTTCGAAGCACCGAGTCCCTGTCCTCCTCCCGGCCCTACGGGAACATCGACGCGGCTCTGAGGGTGGGCTACCCCCTGCAGTACTGGGACGCCCCCCAACCCCTGGCTTTTGAGGGTAAAGGTCGCGTGGGCCTCATGGGCAGCAGTGGCAACCTGCGTCTGCCCCCCATGAGTGAGAGGACCCCACATCGGCGCGTCAACGGGCAGGAGCCTGTATCCCAGCAGCAGCAGCAGCAGCAGCAGCAGCAGCAGGCGCAGCCCCGGCGACGCAAACACCACCGCGGTAACCACAGCAACGAGGCGCATCGCAGCAGCGGGCGCCACCACCGGCGATCTCAGCGCTCCCGCTCGGACAACGCCCTGCACCTGGCGGCCGACCGGCCCACCCACATGGCGGAGCCGCCCCACCGCCGCGTCCAAGAGGACTATGACCGCTTCCCCCCAGGCCGGGCCGCCCAGGAGCTGTTCGGGCTGGGCAGACCAGGGTCGTACCGACAGCAGCCCTACCGGCCCTGTCCCCGCACAACCTCAGACCTCACCCTGCAGAACGCAGCCGGTGCCGGGGGCCAGCCTCTGGGTCAGCCCTACTGGGGCGAGGGCCACGGCGACGCCTGGGCGTCCAGCGGCTCCTCAACCTCCGAGTCCGAGGAAGATGAGGGCTACTTCCTGGGCGAGCCCATTCCCCGGCCCGTGCAGCTGCGCTACATCAACAATGAGGACCTGCGCCACCGCTACAGCCCCTCAGGGATAGGGGGACACCATGGACCCATGCATGGCTCCATGCACGGCCAGCACCACGGCCAAATGCATGGCCAGCTACGCACTCACCAGAGGAGGAAGAGCAAGAATTGCACCATCTCCTAGAACAGATACAAAGAGCGAGAGAGGGAAGAGGAATGGAGGGAGTGGGAGGGAGGCTGTGAAAACAGCTAAAAGAGTAGGGAGGGGGAGTGGGAGGGCAAGAGACAAAGGGAGAATGAGAATGAGAGATTGTATGCGTAATCTACAGGGAAAGGGAAAGTGGGAAGGTGAAATGAAGAGTAAAAGAGATTGTGTGAAAGGGAGCATGGGGGGGAGGGGAGGGGTCCCACGTTTGACGTGTGTTGAGCTTACACAACTGCCTCTGCACAGTATTGTTTGTGTGTACAGAGTATTGTTTGTGTGCACACCCACGTCCGATGACGTAATCACGACAGAAAGCAGAGTTTGCTTGCACAATGACAACGTTTACAATTGGAAGAGAAATGAACTTAGGTGGCAAGAGGTTCACGGCACAACAGAGGGTCGAATGTTCACGATTGATAAATATCTGCCCATCAGTCCAACCATGTGACAATGGGCAAACTGTATGTGTTTATGTATGCGTGTCCCCTCCAAAGGAGGACTATTGCTAAAAATATTGTGGTGATCTAAACCATTCTGTAACATTGCTTCATTATTCCTAACAGCAGCTAGCAATGTGGCGCTGCGCTGTGTAGAGTAGATGGATCCGAGGTGGCAGTGGAATGGACGTGCCAGATTCCCAAACGGTGTTGTCGTTTGCCACCGCGCGGAATCCGAGAGCTGGCGGACTTGCTGTGGACTATCTAACCCCTACCATCATGCCCCTGCCCCTTGTATAAATAGTCTGCTGAAGCTTGTGCTCTACATTGCCTGCTGTTCGTGGCGGTAGCTTTACCAAGGACAGAGGGCCAGCCTCTCCTCCTTGACCATTCAGGCTCCGTGACGTCAGGTACGGTCTCGTTTCTTTCTCCTGCGACATGCTTTTTTTTTTCGTTTTTCTTTTAGTTACTTATAGATTGATAATAAATAAATAACTAAATAAATAACTACATACATACAAACATACATACGGTACTTGTTGAATGTATATAGAGTAAAATAAAATGTTATTTAAGTTATGGATGTAGTAATGTAAATGTTCTGTACATATGGTCATATTTATATATATTTTGTATTTACAGAATCATTATTTGTATAACATTATGTAGGGATTGAGAGGCTTGCATGTTCATTTGTTGATGTAGTCACATATTGGAAATTAAAGTGTACTTCGATGACCAACGAGGGGATACGTGTTGTCTTTTCCGACCCCATTGGCTCCGTATGCCTGTTGGCAGTAGGCCCGTCGGCCATGTATTGGTTTGGTTAGTTAGGTTGATTGACAGCAGCTCTCCCTCCTGACGTCTGTCCGGTCTGTGGCGTTAAAACACCATCTGGTCATCATCAGCATTCTGCTCGGTGAGACTGAGACCTGGCTGCTCAACGATCACACATCCGAAGCGATCCGCGCTGCCGCCCTGTTACATAACGACCCGATTCCAAAGCAGCAGCCCCTGGTTTTCGCTACCTGCTACTTCTGGGAAGGTGGGGTGACTGATTTCCCGTGGCCATAACAAGGACGAAGGAGCATGCAAGACCATAGAGTTAACAAACTAAATTTTATTAGGACAAGAAATACTTTAAATGTAAAAAAATATGTCATTCAAAACAAGCATTGTGCATAGAAATTATAACATGGAGTTTCATATTCATGTACATTAAATATCAAATTGTTTTTGGCTCTATTGGTGTATCGATTCTATTACAAGGAACAATTGTTGTATTACACTTATTTGAGGCATCACAAATGCATCTACTTCTAATGTGGGCCTTGCTGTCTGAATTTCCTGTTGGCACAAATCAAATGTTTAATTTGTGCTAAGAAGCAGCAGGCTGTGGCAGCGCTACCATAAGGCGGAACGCCATGAGTGACTTTGGCCTGACACGCAAGGACATGTAAAACCACTAAAGCCAACACACTGGCTTCTGAAAACACAGCAAAAGTTTTACCCACCTAGGAAAAAGGATAGCCTAAACTCACTAAACATGACCCGTATATGTCAAAAGCGGTGGCAGGTAGGCAAGGCAACATGTCTACGTGTGCGTGTGCGTGTGTGTGTGTGTGTAAGAGGTCAGCCTATGGAGAGTGTTCCCTGGAGTCGTACTCGTTGATGAACTTCTGCATGGCCTCCACGCAGCGCAGACCTATCTCCGTCAGGTTTTCCCGTAGAGCGCTCTGGATGGGAAGCTCCAGAGAAGGCTCCTTGGATATCAGCATCCTCACCACCAAGCCCAGCGTATCGCAATCCTGGCGGTACACCTGCAACGCATCACACACCCAAAAAATACAAAATAAAAACCCTCCTGGAGAGCAACCGGAACTGATGCAAACAAATGATCGACGTATCTCTTAAAACTGTAGTGCTGTTTTTGTGCATCGGGGTTTGGCTTCCGTGCTGCAGCTTAACGGGTGATCTAGACATCCCTGGGTTCACCGATTCATTGGGGAAGTGACATCACTGGGTTCACTGATTCATCTGAGAAATGACATCACTGGGTTCACTGATTCATCGGAGAAATGACATCACTGGGTTCACTGATTCATCAGAGAAATGACATCACTGGGTTCACTGATTCTTCAAAGAAATGTGGTCGAAAGAGGAATAGAGTGTGGATAGAAAAGTAAGAGGAAGAAATGTGTGTGTGTGGGGGGGCTAGAGAACAGAGGTGATGCTGTAGAGGATGAGAGTGGGCATATCGTCATGTATTCCATTACCAGTGACTGGATTAGAGGCAGTCTAAAGAAACACTTTCATGCAGGCAGATGTTCATTCTGGAACACTGCGTGACTGTCTTTCAGTGCCTCACTGTCATACGTGTGTGTGTGTGTGTGTGTGTGTGTACACGTGTCTGTTAGTGTGTGCGCCTCTGCATCAGCTACCTGTTGCCAGACTGCTTTTTTGCAAAGCCTACCTTCTCCTGTAACCATGGAGATATGAAGAGCAAGTAAGGCTTTCTCTTCAGTTGAGTGGAAGGACACACATTCACACAGGCGCGCGCGCGCGCGCGCGCACGCACACACAGTCTATTGACACAGCTTTATGCAATGTACCGTCACATTGAACCTGGTGACTGCATTAAAACACGTGAACGCAAAACTTTGAGTGACAGCAGCCTTTCTTGCGGTGATGAGTCAGAGTCGAACTTTCTGAAAACTCTTTGACATACACAAATCATGATGTTGTTTTTTTGGGGGATATTTGAAACTATTAAAACATCCCAAACGACTAGCTCGGATGCGTGGTAAAACGCAAACGCCTTGCCTTTTCTCACCCATTGACCCGGTGTACCACCATGGATGTGGCTAGCTGAGTAGCCTTTGTCAGACTCAGACTCAGCCCTCAAACAGCATAGTAGATAGCCCTACAAGATGCTTTGGGGTTTGAGAAGCTTGATGAAAGCCACAGCAATGTGGAAGTGGAAGTACTTGGACAGATGGCACGGATTGAGTCGTCAAGGCTGATATACGGGGTGGTGGAGGTCTGCGCATCCCTGCCAGGTCCCCTCAGAGCTCGTCAACGCTCCAAATTGCCCTGATCAATGGGATGATGATCCTGAGAATAGATTCCCCCTCCCCTTGCTGTCACTGCTGCGTTTTACAGGAGCGACAGGAGGGTGGGGGCTAGGGCAGGGCTTGCCATTTTTCTTCGATTCAGAAGTAGACAATTATTTGTGCTGTGCAGTTAGCTAGGTGGGCTATTTGCACGATATATGTGTAGGCAATGGGACTCGGAGTTTATTTTTTTCATGTATCATCCAAATAGAAGGCTGCAATGATCCTAATTAGAAATAATATACACAGGCGGGGAATCTAAACACTTTTGTTGACATGCAGGGGATCGGAGACGTTTTACGTTCTGTAAAAGAAGATGTCATTTTGTGGGTTGATGCTGGTGTGCCTGTGTCTGCTAAAGTAAACAATAGAGTACATCTTAACCCCGTTTTCTTTTTCTCTCTCGCACGGTTTCCTTTTCAAATCATCATGTTGGTATTTGTTTGTTCAGATTTCCTTTTATGTTTTGTGGTGAAGTTCGGTAAAACCGATGTATCCCTAATACTATCGGTTTACAATGAAGTGCATTTGAAATTAACCTCGGGTCTCCCATTGTGGGTGTCTAACCACACTCTCCCTCTGTGCACGCTGGTGCTTGGTGCCGTTCTGTACCTCTTCTATTTCTGTCCTCTTCTGTTGGATGGCTCGATTTCGCGCTGCTGCCCGGTTTACACTGGGGGGCAGCTCCCTGTCTCCTCCTCGTTCTCTCTCCCAGCTTTGGGTTTTCTTGCCCTCCTGGGAGACCTGGGGGAGCGGAGACATCCGCGAGAGAGGATATAAACAAGTCAGTCAGCCAGACAGACAGTTGGCCAAACACATGGACACCAGCATTTATGGCCCGATATTGTAACAGCAGCATAAAGCAGGCGGTTGTCAAAACAACTGTCGCATTATTATTTCGGAGCATGTATGGAAGGGAGCATTTTCGGCTAATGAACTGGAAATTCTGAATATTTCCTATAATATTCAGTCTAATTAAAATGACCCAGCCGAGCTCGTATGGCAACAGATTATCCTTTGGAGGCAATTGCACTGTAGGAAATTTAAGTAGTTCCAGGTCCTGTCCATAACAAGAATGGCAAATCTTGGACTAATTACAAAAGGTAATTACAGTATAAGCAATTGTTTATTTGATTTGAGTTTGTTTAAACATTAAAAGTTCTTCTCATTAATCTCCTTCATCAGCATGCCTTTAAATGTCGGAGGCACATTTCCCCTGGGTGGAATTACATTTGGCAAGCAAGTGTAAGTTATCAACAGATTTGTAACATTGCAGCCAAGTTAACCTAACCTGTTCTTCTTGGTACTAGTGACTGTCCGACGCAGACTTGTCTCCTGGCAGTTGTTGATTTCCCTGAGCCCTCGCCTCTCCACCGCATGTGCAGTGTATGTGGTATGAATGCAGGAAGTGAGATTTAATAGTCATCACGCAGACGTCAACTCTGGAGAAGCATAACTTGCCTCCTAGCATCTCGTTTAGCCCATTTCTAGAACATGCGTTGGCACTTGTACACAAGACATGGAGGATGACAGCTGAACTTTTACTATGTGGTGGAGGATGACAGCTGAACTTTTACTATGTGGTGACGGATTTTATTTACTTATGAGAGCTTCATTCTGCTTTTATGGCGGAATTGTTCGAATAAACAATACTATTCGCCGGGTTACATCCACTTTGCAAGTACGGAAACAGCTTGTCAATCCTACAGTAGAAAAGCCCTATGCCCAGCGGTGGCCTGTAGACTTACAGTGAAAGAGAGGACGGACAGAGGATTTTTCTCCCTCTCCTGGCTGGAGCTTGACATGGACCTGGGGGTGCCTGGGGAACACACACAGACTGGACATGACTAGGATGAAACAAATAAACCATCAGCCAAGAGGCTCCCATGCTGGACCATTACGAGGCTCCTGACGGACTAGCACTTCCCTACTCTGGTTGGGTTCTCATTGTTCCAACTGACATGCCTGTCTTTAGCTGTGTCTTTAGACTGCCATTACTGTCTCGCCCATTACTCCCCATCTCCCCCTCTGTGCCTTCAATCTCCTGTCAGAAAGAGAGAAAGAAGGGGAGAGAGAGAGAGAGAGAGAGAGAGAGAGAGAGAGAGAGAGAGAGAGAGAGAGAGAGAGAGAGAAAGAAAGCGAGTTATTGTCTGAAGGCAGCGGGGGCTAAAATGAATGTTTCTTTAGTTTAAGCAGAATCTATTGGGTGTGATTTGAGAATTCTGCCTCGCAACATTTGACTGCAGTGTTCCTATGTGAGGCGATAGCTTTGTTATGGCTCATTATATAGTGCTGGCTGAATGCCCAGTGCCTCACTCTCTTTCTCTCTCACCCCCCTTTTTCTTTCTTTCTCTCATTGCGTTCTCTCGCTCTTATTCTTTCTCTCTCTCTCTCTCTCTATCTTTCGCTCTCTCTCTCTCTCTCTCTCTCTCTCTCTCTCTCTCTCTCTCTCTCTCACACACATACATACAACACACATACACCACCGATGAGTCACCATCATAGCACCATCTCTCAGGCACATAGAGAAACCCGTTCCTCACACACACACACACACACACACACACACACACACACACACACACACACACACCTCCACAGTGCTGCAGTCTGCGCACCACATCGAGCAGCTGACTGGAAAAGGAAAAACAGAGCCACCCCTACACCGTAAAAAAGCATAGATACATCTCACTATATTAGATTAAAGGGAAGAACCACAGATTTTTTATCGTAGCCTTAAAAATCAAATGTTATATATAGTTCAAATGTTCTAGAGCACAATGACAAGCAAAAGCAAAAAATGGATCTTGCTTAGCAGTGCCAGTGAAAATCGCATGCTGGTGGGCAAACTACTTGTGCACTAAATGGAAAGGCATCATGGTCCAGGACAGATTCAAATATCCAACTAATGTTATTTCGCGTAATGGCCTAGTGACCAGTTAGCTCACGGTCCTACGTTCATTACACAACACAATGGACCCTTCACCTTTCAATTCATATGGCTATCAGCTTCCTGTTATTCCTCATATTCAGAATATCAGTTTTACTGCATATTCATCGCCCTCAGACAGGCCAGACCTGGAAAGACGTCACATTTTCTTGGACCCCTGTCTGTCATAATGGCAGCTTTTAAAACCAAGCAGAGCAGCAGTGTGCTCAGCATCATGCAAAATGTGTTGCCTGGTGACCAGCTTACAGAAACAATGGTGAAATAAATTACATTTAAATGTTTGGATTGCAAAGTCTCCATGCAAATATGTGTCAGTGCTTGAGACTGCTTGAGATGACTGCCACCTATTGGCTACAAAAGGCAGAGAGCAAACAGAGAGAGCAAAAGAGCAGAGGCGAATAAGAGTGCGTCAAATTCTACAAATGTGCCAAATATGCTGATGACCTACTGGGGTTGCGCTCTTTAGGAGTGGCAGTGGGACCGCTGTCGCTTCTCTCTTTCCCGTTCCCCCTACCCATGTCCCTCGGTTCCCTCTCCCTCAGCATGTTGTGCTGGATGCGGGGGCCTGGTGACTGGTCCCTCCAGTTGAAGTGTGGTCGCGGGCCAAAATGATGGTGGAACCTCTGGAGGCCGAAACCAAAGCCGGGCTTCCGGAATGCACGCTCATCTCTCAAAAAGCTGTACATGAAAGGGAAAAAAATGAAAGTCTTTAACTTACAATACAGAAGTAGTAATATTGTCAAAATATCTTGTGACTGCTATTTTAAATATGCACCCCATTGTTGAACTCCTTACCGAGGTCTGAAGACCCTTCCCCCAAACTTTGGTTTGAACGAACCAGATGCATGAGGTCTGGATGGACTTCTCAGTCTTCTGAAAGGTCTTTCCTTATCCTGAAAACGTAATTAAACAATCCTGGCTTAAAATGGCAGAGAACCCACCATGGTCCATTCTACTAAATTACGATAATGTTTTGTTCTCAGGAAAGCAGCTGTAAAATAGATCCCTCAGAAATACAGAGAAAGCAGTGCCTAAGGGCCCGAAAGGTGCAGGTCAGATGGTTTGCTGTATGTACCTGGTTGACATGTTTCTCAGTGCTCTCGCTAGAAGTCTTGTCACCCGAGTCTTCATTCCGCTCTCTGTGCCTTGCCACGGAGCCCTGAAATAAAAACATAGATTTTCCACCTAACAGAAGTAGTGAATTCTGAGATGTTATCACTTATATCAGCATTTCCTTCAGTTGTATAGGAAGTCTCTGATTGGCACAATCGGGCTTTGAACGGTGGATTGGTTAGGATACACTTTGGCAAAATAGTGAAGTCAAACAGATAGAACCTAAAAGGAAGATTGGAATTACCTTGCCATGTTGTGGCTGCTGAAATCGAGCATGATCCATTCTTTGCAACTCTAAATGTATTCGTTAATTTGGCAGGTATTGAAAGGTTAGGTCCGCATGATAAGGAAGTGTGATGTCGAAAGTTTTTCTACATTATAGCCTTTTTCTAGAGAGAACTTTTACTTTCGATTTAAATTTTGCACAAACAACCTAACCGGATCCGGTGACCTAACAGAAGGGCCAGGTCTCACAAGATTTGTGTTCCAATTCCGACGAACACTTGATTAGCTTGCCAAAAAAGTTAAATACGGAAGAAGACGCTCGTAAACTAGGCTACACTGTTAATTTCACTAGCACTTCCTTTCTAAGCCAGTGGCCCAGTCAGGCATTTCAGCTGAACACTCACCTTAAATGGAGTGAAATTTCAACAAAGTACGAGTTATTTTAAATACAAAAGATATTGCACCGTGCACATACCGCTACTACTGCACATGGCAGTGATCTGTCACTTGAGACCGAGACCGATCCAGCCCCTTGGCTGCAAGCCTGCAACAGCTGTCTGAATGTAAGCACCAGGGGGCGCTAACTGACTATACATCAGATGTAAATATTGTTAAGACCTGAAGTCACCATGCTCTTGAAAATTCACCTCCAATCCCCTCATGATGAAGAAAAAACTGAAGTTAATTGAGTACCATTGTAATGTTAAATATAATTCCTTGAACAGAGATCCATTTAAGAGACCCCAAAGCAATTTATTTTGTCCACACATTTACCAGCAATTTAAACTTAATGGATGCATTAAGTGAATAATTAGAGACAAATAGTCAGTTACAATCACTATTGTTCCGTGAGCTATGCAACAATGAACATAGCTGGCCTAACAACAGAAACACAGTAATTGAAGATTTTGAGGTAACTTTTCCTGCCTAACAGCGTCAAACATGCTCTAAACTAAAATATTCAGTACAACCCCTTCATAGAGATTTGCTGGATTTTCTCCACCCCTATAGCTGTTGTCTCCACCCATCTCTTTCTCTTAACAGACATAGAAGGTGAGCTGAGTGCTTGGGTCTAGTGTAGCTGGTCTTTTGCCTCTGTGACACAGGTGTGCATACGTTGTATTACAGCAGAGGGATTTTAAGGTATTACTTACTGTTTTACATGTTACGTGTTCCATTTTTGCTGTTTTATATTAACAACCTGTTAGTTTAAACCTTTAAATTGGGAACATTTTCTTTGTATAATCTATTACCAGTGACTTAGATACTGGGTGTTCAGGTGTGGCTGTGCAGATGTTTGTGTTAGGTGAAGCAAGTGAAAGGTATGAGTTGTTTTTTGGTGATGATCTGCCAAGCCACACTGACGTACACTTTGAACAAGTACAAACAAGTACATATGAGTAGGTTATGCTGCTTGCTCATCAGGGTGTACAATGCTTTGGTTGCTCTGTTTAATAGAAGTATTCCACTGTAACTGTAGAAAAGACAAGGTAGACCAGACACCATAACAGAGAGTAACTTTTAAGTGTTCGTTTTTGTCAACATCAGTGTCATAGTGCCTCACATACTGTAGTGTGAATGTGAGAAAAGAAGGATTTTAAGAATTGTCTGACGAATACACGTGAATTTTCACATTTTAAGGAGAACATGTCATCAAATGCATTTGGGTGTCGAGAAAAGAGCTATATCAAATGCAATCAATAATAATTATTATTATGATGATTATTATTATACACACATTAAAACATGTATTTAAAACACGAATACACTTCTCTAAAATTGAACAGGATGAAAGCCTATCCAAGGGCTCACATCCTGCAGGAGTTCCACTTGCGTTGTCAGTCACTTGCTGCAAAGGAGAATAGTGGCTATAAGAAAGAGTTTGAGGTAAAACTTAACCTGTTTAATAAACATACCGTTACTAAATTATGAAAGAAATAGTAAATTCACTTCATTGTCTGATGTTTTTTTGATGGCTTTGTCCCTTTGAAGGAGCTGAACGATGTTGGAAAAGAGTTCACCACTATTGCAGGGGACCTGGAGGCTAACAGAGAGAAAAACAGATACCCCTTCATCTTACCTTGTAAGTTGAATCTACTAACTATATCAGAAACTACAGTCCTCTAGGATGCCCTGGCCTCCTTCTTCAGCTTGTAAGTTTTGCATTAAATACTGGACCTGTTCTTGATCGGTATTGAAAGGTTTTGACCTGGTTTCAGATGACCACTGCCGCGTTAGGCTGTCCCTGCACAATTCCCAACTGAGCTCGGATTATATCAATGCAAATTTTGTCCCTGTAAGTATTTAGTCTCTTTTACACGCAACCAAATCCTACTTTACCTATTACCTGTGTGTGTGTGATTATGTATACAGTATGTCAGCCTATCTCTCATTGCAACTTGTGTATGTGTGTGTATCTTCAGGGTGGTTGTTCAGAGAGGGACTTTATCTGTACCCAGGGTCCTTTACGTAACACCATAGCTGACTTCTGGAGGATGGTCTGGGAGCAAAACGTCAGGATTATTGTCATGCTCACTGCTCTGAGACAAAAGGATATGGTGAGAAGGACTTTCACTTTGTATCTAGCAGTGGGTTTGGTGAGTGAGTGAATGTGTATGTGGTGTGTACCTCTAGGTATGAGTGAGTGAGTCAATGTGTATGTGGTGTGTACCTCTACTATGTATGAGGTGCAGTTTTCCGGCTTACTTCGTTGTAACCATGTCTCTCATTGTGTCGCCGCCTTAGGTGCTGTGTGATCAGTATTGGCCTCTCGATCAAGGGACCATTTGTCATGGAACTATCTACCTGACCACAGTGTCTCGAAAACAATGCCCAAATTTTGTCATCTCCTCCATAAAGCTAAGACAGGTGCTTCTCAAGCATACATTTACTGATCATATTAGATAATATTACGCCCAAACATTGTTCATTCAATTCCTCAGCCATAGACAGATGTTACTTGGCACTGCACTCTTGATGGAGTTTTTTGCATGGCTGTTTTTGTCAGAGGGGCGGTTCGTCAGAGAGGATAGTCACACACTACCACATGCCAGCCTGGCCTGACCGGGGAGTCCCCAAAGACCCTGCCTCTCTATGTGGCTTTACTGAGCTTGTGCGGCAACACCTGGATGCCATCCCTCGCCTTGGGCCTGCTGTGGTGCACTGCAGGTCTCAACTCTCCCCTGGATCACCAGACTCATCACGCTCTTTCTAGGGCAGAAAAATAATCAAATGTTCATAGGTTTATAGAGCGTACCACAGCTTGTCTGTGTGTAGAATAGACCACTTCAATCCATTTCATTATGCACTGAAGCATATGCCTCATCAGATCAATGATGTGCTTATATCTTTTTGATCATCGCAGTGCGGGTGTGGGCCGGTCTGGCACCTTTGTGGCTTTGCTTTGGCTGATGCAGCTGTGTGTTCGGGGGATCCAGCCTGATGCGCGAGCAGCCTTGGAGGACCTGCGCCGACACAGAGTCTGGATGGTCCAGAACGTGGTCAGTCCACCTACAGTTCAACAGGACTAAAAGCAATATGTCACTTACTGTTCACATCCAAAAGGACTTGGATTTCTCTTTCATGAAAATCAGGGTTCTTCTTATATACAAAGCTGCGGATGTGTGTTAAGCATTCAGGCTTGTCAGAATGATTGAAAGGCCCTCAATGTACAATCTTGATACTGTGTCCACAGGAGCAGTATATATACATTCATCATTGTCTGTTGCACTGGTTAAGTGGAGGAACTGTTGGACAACCCGATCGGTGAGAACACTCAAACTGACACTTTAGAGAAACTGTATTACTGTTTTAAAAAACAAAAACTGCACTATATTATTAGGCTGTCTACACTGCCCTTTTTAACAGTCACAATCGTCTTATCAGTTCCCAGAGTCAGGGGGCTGTCCTTCACACACACCAGGCCCAGGAAACACAAAGGATTTCGGGGCGCTCCAGTCAGAAAGACAGTGAAAGGCGGAGACACTCAGGCCAACCAGCCTCACCTCAGAACAACATTCAAAGGCTGTTCAATCCAGGAAACGTCCTGAGGAGAATGTTCCCTTCATCACTCCGTATTAATCCACACTAGGAATACAAGCACAATTTGAACAAACATGGTCTTGTCATAAACTCAACCCTGAGTGACTGAAATGTAAAAAAAAAAAAATATTTAACTAAGTAAATCTGTACATGCAAGCTTTGCTGGCTTGCATTGAATGGGTTTGGACAGACTCCTAGCAGCAGCAGTGTTTAATTGTTCCCACATCAAGTGTACAGAGAAACCCTGCAACTCTGGTCTAACCTGCTCCTCCACTCTGGATTTCCGTGTAAAAATGGAATGCAATTCAGCACAAACTGTTCATCATCACTGTATGCGGCTACTGCTTTTCAAAAACTATTATGTTCTGCCACACAGGTAAACACTAGTTGCATGCATGATCGTCTGACTCTCAAAACTTACACTATCTATAATTTTGTTGTCAATGTGTCCTACTATATTGCAAGATATTTATCTTTTGTACTAAAATGACTTTTTATCTCAGCACAACGATGTCTCTGGTTTCCTCTTACATGCAGCCCACATACACTGCACCTTACCATGCCATTGCGCTTAGCCTTTTAACAAACTCCACCCACAGGCTGCGAGTGTGAAAGTGTGAATCAACTTGGAAAAACAAAGCACAACAACAAACAAAGGAGTGAAGTGGCTGTACAAAAAGTTCATGTTTCAAAAACACACAGGCACTGCCAATCTCCTTAAATGACTGAAACATATTACAGTACATGAAGGAGCTGTAACGACTATTGTTCAGATAAACAACAGAACATGTAGGAGTAGCCCACTCTCTCAGTCTTCCTGGTGTCATGTAATAAACATGTATGATACAACGCGTCTTAACGAAGCTTGGCGTGGGGGGTGGTAAAGAGGATTTAGCAGCAGGCTCAGTCCATCACCCTCCTAAAAATAATGCTGTCCCCCTTGTGGTAGCTGCAGGTATCCGCATTCTTGATAGCTTTTTGAGGCTCAAGGTTCCGAAGTCATTCACTGCTGCTGGGATGAGTCAGGTCCTTATGCGCCACCAATAGCCCGAGCACCATTCAGTACGTATCACCAGTTATCTCCAGAGTTCAATGAGGGTCCACATGTCCATTCAGTCTATAACAATGAGGAACGAGAGAGAGGGGGGGATACAGGGGGGAGAAAAGAGAAAAAGAACTCGTATGTGCCCACCTATCTGTGCTAAGCTAATCAACACAGGGGTCACCACGGTGACGCAGCATGAAAAGGAAAGCGTAAATGGTAACGAGAGTGACGGGGAAGTACGGCAAGGTGGAACGATATATAAGAACGAGATACGTGAGATTGTGAATACATGTAAAAGCAGCAGGCCCAATTTCCTCTCCAGGGAAAATACATAGAAATATATTACAGATTAGAGTAAAAGGAAAACAAACAGAAAAATCTTCGATACTTTTGATGGAAAGAGCAAACAGTTCCAAGCTTAACAATTAAATTAGAGTGCAGGTCCGATGGGAACACACGCCTAGGCAACTACATCCTTTGGCAAAATAAAGTGATGGAGGGAGAGTGTCTCTCTAAGGCCAAACCTGTAATCGGTGTATATAGAGACTGTGTTTTGAGGGAGCATTTTAACAAAGCAAGATATTGAGAACTTAAAAAAAGATCAAATAACTTCCTAACGACGATGAAATCATTGGCGTGTACTACCGTTCTCCAGGCTTCGACATTAGTTTTCCAATAGATTTAAAACATTAGGAAATTACTCAAATCAGATCATATCATCAGGCTAACTGGCTTAATGAGATACCCGCCCTGGCGGCCAGAAACCATATCGTTTCTCATTTGCATGCATGCCATACTAAAAGAATACGGAGGTGATGGAATTAAAAACAAAAACCCGGTAGGAACGGAAAATGAAGCGAATAGGAAGTGATGTAAAAGAGGAGGGGAGGATGAACATAGTCCGTTTGTCGTTCTCCTCCTTTAGTCCGGCTAGTGCACGTTTCCCGATGACATGGCGACGACTTCCTGGATCTCCCGCACGGCGAGAATGCGAGCGAGCATGTGCTCCAGCTGGTCCCTTGAGATGGGCTGGGTGGAGTACCATATGGGGCTGTTGGGCGCCACCACAGGCTCGGGGGTCAGGTAGAAGGTGTCGTTGCGACCTTTCGCGCTCTGCGGACTGACAAAAGGACAGAGCGAGAGACGAGGGAGGAGTTAGGAGGGCTTCAAATTGCAACATCAACGTTTTTTTGATGTCCTTCGGTGAAAAGGAAGGGTTTGTCAACTGGGAGCTTCCCCCTTTGCGCCCAAAAGAGCACCTTGCACTTACCATTTGAAAAGGTAGAAGTCGTAAAGTTTAATGGGGCAGCGCAGAGGGTTCTCGGGGTCTTCCATCTGCTCTGCGTACATGTCGTCGGTCACTGCAACACAAAGGGGGGAAAACGTTGGGTGAAAACCGGGGATGCACCGATATCAACCTTGGCTGCCGATAGCGATAACGGATATTTCAATTGATGACCAATTAGCGGTCAACAAATAGGTCATTGTCATCACATTGGTTCAAATAATACTTTTTGAAACAAATAAATTAAAAATAGTATTGCCGTAATTGGCGTACAACTGTACCAATCATGCCGATGAAGGATTGTCTCTCGTGCTTATGTGTGCCAATTTCGATAACAATCCAATATATCTGTGCGTCCTCAGTGAGAACTTTATAACAACACCAAAAAACACGGACATGCGTCTGACAGTTTGGTCTGCAAACATCGTACTTCTCCACTTCAGCGGGTCCCCTCACCTTTCTGCCCTATGAACCTTTCAGCTGTCTTCAGGTAGCGGATGCTGGTACTCTTGTCTTTGGGGTTGTTGGGGCTCTTCCTGGTGTGTCTCAGGACCCTGGAGAAGGCCACCTTCAGATGCTGCTCCACCGTCTTTAGCTGGAAGTACCTGGAGAGGGGGACAACACGTGGACATTACATAGGGATGAAGAGACGTGACGGTGCATGCTGAACACAGGTCAATAAACGCAAGTCGATGAGACATTCATGATGAAATTTCGCTACAACAGCGGTGGGGGTTAAGTGAGAGGCATTCGCTGGCGGGGGTGAGGAGGAGGCGTTAGGGCGCGTAACTCACTTGGTGTTGAAGAACATTAGTGTGGTGAGAAGCGTGGACGGGGAGTGGGCGCCCAGCTGCTTGCACTCCCACAGCATCTCCTCGGTCACGTGACTGGGGATGATGTAACCTACGGGACCAAACGGACGACTCGTCAGCCACTTGGCATTCCATGTCAAAGAGTCCTTGATGCAACCTTGGCGCTAACGCTATTCAATGACTAAAAGTCATCCGAGATGGCGGCGATACAAACCAGATAAGCACTTGGTGCCTGGCCATAAGTGGGAGTCTAAAATAGAGCGGAGTGGTGCAATGCGCAGAGAATGAGCAGGTTAAAGGTTATGGCGTGACGAACATAATCCTCTCCTATTTTCTCACCGAGGGGATGGACAGATGACCTCCACGGCTCCAGTATCTGATGCAGACTCTGCGAGAAGCGGGTGTAGTACGGGTCCGAGAAGATGTCATCCACGCGGCCATTATCAAACAGATACTACGGGGATAAGGAGTGAAGTAGTGGTGTTAGAAATACTTCCAACGTATCCAACAAAGCTAGAAGACAAACAAACGGTAGCTGTACTATTGTTTGCCACGGCCTCTATACTTTGGGAGCCATACCTTCTGAAGGCAGAGGAAAACGTAGTAGAGGGTGTCGGCTTCGAAGATCTCGCCCTCCCCTCCCCTGGCCTCTTTGGTCATGAGGGAGAGTGCCATGCTGAGCTCAGCCACAGCAGACGACACCAGGTCCTCCTGGAAGCGCAGGGCTTGGCGTCCTACACACACACACACACACACACACACACACACACACACACACACACACACACACACACACACACACACACACACACGAGTCGGGTTTAGCATACAGATATGTACGCCAACTATATGCCAAGCCAGCTAGTCTATGGTGGAGTGGCAGAGAGAGGTATTTCAGAAGGTGAAACGGGTGTACTCACGGCCAATGGGGGCCAGTTTGTGGCTGTCCTCCTTGTCCAGTTCAGCGTTTTTCCTCTGGGCCCAGAGGCGCCACACCTCCAGGCCCTCCTCGGGCTTCAGAGAGGCCGGCAGGAGGAGCTCCTGAACCTGGACCTGCTGCTCGCCATCCACCTCCTCCACCGACACCCTCTGACCCTGTGCGGGCACACGCACACGCACACACACACACACACACACACGTTACAACATAAAGGTATGATGAAAATGCTGTTTAGCCTTGACACTGCTATAAAGACAAAATTGTTTACTAAACAATACTCTGGTATGGGTAGAGTACATACTAAACTATGTGAAGTCCAAACATGCTGACAGCAAATATGGAGAACTCAAACATGACCAGCACCAGTAGCCTACAAAGCTTAGCGGCAGCCGTGCGTACCTGTAGCTGCTGAATGTCTTGCGTGGGCAGCCCCTGCGTGTGCAGAACCTGCTGCTGGGGGTCCCAGATGAGGGACTGGGTGGCGTTGGAGTAACCCTGCACCGCCACCGGGATGTGGATGTTGCCGTTCATCAACTGGGCGGGGAACAGCGTGTTTGTGGACAGAGTGTGAACCACCTCCTCCTGGCAGCCCATCCCGCCAGAGCCCGTGATGGTGGACACCGCCTGGGCCGTGGCGGCCGCCTGGTTCTGGCTGACCGCCATCTTCACCTTCTCGTGGTCGATGGTGACCTGGGTCGGCATGGTGGTCATGGTGGTGGTGTTGGCCCCGGACACCTGCACTGCGCCGTAGGCCTCCTGGGGGATGGCGATGTGCGTGACCTGCTCCCGACCGCCGGCCCCGGCGGGGGCCGAGTAGACGGGAATGGTCCAGGTCTCTCCCGTGGGGCTGGTGATGGTGCCCGTGGCGCTGTAGAGGTGGGAGCTGTCCACAGTCAGCAGGTCCGGCCGCAGAGACACGTAGCTCTGCTGCTGTCCCTGGCCCTGGGGGATGGCCAGGACGGTGGCTAGCTGCTGGCCGGGCAGGGCGTACGACACTGTGATGGGCATGTCCACTTTGCGCTTCTTGGCTGGTTGTAGGACCCCGGTACCCTGGGTCGTGGCCACGGTGGTCCCCAGCATCCTCCTCTCCACTGTGTCCACTACCTGCTGCTGCTGGCTGGGGGACAGAGCACCCACTGTCTGGATCTGGATCTGCTGCCCACCGGCCATGGCAGCCACAAGCTGGGCCTGCAACTGAGAAACATAGCAGGGGAAGGGTTAATTAAAGTGACCGGTACTGATGGTTTACCAATATGTTTCAGCTAAATCGAAACCGCAGAATGCATCATGTGTGAGTATTTGTGTCTCTTTCTACCTGTTGGTGTTGCTCCTCAGTGAGGTCGCCTGGCTGTATTAGCTGTGCGGTGGTCACACCCTGGAGTTGCTGATGGGAGGCAGAGGGCATCTGCAATACCTGCATCTGGCCCTGCTGCTGGCCTTGGATCTGCACCTGAAGGGAGGAGGGGGTGTCAGAGGTCAACATGGGGTCTGCGATGAGTTGGAATGAAAAATGACAAGAAAGAAAATTAAAAACAAAAGGAGTCTGAAAGGTAACAAGAACACTGACTTGAACTTGTATTTGTTGTTGTTCACTGGTTTGGTGCACAGCAGTTGTGAGCTGGGGTGAAAGTTGCACAGATTGCTGCTGAGCCGTCGACACCTGAATCTGCTGCTGCTGGGGTTGGACCTGCACCTGAACCTGCATGGCAAAACAAGTAACGGACAAGAGCAAACCGTTCAAGAGATTCAAGAGGCTGATCAATTCAATTAAACTAACGGGTTATGCTGGACATACTGTCAGTCTTACCGGGCAGGCCAGCTCCAGCAAAGACCCTGCGACCTCAGTACTGTCAGTGTAGATGCAGTTGGCCTCCTGCTGGTACACCATGGTAGTCGTGGTTGTTGGAGCATCACCGCCACCCTGCTGGTTAAACTCCTGCAGGGCGTCGGGGCCCTTGTTTGCCAGGGACTCCAGGAACTCCTTCATGCGGTGTTGCGGGACGCTGCGGGCCTTCTGTCTCACCAACTCCTCATAAGATCCTGAACCGTCCATGGAGTTGTTCATCACAGAAAGGCACCACTCTTTCTGCTATCTATAGACTGTTGGTCAAAAGATTGTGGGTTTTAGGTAGGGGATTTTACTTAACTGAGACACAACCTAAACAAACGTCCACTACAAAAGTAATAATAGAACGTATATCACTATTTCAGTTTTCAAACACATACGAATGGTCATTAGCGGACCTTGGTGTAAACAGCTGACAATACATAACAGGAAAGGGTTAATATTTCTTAGCCTGCAGTGCATTCGAGCTGCAGCGAAAGCGCGGTTTTATTCCAAATCAAACAAAACTACCTGTGCACTCAGACATATCTACACTTTTAATTCAATTATATGATATATCTATGAGCAACGCGATATTGTTACATTGACCCTGTTTCCCAGACACGCCGATTGTCAGGCCGTGGCGTTGTATGACAGCAGATTCGCTAGCTATTGTTGGCTATATAACCAGCTAATATTAGCTTGCAGTGCCGCGTGCTTGAATGCAACATTCAGCAGAAACAAACAAATTGTATAGATCCAAAGGGTATTACTGTTGCAACATCTGTCAATATCAATAATTAAAGAGGTGGCCCTTGTAAACCATAATTTCAATCAGAGACATTTTACTCAATATACACTCCCCCTACTTAGCAGGGAACTGGCTAGCTTAGCTAGCTTGCTTATCAAGCTACCTCTCTTCCTCGACCGGGCCAAGGGCTCGAGCTTCTCTGAAGTACTTCTTCTCCAAAAGTGTTCTCCTTCTAATTCGTAGCAATAGAAGCAATCTGTGGGTGTTGTTCAATTCCAGGACTATTCTCAGGTTCTTTTTTTCTTGTTATTTTTTTCAATAGCTAATGTTGTATTTTCTTGCACTCATATTTCGTTCGGCGCCATCTTACAACAGTAATATTCAACCAATGAGCTGGCGTTCTATCTTGGAGTACTGCTACCACGAGAATACTAGCGCCAGATACCGCGACAAAAAGGGTTGACGATTTAGCATTTAAAGGGAACGTTTAATCAAATCTGTTGAGGGTGTGGTCAAGAAACTGAGTTTATTCCAGACCACCTTAAAACCCAACATGGGCTAGACGTGCGCTCTCAATGGCCCATTGCCTTTTTGTCTTCTTAAGGTAGAGCACTTGAGATGTGTTGAGCGTCTGAACAGTATTGTTGGAGATGTGGACATGATAGGGTTAATTCCCACACTCTACAAACCAGCATGGCCTGAGTTGTGTCTGTCTCACACTGTGCATGTGTGATGTGCACGAGATTAAAGAGAACAAGACACACATAAAAATTCTACACTCAGAACAACATTTGCAATGTATTTTTGAACACAGTGGTAGTGCTCAATACAGTATATCAGACATTTGCAATGTCTTTTTGAACACAATGGTAGTGCTCAATGCTAAATATGTACTGTGATGAATGAGTCAGTGACATGGGACATAATTTAAATACCATTTATTAAGTTTTTCTCCAAAATGTCAATTTAGTTGAATCCTGGTGGCATACAAACCCAACCACATAGGGATTGGCAGAAGGGGAAACACCTTTTTAAACATATGCAATACACTGTATTTGAGAGCATCTACTCAGTAAAACCTCAGCGCAGGGTTAGGGGCAGGTTTATAAAAGTAAGGCCAACATGGTGAGAATGAAAACCAGAAAGTGTATCTCATTGACAATAGAACGTTCACAAGAGCTTGTCTGACCTTCTTTATAAGCATGTTATAAACTGCCATAAGACTGAATCTGTCAAACTTAATATCTGAAATTTGCACATATTGGTCTTGTAAAATGAAGACCCGGTCTTGATTGACAATAACCCTCAAGAATTCTAATATTAATATTTAGAAAATAGTAATATTTTCACACTGGTACCAGTTTTTGGTCTGTACAAATTATGTGTTTTCAGAAAATAAAAATACATCTAATTGGTAATCTACTTTTTAGGTTTGATTCAATCTTAGCCTAATTCTTTGCTGACGTTCCACTTTGAAACATGCAGACACACACAATCTTGTTTTTTATGTAAGGGTTCCAATAGAGCAGAGGTTTGATCTTGAACATTTCAATCAAATCTTTCCAGAGTCTTCTTTAAGAGTGGTCGTTCTGTTGAAGACAAGCTAGAAAGAAAAAATAGATTGACGTTAATTAAAGAATCAAAATGTTTAAGTATTATGTTTTTATATAATGGACAGTAACCATAATGTTTTCACTTAATGTACCTTGTCCGCCGTGCTGTCAGGGTCCACAGAGAAATAGCCCACTCTCTCAAATTGGAACTTATCAAGGGTTTTTGCCGTCTTTACTGAGCTGTCCACCAAGGCAGTATTAATCACTTGCATGGAATGCTAAGAGACGGAAAGGAATAAATAAATAAATAAATAAATAAACAAACAAACAAACAAAAAAAACGTTTATCATCATCATCATCATCTTCATCCGCTTTGTCCGGGGTCGGGTCGCGGAGGTAGCAGTTCCAGCAGGGCATCCCAAACTTCCCTTTCCCGGGCCACATTAACCAGCTCTGACTGGGGGATTCCAAGGCGTTCCCAGGCCAGTGTGGAGATATAATCCCTCCACCTGGTCCTAGGTCTGCCCCGCGGCCTCCGCCCAGCTGGACGTGCCTGGAACACCTCCCTAGGGAGGCGGCCAGGTGGCATCCTTACTAGATGCCCGAACCACCTCAACTGGCTCCTTTCTACGCAAAGAAGCAGCGGCTCTACTCCGAGTCCCTCACGAAAAACGTTTATATATATATATACACATATATTTCCTGTTTTTTAAATACACAATCCTGGAAGATTAAGGAGGCATGGCTGCAGCTATCATTTTGTAAGTGTGAAGTTTTGAAGTACACTATTACTCACAGGGTTGATGTCACTCAGGAAGCCACCAGGAACTTCTGCGGGGTCCTCTGGGTTTTTATGTAGGAATCTACACAGGGCAGAGAGAGGTCAATCGCAGTAATCAGGTCAAAAGACATACTAGGCTGCATTTAAAGGACATTACTCATAGACTTACAGTCTCTCGTAGAGGCGCACTTCACAAACCAACGGCTGGCTGACCCAGTGGATGAAGGCTTTAGGTTTCTCTGCAACCTCCGTGGAACTGCCGCAACACACCTCCACCTCAACTACCCTACCCTGAGGGTCCTGAAAGATAAAAAAAAAAAAAAAAGAATATACCAACTTAGACAGAGAGACAGAAAGGTGTGATGGGTGGATGTTCATGTTATGTCATATTTTTCTTTGCAAAAAAAAACTCAAGAAAAGATGAAAGGATGCACAAAAGCAAACAAGAATATATATTGCCTGGTTGAGAAATTAAACATAGTTGCTAACTGCTTTTCAGACATATGCTTGGTCTTACCTTGATAACTTTTTGCACCGTGATGACATACCCAGCATGCCTTAGACCTACAGGCTGTTCTGGAGTCAAACGCTTATAGCCCTTCTCCATTACCTGAATATCGGGGGAAATTACATATGTATGTGTTACAATCATATACAATCTTTAATATAAAATAATCTACTGAAAAAAAAGTATTCACTGCTGAGATGTATCTGGCCCACCTCTCTGAAGTCACTTTGTTCAATGTAGACAGTACGTGTGAAGGGAATAACATGGCTGCCTCTGTCCTCATTGGCCGGGAAGTCAGGTACACGAACATCCGTCTGAAAGAAAACAGAGAAGAAGAAAAGGATCGCAGGATTCAGTGGTTAACACAAGATTTTAGTTTGTAGTTTACTTATTTTCTGGTTATTGAAAGGGCTCTACAAACTTTTTGTTTTAAGCACTTCTGTTTAAGTTATTTTTTCCTTTTATCGTTTGTTGTGATGACCACCCAAAAACAAAAAACACATCCAGAAAAGGAAAATACTATATACTACAAGTCCAGCAGAACTTTATTTGGACGAAATTGTTTTCGATAATACTTTAGTGTATAGGTTTTATTTTTATTTTGTTTGTGTCCTGTGTACGTACCTTAAAGTTGTCTGGCAGGTTTGTGATGGTGATTTTAAGTGGCTCCAGGACGGCCATGACACGAGGTGCTGACTCATTCAGAACATCTCTTACACATGCCTCCAGCATGTGGGGCTCCATTGTCACCTGGGCAACAGTCACTCCCACCTGAACGGATCAGAGGCAAACTTTTATTCAGAATCACCACTATCAGCCCCTCTTGTTAATTCATCGATTGCTATAATTATTTTCTGACCCGTGCACAGAAGTTGTTGATAGCCTCGGGTGGGAAACCCCTCCTCTTCAGTGCTGTTAAAGTGAAGAGACGAGGGTCATCCCAGTCCCTGTACAAATGTCATTACGTTAATATAAAAACGTGGGATTTACAGTATGTGCATTGATAATTAAATAATAAATAAATAATAATAATAATAATAATAAAATTAAATTTTCTTATTATTAAAAGACCGCAGCATGAATTATTATGGGTATATGCTTTGTAGCAGTTTACGCACGTAAATTATGTTATGACAGTTGGGGGATGTAGTATTCCTACCTAACAGTGCCTGTCTCCACAAGCTTGATTATTTTTCTCTTGGACACAACAGTGTAGGTAAGATTCAGACGACCATACTCCCACTGCACTGGGCAGTACACATCAAGAGCATTGCATAGCCAGAAATACGAAGACCGTCTGGGAAACAAACACAGAAAAATATTTAGCGTATTAACATATGAGCAGTACCAGTGATGAGGATTTTTTTTTTAACTACAAGCCCTAACGAATTCAAACATCAAGAAAAGCAGTGGCCCTCTGCATACCTGGCCTGGAACTCCTTGGTGCAGAGTGAGTGTGTGATGTTCTCTATGGAGTCACACAAGCAGTGAGTGTAGTCATAGGTAGGGTAAATACACCTAAGGCGAAAGTAGCGGTGTTATGATTTAAACCAGTATTCCAAAACACTAGCGACCATGGTGTGGGGACAAGAGAACATCCTACCATGTGTCTCCTGTCCGGTGGTGAGCTGTGTATTTGATTCTGTAGGCCACAGGGTCCATCTTGCCATCCTCCATGACCATCTTCATCCTGAGGGTAGCCTCTCCCTCTGCAAACAGGCCCCGCCTCATCCTCTCAAACAGCACCAATGACTCCTCAGTAGGGCGTTCTCGCCATGGTGATGGGGGAGGGTTGTGCCCCTTCAGCTCCGCCCCTTTCTGATGACACACATAAGCATGACCCCTGTGGAGAAAAGTGACCGCAGAAAGGAGTATTTCAAATGGAGCAAAATACGGGTCTCACATTGCACCCCAAGACTGCTGTACTTACCTACGAATGAGGTCCACCGCCAAGTCATAGAGCTGCTGGAAGTTGTCTGATGCATGGGTTACAGCATAGGGCTTGTAGCCTGAGAAAGTTAGATATACACTAGGTTTTAACTGCCCTGACTTCTGGTGAATGTACATGGTAATCTTACTAAGGCGGGCACTGTCTTTGTGGTGCTGAGGAAACTTACCCAGCCATTCTACCATGTCCTTGATAGCGGTGAAGTATTTCTCCTCCTCTTTCTCTGGGTTGGTGTCGTCATACCTCAAGAAACAGACCCCATTGTTAGCCTGAAGAGGGAGACAATTTGAGGTTTTAACAATTCATGGATTGACAAGAGATGGAGACTGGGGTAACTGTGGATTTGTTTTTGAGGAATGAAGGCAAAAAAAAAACTCAAGTCAAAATAAACAATGCTGCACCTTCGCATAACCGAAATTGAAGTTAATGGCTTTGGCGTGTCCGATGTGGAGGATACCATTAGGCTCAGGAGGAAAACGGGTATGTATCTAATTGGAAAACAAGATCACACCAGAGAGGCAGAAGAAACATTTTTTAATTTATAGCAGCTGCTTCATACTTCCTACTATCCACAAACGTGTAAGATATGGCTTACCTGTCCACCTGTGATCTCCAGATGCTTTTTCAGCAGGTCCATGGTCTTGGGAGTGACAACGTAGCCCTCCGTCTTATAGTTCTCTCCTAGAGTGACGGTTCCGGGGTGAAAGGTAAGAGGTTAGGTTCAAGAGCATTCTAGCATCACTGTGATTAGTAAACAGAACATTTAAGAGAGTTGCGGATTGACCAACGAATTATCAGGAAAGTCGAGTTCACCTGGCTTGTGGAACTTCAGAGCCTCGCCTCTGAGTTGCTCCATTAGCGATTTGCTCTCCATCTTGGCCTCACCTTTACAAAAACACCCACACACAAATTTAACACTAGTACCCCCATAGTCATTTAATAATTTAGAGTGAAGATAATGATGTTACGGTGTGCCAAGGTTTTTACCATTAAAAGCAGCTTCCTCCTTCTTCACCTTCACCTCAGTCTCAGGAAATTTTATCTTCTGAGCCTGAACAGAAATACATTTCATGCTTTGTCTTTAAGGGTTAGGTATTTAAAAAAAGGGTTCACACTTAGAGCTGGATGTGTAATTATATTAACATGCAATAATCGTGCTACCTTGGGTTTCTTCTCAAGGTCAGCTTCTGTCTTGGCGCCCAAGAGGTGCAAGACCTAGAAGTAAACAAGAACCACAGTTACAGAAAATATCCACATAGTGCTTTTCAAACAAAACAAAAAGCATACATGAGATACAATGTATTTACCACTATTAATATACCCACATATGACTTTACACACCTGCATGTCCACCTCATTTTTAATAATCTTTCCATCAGCCCACTTCAAAGCAGCACGAGCCTCTCCTGTAAGACAGAGAAGGAAATCTGTCCTAAATATGACAAAACCTACATCGACCTACAATCGACTGGAAGTCAATGATAAGCATGTGAGAGAATTAAGCAAAACAAGGTCTTAAAGAGAAAACTCTCACAAAAGTCTCACCCATGAGAAGTCCCATGTTGAAGCGATACCTCTCTGTCAATAGCTGTTCTTTGTGCTTCTTGATTACGGACTCCACCTAAAACACACCCCTGCTATTAAACCCTAGCTATGGTATTTAGCAGTTAAATCTATTTTACAATGCGCTACTCCCCTCTCTATATGAATAGGCTGATAATGTCCTTACCGAATCTTCAATCTGTTCTGGCGTGACTGACACGCCCACACCACATGTAGATTCAAACTCCTTTTGGTTGATAGGGTCTTGGGGATTGCTCTTTACAAAGTCAAGGGCAGCTAGAAAGGAGATCAGGGAAAATTGTGTAAATATGTAGATAATGCAAAGAAGGAGGGGGGGGGGGGTATGGGGTGTAATGACAAAATGTTTCATCATTCAGCTTTGGTCACTCATTTAAGATGCCAATCATTGATATCACTTGACATGGAGAGCCAGACGTACACATGCACACAAAGGTTACATTTAAAGCCATTTTCATCAGGGATTAAGTATCAGCATTTGGACTGAATTTCCTGTGTAGCAATGAAGTAGAACATGCAATTTTAGCGAGCAGATGCCTCTCTGTAAGTGAGTGTGTGTGTGTGTGTGTGTGTGTGTGTGTGTGTGTATACCTGCTAGTTGCAGCTCTGTGATGATCTTGCGCTGGGCAATTTGGTCTGTGAGGAAAGCGAGGCGCTTGATGTCCCTGAGGCGAGATGCCATATTGTACAGAAGGGTCCCCATGGCTTTGTCCACTCCTGAAGCCCCATTGACACCTTGGGCCTGTGGAATGCAGCTCGGAATTAGGGATTAAGTGTAATATAGAATTGAATACAGACAATACATTGAAGACAGACAATCCCACCGCAAAACAATCACACACCCACCCACCCCCACCCACCCACCCACCCACCCACCCACCCACCCACCCACACACACACACACACACACACACACACACACACACACACACACACACATACACATACACATACACATACACACATACACACACACTTGTACTGTATATTAGCAATCAGACGTGTATTAAAAAAGTGACATCGGTGTGGCAATAAGGAAGTGTACAAGATAACGTTCAGATAGTTTGTCATACAGAAAGAGAAAGTTTAGTTGAGGCAGACACTAAATTGTATTGGCAAGAGAACTAACGCAGTAAGATCTGTACACGTAAAAACCATAACAATACCTGAGCAATTGCGTCTCTTAGGACAGAACTCAAGACTTCATTTTTTAAGGTTTCTTTCGCTTTTTGCTCACTAAGCCCAATGGAAATGAAGAGTGTCACTGTATCCGCCATCTTTCACTGACGAGACACGCCGCAAAAAGACTTAGCAGACTCTTTAGTATACCGGGCGGACTTCCTGTACTTTCCCAATAAAGGTGTTGAATAAACCAATGCCACACAGTTTCCGGAAAGTTTCAACCAATCATGAAGGGATTTTGTTGCACAAGGACCAATCGTTAGTAGTGTTGACATCAACAGGGGAGGGGGTTTCAGCGATGTACATGCTATTGCATCATATCCAGAGTAAGAATAATCATTATTATCATTTAGGTTAGATTTATGATTTATTTCAATATCTCAAATATGATGCATTTATAGTTGCACCATATTATCAAGTTTTAACTGATCAAATTCTTAGAGTAATACTAGAAAACATGTCCACTCGGTTCGCGTACTATTCAGTCGGCCTTTATATAGTCAACAAAGTTGCGAGGAATGCTAGTGTTGAAAATTAAGTGTATATTGTCGAATACAGTAGATATCTACGTAGCGATATCAAACTTTGTCTGACGCTAGCAGTTATGCGTTGTGTCGGTTAGATTTTCACGACACCAATTTTAACGATAATTTCCTTTAAGAAGTTTAGCTCGTGCTTTTACTAGGAAATGTTGGTTGATAGGCAGACATTCTTCTGAAAGTACTGTAACATCACAACAACAACATGTCCCATGCATTATTGTCCGCGGGGTCAAAGGCTTGGCGGTGCCTTACCTGTGCCCGCTCTGAGCTGAGGCTAGACCTTACTCTGGGCTGTGGGCAGACCTTTCGGTGAGTAACCTGCCACTGTCATTCTACGTGTAACTGAACAGCTACTTTCGACACGGTGAAATCAATTTTATCAATAATAAAAACGACCCCTTCCCTGTTTCTCCACCCCGGTAGTTGGAGGGAGACTGGTGAAGGCCATTGGACTGGAGTGATGGCCGGACAGGTTTGGACTCTCACCCAGACAGATGACACACTATGGTACCACACTTATGGGAGCCAAGCCAGCGGCGGAAAGGGGGATGGGAGAAAGAGGAGTGCTGGATCCTCTCTGCAGGGATCATGTATCTCGCAGAAGAGATTCAAAGGATCGACTGAGGTAAAGGAAGAGGCTGATGAGGAGCCGATAGCTGTGACCCCAGAGCAGGACATAAAAGAGGAAGAGATGCTCAGAGATTACTTCCAGCTAAACATTAAGTTAGTTGATTTGTACAGGAAGTGGGGAGCAGCGGACCCCCACTTTAAACACATTTCCAACATCTTCACAGGTACTGAAAATGTGTGACGAAGAAATTGTTGTTCTGCCCTTAACAGTATGGTAGCTTGCAATAAAAAAAAAAAATATGCCCTTGTGTGTGCAATAGGTGTGCGCATGCTCCGCCAGGACCCCACTGAATGTTTATTCTCCTTCATCTGCACTTCCAACAACCACATCTCCCGGATCCAGGGCATGGTGGAGAGGCTGTGTCAGTCTCTGGGCACCCCACTCTGCCAACTGGACCAAACCGCTTACTATGACTTCCCCTCACTGGATGCCCTAGCAGGTATGTAGCAGTACTTTTTTATTATTGATATTTCTTTTTAATGTAGTGTTAGTAATACAGTCCAACCCGTGGTACATTATGTGTTCTTATTTTTATAATGTGTTTGGTTCCTGGTCCCCTTTATGATAGAGTGATGACCATCACTGGATGATATACTGTATGTGTATTGTAAGGTGACCTCAAATATTATGTATATTGTTATTGCATTTTAGTAACACATCTATGGCTCTCTTCAATTTGATGGTCAGACAGCAGTGTGGAGGCATGTCTCAGGGATCTTGGTTTTGGGTACCGTGCCCGGTTCCTCCAGCAGAGTGCCAAACAGCTCCTGGACAAGCATGGAACACAGTTTCTCCAGGGTTTACGTAGTGAGCCTTACTTGCAGGCGCGCGATGCACTGCGCACCCTGCCTGGAGTGGGCATGAAGGTTGTTCTAGTCCATCGACCCTAATCCACTGTTGCATGAAACAGAATGATAGTATTAGTAAAAACAGAATGATGTCCTGATTAAACTACCACCTATTTCACATATATCATGCATTATCAGTAGTGTCACATTAGCTGCTTGAAATAATAATGAGATATTCCTTGCAGGTGGCAGACTGTGTATGTCTGATGTCTCTGGATAAAGCCGACGCTGTGCCTGTGGACACGCATGTCTGGCAGATAGCAAAACGAGACTACAAGTGTGCTGCTGGCAGTGGACAAAAAACCCTCACCGATAAGGTCCATCGTGACATAGGTGAGAATAACAGAGGCCCTGCACGCTAGCCTGTTGTTAGAAAGAAACTATGACTTTTCACAACCCTCTCTGGTCTTTAGATCATTTTAGTCAGAAGTCTTTCAGCATCATATCAAGGGTCTATGTTTATTAGAAGTTCACCGAAAAGTTTAACTTTCTTGCATGAGTTCTCCTAATAAGGGTCATGGATTTGTTTCTCACTGCTATAGGGGATTTCTTCAGACAGCTATGGGGTCCTTATGCTGGTTGGGCACACTCTGTGAGTGGTATCTACAGTATTATAAATACATAATTTCTTCTTTATCTTTATTTCCAATTCTGCACGGATGACTGATTGTCTGTCATGTTGCAGGTTTTGTTCTGTGCTGATCTCAAGAAGTTTCAGATCTTAAAAGAAATACCCTCCTTCAAAGAGGATGAGGATTATGACAAAACAGTGATGAAGCCAAAGACAAAAATTAAGAAGGAAGTAAATGGAACGGTGAACAATTCCAAAATCAGGCGGACATGTGATAGAAAGGCAAAGATGAGTGTGAAAAAGGATGAGGCATGAAGTTAAATTGGAAAACTGGTTAGTTCAGGCAACTTCAATCAGCACTCAATTTTTAAATGTCTTACATGTCGTGCTACACAGCAGTTGAGGGGGCTGAGCTCTTGGACCACTCTTATCTTTTCTCATAGAGGTACACAGTCATACAGAAACGGAAAATTAGTTGTTACAGATTGTCTCACCTTGTACATAATGTGCACAGTGAGGACTGCGACTGATAGCAAGATCTAAAGGACTGTACCTATAGATGTACTAACGTTCTAATTGACTGTCAAAAATAATTTTTGTATGCATATGCAATGTATATGAGCTCCTTAGTGTTATTTCTAGAATGATACTCAAGATGTCATGAACTTCTTTAAAATGACAAATTTGATATTTTTTACAATAAAAATAAAGACAATCTAATGTTTTTCTGTTATCATACCATGGGAACATGATATTACTAGGTGTGTCTTTTTCATTAAAGGTTGGTTTAATCCTAATCATATCTTCAACTATTTCACCTTGTGCCGGCAATGTTGTAAATGTTTCTGGTGTGACCACAAGATGGTGATATGGATCAGACGAACCTTGGCCACATCTTGGCCAGTTGATGCTTAATATACATACAGTATATTGTTTAACTTAGACTGAATATTTGGACTTTGCCTGGGCAAGTGAATCAGTTCTTAGTAGCCCTTGGGTTACTTGAAATGACATACTCTGAAAAGTGTTGACATTATGCATTTGCATGCTTGTCTAAAAACATCGCAATGTGTCCCTACAGGCCTCTTTTTCTCCCCTGTCTCAGGTTCCTTAATATTGAGTCTAATTTTGCTTGTTGGTCTATAAACAGTCTAAGTCTTGAGCTGGGCTGAAGGTGAAGTATCACAGGATCTGTACATATATCTATAGGCATGAGTCTACGGTGTCAGCAAGTCTGATTATAGCAGACATTGCAGTTATTTTCCCATAATGCTCCGGGCAATATGTGTACTGGATGAGTGCTTGTCAAAATGAATGTCGTTGCAGAACAGAAGTTAAAAATAATGTGTATGTAGACTGGTAACGTAGGGAGAGTGTAACACAGTGTTACTAAATAAATATGTCTAGATCAAAACTCATTTGATTTTTGAAAAATTAAAGAGTATTTCAAATTCAAATAAATAGGTATGCATAACGGCTGAATTTATGGTGGTTGCATGTGATGGATTCACTTATATGAGCAGGTGTAGTGTCGCGCTTTGTATTCTGGTATGTGTGTATTTGTCATGCATAGGTTGGATGTTTTATAGGACTGAGGGTGTGCAGCCATATGTGTTAATGCATGAGTGAATCAGCTTTCATCTTCAGGCCAGAGACAGACAGTGTGGGTGAACTAGATAAAAATAGAGGTGGAGGGGAGGAACAAAAACAAACACAAAAAAGTTCGGGAAAGAAAAGTATGCTCGATGAGTAGATTTGCACAGGTCAACCGAAGAAAAACAACATCAACATGCAATGGCTTGCACACATTAATGCACGCACACAACACGTGAAAACCAGAATAGACCCAAAGGGCATCTGGAGTGACGTAAGAGATGGAGCGCAGCCTGTGTCGTGTCTGTGTTGCAGTGTAGAAATAAAAGCAGATTTCTCAGAAAGACCCCGTTTCCTCTATGAAGGCGCCATCACTCCCCTAAGGCACAAGAGGGCGCACTCCCAGAACCTAAATACAAAGAGATGTCTGTGTGCAATGCCAGATGTGTAGCAGTAGGGGTGGGTTTGTCTCCCTCTGGGTGGTAGCATTTGATATGTGTGTAGGGAAGTGGGAGTAAGAAGAAAGACGTGGGCAATAATTGTGGCTTGTGTGTGTGTGTGTGGGTGTGTGTGTGTGTTGGCACACGTGCTTGTTGTGGACTTACAGAATATCTCTCCATGTGGCTTCAATAGTTATGGTTAAGGGTTGGTAATTGACAGTGTGAACAGCAATTATTTCACTTTCTTTTTCACATTGAAGCACTGTATCAATATATCTTTCTGAGCCTCTGCAGCTTTCCAAAATGGTGTCATCATCTTCTGCTGTTTCATTACAGTCGTCTATGCTTAATAAAACAGGAAAATAGATTGCTAACATTACTATTCCTGAGCCACAACAGATGGGATATTATAATAGTATCAGTTACAGCACCTTAGATGGTGGTGCTCCGTTAAATAGACAGAGAGAAGGGGCCATAACACAATCCAGCTCACCCCTCCGTCCCTCAAAGATCTGATTAAACCCAATGCTGATGGAAAGACAGGGAGAGGGGGAGCAGTCCTTACTTGGAGCTGGGTCTTTGAGGCCCTCAGTTGGGTAGATATCCATGAGTGTCTAGACAACCAAAGAAGCAAGAGAAAAAAGAGCTGATGGAGGTATTTCATAACTAAGCCCCCTTCTGGTTAATGTGTTTCCAGAGGTGCATTAGCATGAAAAAGGCCGGTCTGTGCTTAATGAAAGAGGCTTATTGCATCTGTGAAACTAAATGGCTATTCAATCTGATGTGAGTTAATCTGCCAGTTTTGATGAGGTTTCTAGTCTAATTTGGGGGGAAAAGGGGCCTAACATTCTTGACCAGTGTAAAAAGAGTTAATTGTTCGTAATTGCTAGTCAAAATGTACCTGTGCAAAGAAAATGTATGCTGCCTATCTTTACAACATCTGTGAATGTTTTGGTGTCATCATGTGGCTGTGATTCTGTGTCACGGTTTTGAAACCAGCAAACTAGCTCAAGGCTATAGAAACAAAGACATTTTCATTCAACACACATGGTAAGGAGTGGGCGAGAGAGCCAGCCCATGTTTTTGTCTGGACCTCTGAGGCATGTGCCCTTATCCTACTTTGTGTATCTGTCTCATCTCTCCTCCTGTCTGTGTGCGCATAATTTGTATATCTGTCTCTCCATCATTCCCTGAGGTGCTCTCCCTTTCCATCAGCAGATTAGTCTCTCTCTCTCTCTCTCTCTCTCTCTCTCTCTCTCTCTCTCTCTCTCTCTCTCTCTCTCTCTCTCTCTCTCTCTCTCTCTCTCTCTCACTCTGGCCAAGTCATACTCTCTTACTCTGTCTATTTCTTGCTAGCTGTCTCCCTGTCTGCTGCTGCTGACTCCAAAGCACACAAATAGTACACATTCTCCTCTGTTCTACTCAGGCAGACAGATGGACAACAGTGCTGGAGTGGTGACTCATTGGGGCCTTATGTGTGAATTTAGGATGTCAGCTTGCTCAGTGCCCCACTGATAGACAAGATTACTCTAATCGTGTTAAAGAAAGAACATAGCATAGCTAATGTCCTACTAAAAACCAAAATCGCACAGTGTGAGACAAACACAACATGCACACATTTTTAAGGTGTGTCCACACCTCCAGCTTAGCAGGGTTGATGGTTTCTGTATTCATCTGCTCTTAATACATTCAAGTTCAATTTAGTCAATTCAATTCATCAAATGGAATCCTTTTAAAACAATTTTTTGAGGGACAGTCTCTTATCCAGTCAGGAACAAGTTGTCTTTGTCTCATTAGTGTTTCCAGTGGCTTATAAATATAAATAACAATTATGCCGTTTCTTAATAAACAAATATGTGATTGTTTAAACATTAATATTGGCAAATGGGCAGAACAGCACTTAAATGTATAAATGTTCCCACTAGGTTGGTTTGTTGATTTAAAATTGTCTTTTGTATTGTGCTATACCAATTCAAAAACTCAATCTTTGTAATTTGGGTTATTCACTTTGTGTGGTCAGACATATACTTAAATCTGATCCTTTTATCTTGCTGCTTCATCCACGTGGTTTGATTCTAACTTGCATTTAAATATAAATATGAATAGTTAATTATACAATAATTTGATAATCTTCACACAGTTACCCACAGTTCCTCCTTTTCAATGCAACCGTGCAGTTTCCAAATGCCCAGGGTATTTGTTCCCTGCCGGCTCGGTGTTAATGTAATAGACTTAGATAAATCCCCTGAGCTAAAGAGGTATTTTAGTTCCCTGCACTTGGCACTAGAGCCTATATTAGAGCAAGTAAGGTGAGCATTATTCATAGAATTAATAAAAAGTGGATTGGGGTTAAGGTTAATAGGCCTAGATATAGATACTTTTTATATCAGTAGGTTTAGTTGTGAGCTCAACATCAGATAAGAGTAGAGGAAGGGGGAATTATCTGCAATTATAGCAGTGAAAAAGAAAACTTCACTTTCGCGGAACTTTGTTGACACAGCGTCTGAGTAGACGTCTCAAGTTTTGCTGGCCGCAATGCTTTTTGTGCTGGTCTATCCTCTGCACAGGTATATCATCCATAGATGTGGCAATAAATTGTGTGTGTGTGTGTGTGTGTGTGTGTGTGTGTGCTTGTGTGTGTACGTGCGTGCGTGCCTGCGTGTGTGTGTGTGTGTGTGTGTGTGACAACAATGTTTACTGTGAAGGGCTGTAACGCTGTGTGCTGTGTTATTAAAAAAAATCAAATGCCTCTAAGAATCACCCGAACAACCTTTTCCCAGCAAGTATTGTGTGCGCAAGAAAAAAGAGGTATGGAGGGCGGCGACGAGGTGGCACCCAGCCATGGGTGCAGGTTTTGGCACATTAAAACAACAACGGCCTTGACGCTGCTGTTTTTTTCTGTCCTCAGAAGCGAGGAAAGAAGAGGAGGGTATAGTTATACCATGAGATAACTGTCTTCTCGAAGACTTTTATTTGCGCTGCCGCCGGCTGCGCTGTTCTAGCTGATGCCTGCCAAAACAGTCAAGTGGTGTAGGCTATCCTTGCCTCCACATGCTACTTTATCGCTAGATTGCAACACTGACAGCAACTCTACATTATTTACTATTTAAATAATCATTTCACCAAATTAAAAAACGAAAAGCCTGGAGGTGATATGCTGTTGCTTTACAGAGCAGCCTCTTCTCATGCACACAATTATCTTTAGTATAATGATGTAACCCGTCCCTTGCTCCATTTGAATGACGTTGAGTTGTCCAGACAGTTGTAGGCTATACTCAAGAAGACGGTTATAAACGACCAAGACACATTCCATAAACAAAGCAAACTTAGTTGTCCAAATGTTTTTGTTGTCTCTAAATATGTGTTACAATAAATCCATAGCCTACAATTTGTTGCAACATCACGGATAAATAATTAAGCAGCTGAACGTTGTATTTACATTTAAGTGAAGTACAGCCACATGAGTATGTACCAGTACACTACCAAACGTTAGAAGACGGCGATCACTCTGATCAGCATGTAAAAAAAAAAGGGGGAGAGAGAGAGGAAGGATGAAGTTAAATGGAGCAATCGGAGGGGGCGTGCGCTTACTAGATCGCTCTTGGTTAGGGAGAGCTAGCAGGCAGTGTATGCTAAATTCAGTATTGATAGACGTTAGACTACTTGCATTTCTACCGCCGGTGGTGATATCCTGCGGCGCTCCAGAGGTATAAACTCACCAGCGTAAACGAGCACGCAGCAATTAATACTCTGACGCAGAGAAGGTCATATTCGACAAGAGGACACAGGATTGGAGGTAGGCTATGCTTTTCCGATTGAATATGCGGCAATACTTTCCATACTGTTCCATGTGTGACGTTGATTTACACTTCATTCCGTACGGCCATGGATTGCCCTTTAATTACAACTGGGCATATTCATTATTCTGTGTTTGTGAATGATATAGCCTGACTGTTCAGTCTTTAGTTGCGTTTGTATGCCTGTGATACATTTTTTATAGCGTAATTTAAGATGGCTATGTCTTCATGTGCGCATCATGAAAGCAACACAAGCTGCTTGTAGCTTATTTTCTGTCAGTTGCGGACCAATTCTTACTGCAGGTTGGACACAGTGAGAAAGACGATCCTACCTATGATGCCATGATACAAGATACTACAGGCTTGAGTATTCTACTCCTAAACCTTTCATCGGTCATGTTTAATTTGCCACCGACGGCTATCCCAAATGTATCCTTGAAATGAGACCGCTGCGATTGAGATAAGAATGAGGTGCCTATAGTGGGCCTGTATGCGATCAAATGTTGATAGAGCAACAAGTCCCCAAACCCCTCTCCATCCTATACCCTCTTATTCCGTGTTCACCTAGCACAGCAGATGTTCAACATGTTTGTAGTAGTTCTATGTTTACAGAGTGTGTGGGAGTTTACAATTCGATTCCCCCAGGACATATGGATAGGGGAGCCGTTTGAAAGGAGGAATTCACCTGGTTCCCATTGGGGCTTTAACCGCAGCCGCAGTTGGATTCCAACGAGGGAGGTTATTGAGGGAGGGAAAGGCAAAGACCTTGCCAATACACTACTGGATCACTCAACACTGGCAGGCTGAATCAAGCTTCTGGATTAGACTCATGAGCTCTGCCAGGCGACTTGGATTCAGAAGAGAAACAATAACATTGCTGTCCCTAGACAAGAATAATAATCTTTTCAACCTCTGTAAGGCCTGAGTTCATGCAGGATTTATTGTCTTCTTTAATAGGAGAGTGTTAAGATTGGAAATCTCTGACAGTGAAGACAATAACATCTGCACAGTATGTATAGAGGCTATTCTGTAGTGGGACCACCTGGGTTTGAAGAGGCTTTGATTGCCTTTTATTGTTTAATCTGCTCTGGTTTAGGATGTCCTTTGGAGGTGTGTGAAAGTGGTAGTGGGAGTGAAGTGTTGATAGAATGTAGTGCTAGAGACCAATTTCCCCCTGGCAGGACAGAGAGTTTTGAATTCTGACTGACAAAACAAATAGTACTCACCAGAACAGAGGTATTCTTGCAGGAATATGTGTTTAATCTGACTGAACAGAAGTTACAGAACTCTTTGCATGAACATTATCTCAGTTTGCCTATGGGACCAAGACAACCAAAGCTAGTTGTTTGATAACGGAACCCATGTGGATATTCATCATGCTAATGGGTTGTATTACTGGGCAGGCAATTCTTTGATAAAGTGACAAGCGCTCACCATTTGTGACAGTGTGATAGTTATAATAAGGACTGTAAACCCAGCAAAAGTGTGCTGTGGTTGGCCTGCTTCCCACCAGCAGTCACGATGTCTGTCCGGCCTGCCTTTCAGGGTTGGTTTCTGGCCCTGGATGTGTGTGATCTACATACAGATAGCATAATAGCCTTGTACTGGCAATGAGATAGATCTCTACTTTGCGTCAAGGATTTTGTTTGTCTGCTTTGGGGTGTTCTACACATGTGTGTTTGAGCTTTTTATGCTCTGTAACGATATGACGCTTGTTGACATGACCTGTGCTTCACCCCCGTGTGTGTGTGTGTGTGTGTGTGTGTGTGTGTGTGTGTGTGTGTGTGTGTGTGTGTGTGTGTGAAGAGGACTGCGTGTGTGTTTTTGTGCATGTGTTTTGTTCTAACTGCCGTTAAGCGCCATCTCCCAGGTTGACCTGCCCTCTTTGATCTGAGGCTAAGCTGAAGGCAGAACATCAGAAAAAGATGTTTCAGGCAGAGTGCCTCAAGCGGAGCATCCGCCTGTCAAACGGAGATCTACACATTAGGGCAGGCATGCCACAAACCTCCATGATGAGCTCCACGATGGATCTTGGTGCCTGCTGGTCTCTCCCTAGAACCTGGCCCTTCTTGTGTGGTCGAAAGTCACAGCCGACAACGTTGGAACCCCCCACCCCACCTACCCTGGTCAACAAGGTCACAGTCAGTCAGGGGTTTTTAGCTTGATTTGGTTTGACCCTAAGACCTGGCTGAAAGGCTTTGCTTCAACACCTACGGAGTCCATACTTGATTGGATAGATATGTTGCCATTATGCTCTTTTAAAATAATGTTATAGTTTTTTAAAACATGTATTAACAGATTTGCCCCAGCATATGTTTTTTTTTCTTAAGAGAGGCTGAGGTGGTCTGAGAGAGAGGGGTGTGTTTACATTCTTGAGATGTGTGGAATCTCAACAGTCAAATGTACCAGCCCCCCCCCCCCCCCCCCCACCAAAACGACACATACCCCCATAAACACACACACCTCTCACACTCAACTCACAGTTTAATTTATCCGCTACAAGGTGCCACACAAACAGGCCACATATCTTTACTTTAAACTGAGGGGATGCAGTAACACTCCAACTATCCTACTGGACGGTTGGCCACTTAAAATTCACCTGGCTGGCTTTCTGTTCTACGATATCTCTCTCTATATATAAATTATATCTATTTATCTAATGCTCTGTCTCTATTTATCTCACTCTCTTTATTTCTCTCTCTCTCTCTTTCTCTCCTGATCTTTTTCTTCTTCTTGTCTACATTATTTAATAATCCTCTATAGGCTGGCATTATTTTTACTCTCTTACCTTATTATATTTTTCAATAATAATAATACATTTTTCATTTGTCTCCATAAATACATTTAGCTAAATCATTCTCTACACCCCGCATACCTTATCCTTCTCTCCCGTTGGGAGCATTTTCCCGCTTTCCAGGCTCTCTCAGGGTGTGACATAGCCTGACTCTTTAATCCCTTTCAGTAGACCTGACATTGGACACTGAAGACTCTGTAGCATGCAAGCACACACACACACACACACACACACACACACACACACACACACACACACACACACACACACATTCAGGATGGAATTACCTACCTGTCTATGTATCAACTATACACACATAAACAAACACGGTCCCATATACTAGTATGTCAGTGTTCAGACTGGACTTTCTTAACGGTAGCTCCCTTTGCGCCAAAACAGAAATAGGCTTGTGTCTGTTCCTGTATAATAACTTAAATTAACGGAAATGGCTGACTGGAACCTGGCAAACTGTATATTAGCTAGAATGAGGAAACCACGTCTGGATTAAGACTGAGATGGTAATGCATGTGATATGGCTAGTGGCCATCACAGTAATGAATGTAAGGCCATAGACATTACCTCACTAGGACTGTCATGCTGTAGCAGCTGTTGTATTGGTGGGTCATGTAATTGAGTAATAGATGCGGCCCCTGATTGGGAGTGTGGGGGGGGGGGGGGGGTAGTAAGGTTCAGCTTGTTCCGTACAGCAGAGATAGATAGTATCTCTACACTACAAGATAGTATCCTCCTCCAGCATTTCCCGCTCTGTATAAAGGAAGCTATTGTGAGAGTGAGTGTGACGACATGCCATCCTCCTCCTCCCCCTTTAAGCACACTCACTGGTATGTCCCACTCTGTGTGCCCCTGGGGCACTCCACGATAAAAATACCCTCGTCATACACCCATCTGTCCCTTCCTCTCCTAAAGATTCACAAGAGACGATTCCATCCAGAGAGAAAAAATGCCGACATTCGCCTGGAGACAGAGCGGGCCTTTGTTTGTGGTCACGTAGAGATGAATGTTGACATTGACTCAGATCAAGCAGCAGGGTGTTTCTCCTCAACTCCTTAAGGCTATTTGGCCAGCTGCCTTAAACGTCCTATTAATCTAGGCTTACTACACACACACACATGTGCATGCACACACACACACACACACACACACACACACACACACACGCACTCACACACATAACATGCCCACAGGCTCAAAATGAGACACTGAAGAGGTATATCTTCAAAGAGTCATTAATCAACTCTTGGGTTGTTTAGAGTCAACTGTCAGAAACTGTGCACCTGCTAGCTTTGACTCTGACCAGAGGTAGGCTACAATGCCCAGTGTGACCCATGCCAAGGATCTCCACAGAAACACAAACACACTGCATACTTCGCCTCTCACACAGTTCAGTTTTATATATGACTCCTCCATTTCATAATATAATTTTTACTACTCTTCCTTTTATCTGCTCATGTTTATACCTTCTCCTACCTCCGCTATATTTCACTGACCCCCCCCCCTCTCTCCTTCATCCCCACTCTTATCACTGTGTTTTTACATACCAGTCCCTTCTGTTTCTGCTTATCCCTCCATCTCCATGGCACCATATCCCCCCCCCCCCCACACACACACACACTCACACACCCACACACTCACTGTGTAAAATGTGGCTGTTAAAATAACAACCCTCGACCGAGGGAAGAAGGGAAAGGTAAAGAAAGGGGGACTATTGGGGTGATTAATTGGAGGGGGTTCGGCCAGCGGAAGGTGACGCTCCGACCGAAAGAGACGGTCGACTTGGGGAAGGAAAATAAACATGGAGGCTACTGTGTGTGGGTGAAGATGGAGACGGACCACGTCCCATGTTACTCACAGCCGGTTTTCTTTGTGAGTATTTCGGGATGCGCTCCGGTGTCTGCGTATAAACTGATGAAATGGACAGATAATGGATGTGGAAGAACGAGGAGAGAGAGAGTAAGGAAACAATGTCACAAGTCTGCTGGCTTTTTAGTTGAGATTGATTGTACCATTTAAGTTATAGTCAATGACTATGACTATCGAAAACGCTTATATATTCACTTAATTACTTCAAGGTGACCCCCCCCCACACACACACACATACCCACAGAAATGCACTTACACGTTATTTTCATCTGTTCTCTCAGATCAACCCCTCCTCTACTAAATCACATAAAGTAAACCCTTCCTTGCACATGTGTTCACACATGAGCCTGTCAGACACACTTTCTTTCACATACCTAGACGCACACATGCACATGGGGAAATCAGCACACGTGTTAATACACATGTTTGTCTTCTCGGCTACAGATGAGACCCAGATGAGTCATAAGAAAGTAGGATGAAGTCTTCATAGACACTGATTCTGGGTCTGCTTCCTGCTTGCCTTCCTATTGGTTCCCGCCAGCGTGTCAGCACAGGGGAGCTGATTCTGGAACTGGGCCTAGAGGCGCCGTCCTCCTGCAGTGAGTCACTGTGAGGGCGAGGGGAGGGCTGCTTGAGTCAGGGGCTTATGTAGCAAAGGAGTAAGTCAAGGTGTTGTTGAGAGAGGGGACATGCTAAGAGTGAATGGAATAGACTGGCGCACTGTTCTGGTATAGATGACTCTATAGGGTTATGTCATCCTGAAGAGCCTCCGGCCTGCAGTGCGTCATGTTACGGCTGTTTCTCGAAAGTTTACTTTGGACAAAAAAGACTGCTGTTTGCCAAGAAGAAGATATAAAAAGTGAAAGATGGAGGGATCAATATTCCGAGGTAGAGAAAGGAAGGTGGAGAGGTATAGAAGGCCCGTCCCTCTGCCTCGGAGGAGTGACACTATGTTCTTTCATTTTGACCTGGTCATTCTAGAAGCCTTCTCCCACCTTATGCAACTTTACCGAAAGGCCGAAGTCTGATCTGCGTGTGTGTGTGTGTGCGTGTGTGCGTGTGTGTGTGTGTGTGTGTGTGTGTGTGTGTGTGTGTGTGTGTGTATGCGTCTGGCATTGTAACTTTACACTGCACCACACCCTGTGCCGGTTGGTTGGTGTCGTGCAGCTATAGGACCTCGGAGCGTTTCAGTGACCTGCCCTCTGAGTCAGCGCAGCGGGACCATCCATAAACACTTCTCGATTTGGACAGACACACACACACACACAGGGCCTTAGATTCGACACGTTTTATTATGTCGCACTGCTCCATGAAAACCAGCCTATGAGTAATTCAGATAATTGTGAAATGTTTATAGGAATTGGAGGGACTAACATGAACCGCCCCTCCATTTTCATCAAAATGAGCTGAACTCGTTTATGGAGTATAGCTACCAAGGGTTTGATGCCTGTTTGTGTGCAGCTGTGTTTACATAATGCTGCATATTTTAACTCTGCAGTGTAATGTTTTTTCATAGGCCCTCGGATTGTTAGTACATCGATCATTGTTTATGTTCTTTTTTAGAGCAAAGGGATGTTTTATCTATATTTATTGTCTTTCTTTTGACGTGTCTTTTTGTTTTCTCCCTGCATTACAGCTGTACCCAGTTGGAGAATGGTGTGACCAGCAGTCCAGTGGAAAGACAGAGGGACATTTTAAAATGCCACCCCTTCAGAGGCAGACCATGGCCACTGTATCGATAATCTTCCTACCCTTCCTTCTCTCCTTACTCCATCTTTCATCTGCCCAGGTCATATCTGGCCCCTTCTCTTCTCTAGAACCCCTCATCGACTCTCTACCTCCCCCTACCAAACAGACAGCTCCGACCTGGCCCGTTTCCCCACCCAGCGATCGCACTGACGTGCCGGGGAAAGTCTCTGCCGGGGACCAGCTCACGGACAACTCTGTGGCCGTCGCAGATGTCCTCAAGGTGGGCAGGGATTACGTGCACCAAGGGGAAAGCTCGGACTCTCCCACTTTGCATGGCACTGCCCATTCTCTGCCTTTATCCCCCTCTGAGAATCTCAGCAGTGGTGCAGTCCAATCACGGCCCACTTCCTCTGGGCCCCCAACTGATACAGTCAGGTTAGCTCTAACCATGTCCGATTCAAAGACACAGTTCACCACAAAGGGACCCACAATAGCGATGCCTAGTAAACAGGTTACTCCTCCTTCGATGCCCTTGCAGCCTTCCCAGACCATCAGCAGTGGACTGACCCATGTTCCCTCAACTTCCTCTGGGCCCGGACCTTTTTCAGCCAGGCTGGCTGAAACCGGAAGAGCTTTCACAGAGGAACCACCCCTACCCCTACCTACCATGTCCTCAGACCAATCCCCCTTCAGTGACCTCACAGCCTCTGGCGAGGTTGAGCCAATGCCCGATGACAGTGCCGTGGACGAACCTATCACAGAGGGGGAGGAGGTTGATTGGCAGGACACTGGGTCAGTGAGTGATCCCATCCCAACGGTGACGCGCGTGGAAGAGTGGCCCGTTGCCTTGCCAACGGCCGGGGAAGAGATGGCTCAGTTCCGACCGCAGGCTCAGACAGCGCTCAGTGAAGGCCCGTCATCCAAGATGGACGACGCGGTGGAGACGTCTCCTACTGCCAGCCTCACTCCGAGGCCCCGGCTCGCGGCCCTGACAACAGCAAATAGATTGTCAACCACACCAGCACCTGAGATCAGAGGCGCCCATGTCTCTGAACAGACAGAGCCGACACTAAGGTCAGCCGCTGCAGGTGAACTGACAGCCAACACCTCTACAGACAGCACTAAAGGACGCCAGGACGCCACAGTTACATCACTGCCACCTAAGGTCACTACTGGCAGCTTGATTAATCAACCTTCAAGAACCACCATGCCAGGGAGAACAACAACTGCTACGAATAACAAAGTCACCCCAGCAACCGAAGTAGTGACAACAGCCCCAGTATCTTCATATCAACCCACCAGGGCAACGTTCCAAGAAAGGACTACGACAAGAACAAACATAGGGCGAAACGAGACGGGTAAGATAAAATTATTTGCAGTTTTGTAGTTGTGAAACAAGAAAAAAACAATGACTGCATTGAGCAACTTTAAAGTTTCCGGTTCCTGTGATGATTTAGAATGGAATTATTTGTGCAGCTGGATTTTTTTTTTTACTGGAGAAGCTGGAAAAAGCTCAAAGGAGGGAAAAAGCAGAGACAGAATGAGCAAGTGAGAGATTTAAAGGGGAGGTAGGGGGAGGTGTTTGAGCTAGCCAAGCAGGAAAATATGCAGGAGAGAAGGAAAGGAGTACAGAGAGATGCTTAAGGCCTTGATTTTTAAAATAGATTTTAAAAAAGGACTAGACACAAAGGCTTGCTCAATGCGAGGAGCTAAAGTAAGGAGAGTGAGGTTTGGAGCTAAGAAAAGAAAGTGCACTGGGGGAGCAGAGAAAAATCAGAAACAGATGGACGGAGAAAGGGATGAAGGGAGCGGAGAACCGGAGGAGAACTGAGGAAAAGCAGACTAAACGAAAAGTATGACACACTGGGCTACATAGCTAGTCTCTTAGATACCAAGAAGACAATATTTGCAGAAATTATAAACAGCACTTTGCCTCTACAAGTAGACTTCTTCACAGTTCAAGTTGCCAATTTTGGCTCATATCAATGACATCACCAAGATAGTTGTTGAGTCGCGCGTGTGTGTCGTGTGTGTTGTGTGTGTGTGTGTGTGTGTGTGTGTGTGTGTGTGTGTGTGTGTATGCATGCACATTTTTCAAAGGTGTGTCTGTTTTTCTAAAGCCGTCTGTGCGGACACACGTGTGTGTGGGTGTGTTTTACAGATAGAGAGTATGGGTACATTTAAGCGACTCCAGCTGTGAAATGTGATCAGCACATCTGGGACTTGTCTGGGATTGTGCTGCTCAGGGAGACCAGAGTTCCATAGAAGGAAGTCAACACAAACTTGTATGAAAGTCAGCAAGTGCGAACATTTGTGTGTGTGCGTACATTTGTGTGTGTGTGTGTGTGTGTGTGTGTGTGTATAAGTGAGTACGTTTGTGTGTGTGATGAGGTGCTAGAGTATTATGTACATACGTGGAGGCATGCTTTCTAGTAGCCATATGTGTTATTGCAACAAGGTCTAGGGACTTGTGAGGAAGTGAAGGGAGAATGCCAGGAAGTAAGGCACATGTTAGGGAGAGCTATTAGCCAGATTGTCAACTTTGTAGTCCCTTTCTTTATAGTGAGTTCCAAATGGCTCAGGTATTGAATATTATTGAATTAATTTTGTTCCACCATCCATCACCTTTACTTTTCTTTTCTGTGTGTGTGTGTGTGTGTGTGTGTGTGTGTGTGTGTGTGTGTGTGTGTGTGTGTGTGTGTGTGTGTCAAGATAACTTCTGGACTCTGATCCCCATTTGTTCTGGTGCGTATGGCGCCCTTCTGTTAGTGTGCTCCACCCTCAGTGTTATCTTGGTGGTACTAGTCCAGTATTTTCTGTAGTTGCTGATGAATGGCATTGTGGTTATACGGTTGTTAGGTGTTTCCTGGGTTCTGAAAGGAGGATAAGGTGGAGCACTTGGCGCAATTGTTCATTTGCTTGTTTTACCTTGAACATGAGAGAGATCTGAGTGTTCATGCAGGACTGTGTGTGTGTGTGTGTGTGTGTGTGTGTGTGTGTGTGTGTGTGTGTGTGTGTGTGTGTGTGTGTGTGTGTGTGTGTGTGAGTGAGAGGGGAATGAGTGAGAAAGAGCGAGCAAGAGGAGAAAGTGCCATGTGGTAGATGTGGTAAATTAACATTCTCCATGTTTGACTGGTGTTTAGAAGTTTCCGTCTGTCTCAAATGAGTTATAAAAGTAGACTACTTGCCTGCCTATATAGATTTTTCTAGCCTCTCTGCCAGATGGTTAGGGTAATATCTTATATTATATCACACCAATGATTTCAGAATTTACATAATCTGAGCCTATTACGTTGAGCTATTATTATTACTTAGCCAGCCGCACTTAAGCCTTGAATACGTGTGAAGCTACATGCATGAAGCTATATGCATGTGAAGTGCACTGCATTGGCTTATGCAAAAGCTGGGACAGCAAGGATGACGGTCTTACTTTAGCCAGTGAAGACACAAAACACATCCACTTGAGATATAGAAACACTGCCACAAAAATACCAAACTGAAGATCAAGGGATTCAAAATGGGATAAACCTTTTCAGAGAACCTAAGACTGCTCTGACTACAGTCCAGACATTTGATTCTTTTCATATTTTGTTACAAGTCTCTGTCTGATCTGAGAGAAACAGACCACGTCAAAGCAGTGATCAAATACTTCCCTCTAGTGGCCAAAACACTTACTTACTGTACATGTACTGCAGTCTAACCTCTGTAAAAAAGGGATCAAATTGGATTCTCTGTCTATCTTTTAATGTCTCTTGATTTTTTCCCAGGCACCGCACTCCTCCTCACCACCACTACCACCACAGCTCAGCCAGTTGGTCGAGGAAGGTTTGGACCCACAGGCCATCTACCCGTTCCTGCTCAGAAGAACATATCCGTTCCCTTGGGGCGTCCCCACCTCCGCTCCTCTTTCCCTCCGTCCTCCACCCCTTCCCCACCTTCCGACTCCGCGTCCTCCAACGACACCGCCCTCCGCTGGAACGACCTGAGCCGTACGCTGACCTTCGCCTGGGAGCTCCATGTCTACGGCTCAGCTTGCCTCTTCCTCCTGCTGTTTGCTGGCGCTGCCCTGGGCCTGGCCCTCTCCCCTGGGCTGCAATGCCCAGACTGTGGGGCCCTGGCTCTGGCCAATGCTCTCCTCTTCCTGACAGGCGGAACCAGGGCAGCAATTTTCCTTGTCGACCCTTACGGCACGCGACAAATCCTCCCCCGACCGGCTTTCGCCGCTCTCTACAACTTGGCCCTGCCCCTGCTAGTGTGGGCACAGGCTGCCCTTGCGCTGCTGGCCATGAAGGGGGCCGGGGTGAGCTTGCTGCCCCCGGCTCTGGAGCGCCCTCCCCTGTTGGCCGTGCTGGCTGTGCTGCAGTGCACCTCGCTGTTCGCCGCTGACCTGCTGTCCCCTGCCTTGTCCCCAGCCGTGCCTGTCACCCTACAGGTCCTGTCGCTGTGCTGGGGCCTGGCTCTCTGTCTTGGCTTCCTCTGCTACGTCTTCCCACGTCTCCGCTGCCCCCCTGAACCACGGCCTGCGGGGCTAGAGGCAGCCAGGGAGAAAACCTGGACCAGTGGGAAAAAGACGGGGTTGATCTTGAGCCGTGTTCTGGCTGTCTGTGCCCTGCTGGGGGCGCTGTGCTGCGGGCTCCATGTCCACGCCACTCTCTGGCTCTATGGGCTGCTGGGCAACTGGAGACACCTTGCCGTGGGCTGGTGGCTGGTGCACTTCTGGGCCCGCCTGCTGGAGCTGGCCTGGGGCTTCTCCCTGCTCCTCCTGGGCTCCTGGGTGTTCTGGAGGCCCTGGGGCGCCGGTGGGAGGGACGAGGGGGTGCCTGGAGAAGGAAGGGCAGGGGGAGAGGCGCCCTCACCCGGCCAGTCAGCAAGCTCCAACCACAAGCACACCTGCTGGTCCAAGATAGTCCAAAGCCTGACGGGGAAGCCTTGTAGGAAGTCCGAGAGTAATGGAGTGGGAGGAGGAGGGGGGACCGCACCGGGAGAGCTGCCTAACAACTGGGCCGGTCAGGAGCGCTCCGGAGCCGACATCAGCAAGAGCCTGATAAGGAACCAGCAGCCGCCGGCCCAGCAGCGCAGCGCCAAGGACAGCAACCACGGGCGTAACCAGAGGGGCCGCTCGGCGGAGCGCGGCGTGTCCGACTGCTCCACGGGATCTCTGCTGCGGCTGCAGACGCTGGGCATGCCCCTCCAGCGCTCGGTCAGCGGCGGTCTGGATCAGGAGAGGGAGACGGGATTGTCTCTGTATGAGTTTGACCTGCGACCCCCTTCCCCCATCAACCTGAGCCGCAGCATTGACAACGCCCTGCACAGGGAGCACCTCCTGCACGGGGGCAGCCTGTTCCAGCCCCTGTCGCCCCCCTCTCCGTCCCTAGGCTCTGGGCTGAACGAGGGCCCGTGGCTCCGCAGGAACAGCGACCCCCAGCTGCTGCTGTCCGACAGCAGCGAGGAGGCATCGGCCCAAACGGAGTCTTCCGTACCTCTAGGGGGCAGCGTCCTGAGCAGTATTCCCAGCCGGCAGGTGACTGCTCCGCCCACGCCTTCACACCAGGGCAACCGCTGGGCCGGGGACGGGGGAGCAAGCGTCCCTTCCTCGGTGTCCTGCCCCGTGTCTCTTCGGCCCTGCAGAGCCTCCACGGGACACCTGGCAGACGAGGGGGGAGACGACACGCGGCCTTTCCTCACTCCTGACTCTGATAAGGAGAGGGGGAGGGCAGGGAGGAAGGCAGGGTCAAGGAGGAGCTACCGGGAGGTTGGTTTACAAGACGACTCGGCCAGTGTAAGCAGTGAGATTATTGACCTTTGAACTGTAGAGCCCAACCAAGGACCACATCAAGACCACGATCAGGACAAACACAAAAAACACTACGGTCTGAAGTACAAGGTAGATCCAGTACGTGATTAGAACAACGGCTTCTTCCCTATAAATTGTACTTGCACACTATCATAGAGACACTTTTTGAAAGGTTAAATAGATATTATTTTTACTTCACACATTCACCACACATTGAAGTATAGCTACTGTGCTCACAGGCAGGTTTGGCTTCATTCTGTCTGGATATAACAGCAAAAACATTATCAGCAGAACACTGCTCTAAGACACACAGAGTTTAGGTCTAGGGGTTGTATCTTTGATTTTTTCCAATTGAAACTACCTTTTTATGGCTGTTAAAGGGATAACTATTTGTAGAGTGGTTTGCTTCCATTTGAAGAAGGTTGGTAATTTTGTCTCTACATTACAATGCCAGTCAGTAGGCTTAGATCCAACCCTTTTATTCATTCCTATTTTGAATCCATTGCTTGTTTTGGTTGATGCGGGTTGAAAGATGGATGTGGTTCTTACCAGTGGACAAAATCTCCGTGCTCCCGATGAATAATGTCTTTGTGTGAATACCAAAACTTACCTTGATAATATTAATTTGCCGTTCGTGATATTTCAGTTTGCATGTATTCTGAATTGTTAAGATTTTACGTGCCATACCATTCACGGTCAACAGAACGGATTATAATTCTAGGCTCTCAAATTCGTGCTGCTGTGACCAATCTGCCTTGTATGTTAACGTGAAGCCTATTACATAACTAGGTCCGGAACAAAACAACCCCCCGAGAAGCACAGTGGACATGTATAAAGCTTGTTGACCTGTGAAAGCGCGGCTCGTGCCTCAAGCTGGAGCAAAAATAGTTTGTGCTTATATATATGAGATGAGAACAAAAAAATACATTGGGGCTGGTAAATTATTTTGCCTGGTCCTCCTGGTGTTGACCAGCGGCTCCTGTTAAATAGATAAAATAGAAAATACTTAATTACTGAAATTATTATACGTACGCATCCTCTCATTTGAATTGTATAATTGCAAATAATCTCGCCCTTATTTAATAGAAAACTACACAGTTTAGCTGGGCTGCACCCCACAAGGCTGGCCTGGTATGATTCTTGGAGCTCCAATAGTATGCCTTTTCCACAGAACTCCTAAACAAATTCCTGAGCCCTAAAGTATTTTTACTACTCCAGAGAAAATTATAATCCAATTTTATTGTATCATAAAATAAATTGTAAATACTGTTATTTTTGTAAATAAAGTTGTGTTCAAAAAGAGGAAAAGGTATTTTACTGTGAAAGACAATCTAAAGTTGTTTTAACTAATGTTTCGATGATGTTTTGAGAAAGAGTTAACTGTTATAAGAAGGATGACTGGTTATGGTCTATTGTAATTATACAGAGCAATGGACATCTGTGTATACTTGTCAAAGGTGTTCTGGGCTTTGTTTCGGACCGTAATGTTGAAATATATTTTATCACAATAACTCATCTGTCTATAGCTGGAGCACAGTAAATGTAGTGGCGTAATGCTCTGTAAGATGTCTTGAGTTTTGCATGCATTCTATGTTCTGCGTTGGAAAATGTATTGGCTTAGATATATTGCTGTCTTCATTTAAACACAGCCCAGGGATCCATCCTCAGTCTTACGTTTATACCTGAGCTCTGGTTGAGAGCCAGTCCCTGTATTACAACATCAGCTAGTTACCTCTTGACCTCTTCAGTACATCTCCCAGTGGAGTGAAATCCTTGACATGTTTCATATTTACAGTACGATGACCCTGTCTTGTCAACATTCCAGTGACCCCCCCCCTCATTCAATTTTACTTCTTTCTGTTTATGCTTTGACTCCATATCAATGAGGGGCAGTTGTGGGAGTGTTAGTCTTGTTTCCTGCACCACTGCAGTATGTGCCATAGCGCATCAACTTGTTCCCAATATACTTTCCGGTACTCACAGTGCAGAGGTATTGTTTAACATTTCATTGATATCAGTTTGTCATTGAAGTTGTATTTTTGTGTTGCATATTCATATCTGGGGTTTTAAATAAATGTGCTTTTTTATAAAATCCCTTGCTCTCACGTGTTTTTCATTTTTTGCTTATTAATCTTTGATTGATCCTCCAAGTTCTTGAGGAACTGAACAATCATGAAACTACGTCTCACATAAATTATAAGCGAGTGTGAGTGTAGTCTTTGAGTGGTGCAAAATTGAAGCTCAGATTTGTGCATTTTCTTCAAATAGTCTTCATCAATATTTATCCTGTGTCACAGTGAATTGGTTCATCCAGTCATAGCCATCGCTAACATAGCATTATAAGGTATAGATAACATACACAGCAAAAATGAAAAACAACAGATGGTCAAGTTTAGGTCATGTACTACATCTTCCAATCTCCAGCTCCTAAACAAGAAAACAGAACACAATGCTAAATAATTGTTGTGTCTTTTCAATTAAAAGATTACAACCCCAGATACAAACCAATGGGGTCAGGAAAGAATTTTGCCCACGAAATAGTGGTTTTCGCTTTCCTCCAATGACAGGCAGTAATTTTATGTAACGTACTTTGAATGTTTTCAATATTCCACATTGCAGTTTACTATGATTTTCTTAATGGGTGTAGATTACTTATTTGATTTATGGAGCCTTACAGCTCCAGAGGGGGGAATATATGATATATTTAATGTTAAAAAGTAGATACCTGTTTTGTAATCAAGTATGTGTAATCAATATTAAAGTTTAGTAGGTAAGCATACCATAGTTTACTATTAGTTACTAGAGGATTAGAGAGAATTTGAGGAGACAAAGTATGGGGTGAGGCATTGGTGAGCAGATGCAGGCCCCAGGATACTTAAGGGAACCAAATGGAGGTAGAACAGAGAGGAGCGCAGGAAGCTGAGTCGTAAAAGTAAACATGATAGGAAACCTAGAATGATTATAACAGACTCTTACAAGACTTTATTGTTTTTATTACCCTAAGGAAAGATGAACGTTGGAGGTAAACAGATGATAGGAGTCAACAGACCAAAAGCACATTGCTGGCATACTAACAGAATATGAACCTTGTAGACCTCTCAGGTCATCTGGAACAGGTATTCTAACCGTTCCAAGTTGAAACTAAAAAAGGCAAAGCAGCGTTTAGCTACTATAGGCCTACTAAACAACCTATAGCTGGAACTAACTTCCAGAAGATCAAAGACTCATTCCAATGGCTCAATACAAATAAATAATGTAAATGCTCTTTGAATATGAATTATTCTTATTCAATATATTTTCTTTCTTTCTTTTTAGTTTATATTTCTTCCTTGTTTGTTTCTGCTTCCCTTATGTGAAGCACAATGAATTGCCTATATGAAATGTGCAATGCAAATAAATTTGATTCAATTTGATGTGGATAAAGTACAGGTATCCTAAACAATTAAATCATACTTATTAATACGTTTACATGTCCTTAATGCTTTAATTTCTTAAGGTTGCATAAGCAGGTAGCCTATCATAATGAGGTTTTGCGAGATGTATAGACGGGAAGGTAATGGTTAAAAGAATGAGGAGTGGTAATATGC
>JAPMUY010002587.1:125000-217735 GCA_026901105.3 Galaxias olidus | reverse complement strand
TAATTTGCATTTCTTGCCTGATTCATGCAAGTTGGACTCGGTCGGTTTCTATTCTCAATAAATGGTCGGCTGAGGATTCATTTTCGTTTCGTGCTTTGTTGATTCTGAGGTAATATAAGGCTGTGTTTAATCAATAGGAATACTTAGTTGCAGTATCTTTTTGCTTGACGATGTTTTCATGGGGAGAAGGTGCCAGTCATGGATTTGGACTAAGAACAAAAGATGGTTCAACGAGTAATATTAACAACAACATTTATTTTCTAGATTTGAGATCTAAACTTCAAAGTCTTTCTGCAGGCTATGGCGTAGTGGCATTTGTGAGACAGGATGGAAAAGTGTCTGCCATCCGTATGACAGAAAACCAAGATGAGCAGAGGATCACCGGAAAATTAAGTGAGAAGTTATTGAGTGATGTATTTATTTGGTGTGGCAATGCTAAGGTTAATATAACAATCTCTTCATGTCTCTGTGTATGTTGTTCAGAAAGTGTGAGCTGTAAGGTGCGGATTAGAACAGTGAGCTGTGGTGATAAACAGGTTCTTCTATTGTCAGAAGGTGGAAAGGTTCTCTTCATGGACACAGGTTATACACCAAGGTATGTTCAGAAAACTGTGCATATGTGCGTGGTTTAGCTAGATATTAATCCATCCTTTTTTTCAGGCCCCTCGAGATACCATGCAAAAGGCTAGTTTCTCAAGTTGCTTGTGGACACAGACATTCACTTGCAATTACTCAAGGTAAAAATTCGACCAAATAGTTCAAATAAAAATAATGAATATTGGTTGACTCATGACTCTGACAAATGTGTCAATGTTGTACTTTTGCCAGAACAAATATATTTAGATCAAACACATTTTTTTTATGTTTAATCAAATTAGGTATTTGCATCTCATATACAGATGGTCACAAACATCACTCATTTTATTTCTCTGTAGATGAATGTGTGTTTGCATGGGGCCAGAATTCTAATGGCCAGCTTGGCCTGGGGAACACAGACCCTGGATCGTCTTCTCCCCGGCTCATTGACTCCCTACCAAGACTCCCTATGGCCCAGATAACTGCTGGGGGAGACCACAGCTTTGTCTGGTTCAATGGTGAAACTGTGATTGGCTGGGGGAAGAATACCAGTGGACAACTTGGACTGGGAGACAGAATAGGTAAAGTATTTATTTGTATTACTATAACTATATTATTTTCTAATATAGCGTCAAAACAGAACTAGAAGATTAATAAACAAACAGGTTTTTGTACACACATTTTGATCTCTACTGTATCTAGTTCTAACTTTTTATAGTACTAATACTAATCTTTTCTAAAGACAGAAATGTCCCAACAGAAGCTCTTTTCATTGACATGAAGACAACTGCTTTCATTGCCTGTGGAAAAGACCACACCACCATTCTAACAAAGGTTATTCATTGCAACACCTATATGTACAGTTTGATATAATCTATGTCCCCAAAACATTTTGTACATATTACATGCAAGTATTGTACTCTATTGACTTCCTGAAAGTCTTATTCCTTTGTCATGTATATTTCTTATTGCTATATGACTTATTTTTACAGGATAGTACAGTGTTTACATTTGGCTGTGGACAATATGGACAGCTAGGTCATAACTCCCTGATGGATCAACTAAAACCTAGAGTTGTTGAGGAACTGTTGGGGACAAAAGTCACCCAGATAGCTTGTGGAAGGTACTGTCGATTTAATCTAAATATAATTTTCATCAGAATGTTTTCAAAAGGGTACCTTATATTTACAGAAATTCAGACAAATGTATAAGTAATGCATGTTGTGTTGTGTTGTGTATCATAAAACATTTTTGCCCCCGTTTTCCTAAGACACCACACACTGGTCTTCTCAGGTTCCAGCAAAAAGATCTATTCGTTTGGCCATGGAGAACAAGGACAGCTGGGAAATGGAGAAAATATGAAGCAGTCCGTGCCTCTACCAGTACAACTGACAACGGGTAGCTAGCTTTTTGTTTCAACAAAAAAACAAGAAGATTCAAAATATGTGTTATGTATTAATCTTTAAAACTCTGTGAATAAAGCAAACAGTGATGCTGATCAGGAAATTGGAGCAATATATGCTGGAGGAAACAACTCTTTTGCATTTGTCCAGGTAATGAGAGAATTACATTTTATGTCAGTCTTTAAGGCAGTTATTCTGTAATCTGTAGATTTGAATGTCATTTCACATCGGTGACTTCTGTCTCACAGGAATTTGTTAAGGAGTCAAATGATATAAGTGTAGACCAAGTGCCAATGCAGACGTCAGATGATAACAGGATTGACACATGGATTCTGGAATGTGACTCAAAATCATGGAGAAAAATACAAAAGTAAGTGTGACAAAAACAACAAATCAAGATACATGTGAGGAACTATATCAACAACTGGACTGAATTGCATTCTCTGCTGGATTTTAAATGCTGAAATTTAAACTTTACAGGGAAATCAAACAACTCTTCTCCTCTTCAGTATTTTTGAAAAGAAGCTTCCTAGACAAAAGGTACTGTAAACGGTTGCAATACAATAATAGATGCAAAACCAGACCTTAGAAAGTGACGATAATTATTGTATTTTCTATTTATCAGTGTTTGCAAATCGTTGCCGAAGCATTCTGGCCTGAATTTGTCACTTGCACGACTTGCTTTCAAGAAAATAGCAAGCAAAAAGAAAATTCTGGATGAGGTAATAGACTGTTTAGGATTATACTTTTTATTAATAAAAATTTTTAAAATTAAAATTGAACGATAGGAAACAAAAATTTAAATTTAATTGAACGATAGGATACAAAAATTGCTGATGTTGAATCTAATCTCAATGAGATGATTAGCATTCTGAATTTGTAATTCTAGGTTAAAGCTGCTGTCTTGGACTCACTTCTTTCCAACTTGAATAAGTGTCCAGTTGACCTGGAGGAATTGAGGGTGTTCTTGCTCCTCACTGAGCTTCTGTCGGTCCTTGGGAAACGTCTGCTTGACACAGAGCTCACTAGTGCAATCGCTGCTGCCATCGTCAGACTGCATCCTGAAAAGCTCCGGGTCCTAGGTAAGATCATACGTCAAGTTAGTACAGAACCAATTGAAATTTGGTTTCAGTGGAGGCAACACCACTTACAACTTTGACGCTGCAGTCAATAATGATTGAAAGTATCATGGCCATTGACAAATTTATAGTCTATTATTGAAGCATCACTGTTGAGTAGTTTGAGTTTATTGTACATTACAATCGTGAGTGGATGTCTTAAAGCCATTCAAATGTGCATATATACTTAATGAACATGGGTATAGTGCAGGTCACATCTCTGTATTTTATTTCACAGGAGACTGGTGGGCCTCAATGAAGTCCCCCCGCAAAGTTAAGCATGTTGAAGTGTGGAGGCAAACGCTGTCACTCCTTCTAACCACTTCACCTTGGAATGCCTGCAGCACTAGTAAAAGAGTGAAAGACCTGCTGAAAATGCTTCAGCATGTTTACAAAGTCAGTTTCTAATGTTATTCAAATGTATTGCGAATGGATGAATAGTTCTTTCAAGTATAACAAAAAAAACGAATTTGTTTATCTTGTAATTGTCAAAAGGCCAATTGTAAGGCTGATGAGAGCCGAAGGATTGCAGAAAGTGCCTTTTGCTTGGAGGAGATCAGATTTAATTGCCAACTTCTGCAACAGGATTTAACACTTTGGCGTAAATGGGCAAATAAAAAGGTAGTACATGAATAGGGAAATATCCCTTATCCTTCTGTTCCCCACGTATTTCACAATGTTCAATACAATATTTCACAAATTAACTGTTACATTTATTTGCTTTTTTTCATTCCATGTTAGGATTCAGAAAGAAGGCCTGTCATCCTGTGCCTTTACCCATTTGTGTTAAATCTGCAGTGCAAGATTATGATTTTTGACATTAATGTTGGTCTTACCCAGGTAATTTGAATAGTGTCTTTTTAGCACATACTTGATCTCTAATGAGTCGGTCAGAAATAGTAATGTTCGTTAGCGTAAACCTGCATTTTGAAAACACTCCTTTTTCTAGGCACAGCACCATGATCCACATGGAGACTGGATGTGGCCATTTATGGTGACCCCGCAGCCTGCTGATCAATTCTTTGAACTGCGACTGAAACGAGCATCACTCCTTCAAGATACTTTCACACTACTGGCTTCTGCAGATCACAGAGCCTTCAAAAAGCCACTTGTGGTAAAAGCTTCATTCCGAGACGTACCAAGAGATAAATCTATATGGTTGTGCCTTAAATATATGTATGAAAGAGAAATCCATTAACAAATGTGTCTATTGCTACACTGCAAAGATTGACAACTGCCTGTCAGTATACCTCATACTATAGGTGCAAATGCTATTCTTGCATGAAGTCATGGCTGAGCTATTCTCACGAGCCTATTTTGTCTACCATGTAATTAAGTAATATATTAACAACTGTAAGTTATCACTACGTGGGGATTGAAACAGCATAGTTTGTGCTGCTATACATTCTATTTAGGTATATTTTGACGAGGACCCAAGGCTTACAGATGTCTACAAGAGAGACTTTTTACTCCACTTGTTTAAAGAGCTGATGTCACCTGACTCAGGGATGTTTATGTACAACGACACTCAAACCCTTGCGTGGTTTCCCTCCCAGGTAGATACATTTTGTCCTGCATCCTTAACAAACATGTCTTGCATAGAAAAATCTTTCAGCTTATACACCATTTAATGCTTTCTTTACCAACAGGCTAAATTTGCGGAGGGTAGATACTTTCAGTTGGGGGTTCTCTGTGGGTTGGCCCTCTACAATAAAAACATTATATATCTGTCGTTCCCTTTGGCTTTGTTCAAAAAGCTGCTTGACATTGAGGTCACATTGGAGGATCTGACAGACTTCAGTCCTGTCTTGGGAGAGTGAGTGAGGTGTTTTTGTTAGTTTGTATTGTTTACTTTTTGTATTGCCACATGTTCCTTGAATAGTCATATCAATCATATAAAACCAAGCGTTTCTTATGTTTGTTTTTCATTCAATGACACAATGTTACAAATATTCAAGGAGTTTAAGGTACATCTTGGACGAGTACACATATGACATACAAAACTTGGACATGGATTTCTCTGTAAGCTTTAATTTTCAGTTTAAAACACCAAAATACATTAGTTAAACCACAAAATGACTACTCATTCTTTACCATGTAATTATCATCAATTAAAACAGATTAGCTGGGGTGGCATTAAGGTGGGACTTGATCCCCATAATCCTGGAAAATTGGTCACAAATGAAAACAAGTAAGATTTCCATATGTGCCTAAAATGTTATTTCTCAGATTTTATTTATTGAATTTGTAACTAAATTCATGTTTTTTTTTATCACAGAAAGGAATTTGTTGATCTTTATGTCAACTATGCCTTCAACAAATCAGTGGAGAGAGTGTTTGAACAGTTCCGACAAGGTTTCTTCAAGGTGTGTGACCAGGATGTGGTGCAGCTCTTCCAGCCTGAGGAGCTTAGAGGCCTGATGGTGGGCAAAGACAATTACGACTGGGGAAAGCTGAAACAGGTCTAGCACTATTCCATTGTTATTGCCTTCTAGTTTATGCACCTTTCAGTGTAGATTGATGTCTGCAACTTTGACCTTTTGTTTTACGTTTCACCCTGATTAGAATACTTCATACGAAGGAATATACCATGTAAGCCATTCCAACATAGTCACATTTTGGAAGGTTTTTGATGAACTGACAGAAGACCAGAAGAAAGCCTTCCTCTGTATGTACAGAAAACCTTTATGCTTACAGTAAATCCGTGATAGTTTTTGATCACTGCAACGCTAATTCTGTCACCTCTTTATAGTGTTCCTGACAGGCTGTGACCGTGTGCCTATCCTGGGCATGGACCATATTCAGATGAGGGTTCGACACCTACAAAACTCATCCCAACAGCACTTCCCCGAGGCGCTCACCTGCCACTCTATTCTAGAGCTACCAATATACTCATCCAAAGATGCACTACAGGCCAGACTAACAGAGGCCATTAGCAACAACAGAGGCTTCTCACAGGAGTAGATGTAGCACTCCATCAAGACATAGACCCACAGAAGCCCCCCCCCCACCTCCATATATACACACGTGTGTGTTTGTGTGTGTGTGTGTGTGTGTGTGTGTGTGTGTGTGTTTGTGTGTAAACATATATGTATGTATACAATCATTTGTGAGTTACAAGATACAAAAGTCAGTTATTGAAATAACATTGTCTCTAGCATTTAATATGACAAGGTAAAGTGTGTGTGGGAATTTACTCATTTAAATTATTCTAATTAAATACATTTTCACTATTGTGTGTTCCCTTTATTTTGTCTTCCCCCTATTATTTGTTTTATAGCATATTCAAGTGGTTTATTTATTATTGTTTTAAATGTTATTTTGATCTTATGTTTGATGAGATGTGTTATGTCTGTTGTTTCCGCGTCTTGCTTTTAATTGTACTGTGAGAGTTCACACATCCGCATTCTCTGGAAAGTGTCCTTCAAAAGGCTTCGCACGACACACGGCACTCGCTAAATTGCGACGACACGGACCGGTTTATCCCAACCAGAGAGCATAGAAGCACAATGTAAGTCATTTGGCCCGACTCCGACGTGACATTGGCAGTTGGGTAATTGACTGCTTAAAGTAGGTCTACAGACTCTGCACAGATGCAGTTTTTTTTGTATAGGCTATGTAAAAGTGTGTATGTTTGATTTGGAAAGTGGTGGGAACATTTTAGAAATTTTCATGGCATTTCCTGAAATTGCGCCCATGTATTTTGAGGCCTACGTATTCATTCATCTTTTTTGATCGGCCTTTCCCGTGAGTTCTCAATCTTTTCGGTGGGTGCTCGAGCTCTGGAGGCACCCACTGAATCGGCGCTAATGACTATGACGTACAAATAATTACAAATAACACACTAGCCCACAATCCAATCAATACGCATTTACAAACAAAGGCCAAGGAAGTCGTCCGGGAAACAATCAATATACAGAGTAAACGGGTCGACTCCCAATTGCAAATGAAGAAAACATTTACATTAATTTGACAACACATGCGCCGGATTTAGAAAACGCGCTGCAAATTCAGACAACACAACACATTACAGAAACGTGCTGCAAATACATTGGAAAGTACTATGCATTTATTAATTCATAAAAGATTCAAGCTAACTAAGCATACAGACGGTTTTTACTGTTAAGGTTCAATCATGTTTAGCTTTTTATTTGGCGGTTACTACACAAGCAGATCTATTAACAAATGTGTACTAAGATTAAAGTTCTGAAACCCCCACCACCACTTCCACCACTACCAATATTGAGCAGTGTGAGCAGTTTGCATGTTACCAAACATTTTGTGTGTGACATGGCACAAACATTTTCAACATTTCATGTAAAATTATAGATATTTTTTTTTTTACTAATGATATTGTTCTGGAAAGTTTTTAGCCCTTTTGGGGGGTTATTACAGGAAGTGCATTCATTAGGCCTTGAGGAAGGGCAATTATGTCGTTAATACTTCCTGGAGCTCTTCCAGACTAAGACCTCTGATCACCTTGATCAAACCCTTACTAATGCAGTAAGTTTGAGCAGGGTCAAACCCACCTAAATTAGCCACATGCACAGTTATGTAAACCTTGTCTATCACCAAGCCATCCTTAAGGCTAATGATGATGCGATCCTTATTACTCTGTCCATGACCATGGTCACTGTGGTTCTTTTTGACATAACGTGGCAGATTGGCAGCAGATGGTAAATTCAGGTTTCCAACTTCATAGAATGGCAAGCCCACATTCGGGAGCAGTTGGCCATTGCCGTCAGCATTATCATGGAAAGGATGAAAGCTGAACATGTTTTTCAAGGGGATCGTATTCTGCCACTAAATCACCATCGTCATCAAAGGACACATAGTCGTTGCAGAACCAGAAGAGCAACATTATGCCATGCCTTGGCCATGGTCTGCCATAATTAGAATCTTCAAGTTGTCTCAGTTCATTCAGTGTTATCGGTCTTGGCATAATTACTGGTTAACTCATACAAGATATGTAGGCAAATAGAAGTGTGAAAGAAAATAAAACACGTTTTGAGGATGATGGCAAACCAGAGCCTTTTTTTATTGTTCAACTAACACAATTCATTTCAGCTTCAACATCAACCCACTATGCCACATTGTGGTCACACCTAGGACAATGTTTGCTATTTAATTGCTATTGCCTTGCTGGAATAATTTCAATTACATGACAAAATGTAATTATTCACCCACCTTGCCTGGAAAGGTATAGTGTTGTATTTATATCCTCTTTGGAAAAAAATAATTAGGATCACAAGTTCAATAATTGTTTTGTGTCTTGAGTACTACATTGAGTATACAGCAATACAAGACTATAGAAGCTGTGATGTTATTAAAAACTGTCTGGAGAGATATCCTTCTGATATGCTTCTGATGTTCTACAACAGTTCGAACAATAACCACAGTTACTGGCAACCCCTATAATCAGCCAGGACTGCCCAACTTTTCTAGCCTGCTGCTGTTTTATATGCAAGTGAAAGACACTAGCCCTATCAATAAACCATACCTACAGTTTCGTTTCACTTGAAACAGTAGAGACTGAAAACACAATCTGGCGAAATACCGCTGGTCTCATACAGATGTTTATTATCAAGTCAAAGGACTCAACATATCAGAGCACGGTAGCCTATACATGTATATTTATGAAAGTGAAAATATAATTTATCAATACACTGACTCACAATTCAGATAATGTGATATGAACAGTGGCAATTACTTAAAAATAATTGATGAGTAGTCTAGCCTTCCTCTTGTGTTAGCTTTCTGTTACCATCTCCTATGTTAACGGGTCGGTGCCGACCCGTGTCATAAATCAGCTGTAAAATACACTAAAAACAATTAGCTATCATCCAATTTGTTTCTCATCTCTTAGTTACCTTGTTAGGCTTCTTTATCCATGAAAATATTGGTTTTAATATTTGTGGTGTGGGCCTCTGGGCCATTTTGTTTGTCAGTATACCCCTCGATTTCAATAAAAAAATTGTAAAATGAACCTCAAGAGTATCATATAAATAAATAGAAGGTTGTTGTGTTACCTGACTATTACTGGGGGGTATTAGAACACGTCTCTTAAATAAATTAGTTTTATTTATTTTTTCATTTTAATATTATTAACTATAGTAACATCTATGGTGTTACGGGTCAATTTCGACCCATATATATTTACTTCAAGAAAAAGGCAAAAAAGTTTTTTTTTCAGCAATAGAACTTTAATATAAACACAAATTGAAAAGCAGAACAGGTCATAACACAAAATATAGATTTGCAAGGTCAAACAAACAACAACCAATCAAGCAAATCAAACCAATAGAAATAAATTACTAGTTCCAAAACTAATAAAAAACAAAATAAGAGTAAAAGTCTCTGTGTACAAGAACATGCATGTGTATGTGTGTGTATTTAGATGCATGTGTGGCAAAAAGTGACATAGGCATAGCTGGTTTTTGCATCGCAGGCTGCCCAGATTTTTATGCCGTACTTCCCTGGCTTACTGGGTATGTATTGCCGAAAGGGGCATTTTCCTCGGAAAGGGACAAGACGTTCATCCACTGTCACCTCTGGCCCTGGGTTGAACATCAGTGGAAGGAGCTGCGTCCATCTCTCCCAGACATCCCTGATGGGGGCAAGCTTGTCAGATCTTGCTCTGGTATCTCTGTTGTCAAATCTGAGGACTCTTGATATCATTCCAAAGGTCTGATGTGACATTGTTGCCCGGAAAATATTTCTGCCTGTCGATGCGTCCCAGAGACTATCAGTGGCCTCATTGCAGGATCTGTACACTCCAGCAAGAAGAAGAACACCAATATAAGCATCCAGGTATTCCTCATCAATGACATTCCACATGTCGCCATGGACCTTTTTTCCTTCAAGGTTTGTCATAGCAATGATGACTCTTTTTAGTGACAATGGCATAAATAGCTCAAAACATGTCTTGATGTCACTGACTCTCGTCGCAGCAAACCTTGTGATTCCAGGGGTCATTTTGATGACATTTGCAGCAGCTGCCCTGCCATGTACATCATGAGGTACTGAGCTCCAAAAGATCATTTTTGGACTTGAATCTTTCAGCGGGAGCATCTTCACCACCTGTGACCTCCTCATCAGACTCATCAGATGTGTCTGTGTCTTCTGGATTATACTCCACATTGTCTTCCTCATCAGAAACCTGCTCATCCGTATCGCTATGCTGCTCTGTGTCCTCTCCTTCATTTTCACCAAAAATACTATCCAGAACTTGGCACACTGTAAGTCTTCTACTCATTTTTGCATGCTTCAAATTGGAGATGTGCACTCTGCAAGTGAAATTACCACTCAAATGAGTGAATTGACCTCGCATGTCTATACATGCCCGTGTTTGTTTGTTTTGTTTTTGTGCAGGTATACTGGAAAACAATGCAAAGTGAGAATCCCCTGAAGCTCACATGATTGGGAGAGTGTCAGTCTGTCAGTGTGTTGGCTGACAGTACACTTGTGATTTCAGTTTTGGCTCTAATTATTGCTTTATAATCTTATTTTTATAACTGGGTCGAAACCGACCCTAACAACACAAAGGTCATAATTTCAACCAGAGCATTTTATAACTTTGTAAAAAAAAAAATATATTGTTTTATTTTGTTGAAATAGAGGTTCCTGACAAAGTCAAAAAGCCTTGATGCAATTAACAAATTTATGTGGTTCTTTTATGCATTTAAAACCTAAAAACGGGTCGGTGCCGACCCTAACACAGGAGGAAGGCTAGAAGAGAATTATACTATATACAAATGTAGGCCTATGCTTATTTTAACAGTATTTGTAATTGTAATAAGGCACAGTTTGTAAGTAACATGATGATCACATTAAGTCAACCAGTTGCCCAAATCAGGACTAACTGTGGGAACAGGTTTAGTTAACAGGTTTAACATAATTGAGGAGTGTATTGCTAATAGTATAGTCTTGGGTAAGGTATTGTCTTCTTTTTGTTAAAACGGGAAGTGCACTCGTTGGGCCTTGGGGAAGGGCAACGATGGTAATAATACCCAGCCTTCTCTTTGAGCTCTTCCATGCTAAGATTTTTAATAATTTTGATCAAACCCTTACTGATGCAGTATGTGTGAGCACTGTCAAAAATACCCAAATCAGCCACATGCTGGGTCACATAAACCTTGTCTATCACCAATTTGGGCATAAGGCTAATTATGATGCGATCCTTATTACTCTCTCCTTGACCATGATTATTGTGGTTCTCTTTGACATAATGTGGCAGATCATCAGCAGTTTGTTTATTCAGATTTCCTACTTCATAGAATGGCCAGCCCATGTCTGGAAGCAATTGGCCATCGCCCTCAGGTTTATCATAGAAATGTTCAAAGCTGAACTTTTTTTCCCTGGGACTGCATTTGGTCACCAAATTCCCATCCTCATCAAAGGACACGTATTTGTTGCAGAACCAGTAGAGCAACATTATGCCATGCCTTGGCCATGGTCTGCCATAGGCATAATCATGAAGTTGTCTCAGTTCATTCAGTGTTATTGGTCTTGGCATGATCAGCAGTTAACTCATACAAGATCTGTAGGCAAATAGAAGTGTGAAAGTAAATAAGACAAGTGTTGAGGATGATGGAAAACCAGAGGAGGAATTTATCTTTTTTTTTACAGTTCGTTTTTTTCTTCTTATTTTTACAGTTCAACTAACACAATTAATTTCAGATTCTACATGAACCCACTTTATATATCATATTGTGGTCACACCTAAGACAATGTTTGCTATTTAATTGCTATTGCCTTGCTGGACAAATATCAATTACATGAGAAAATAAAAATCTTCACCCACCTTGCCTGTAAAAGTATAGTGTTGTAATTAAATCCTCTTTGAAAAAATTATTAAGATCACAAGTCCAATAATTATTTCGTCTCTTGCACTACATAAGCAATACAAGACTATAGAAGCTGTGATGTTATTGAAAACCTTTCGGAGAGAAGTATGATGCTCTAACAGTTCAAACAATTACCAGTTACTGGCAACCCCTGAATCAGCCAGGACTTCCCAAGCATTCTAATCTGATCAGCTGCTCTGTTGCAAGTCAAAGATATAGGCTACTAGCCCTATAAACCATGCCCACATACAGTTTCGTTTCACTTTAAACAGGAGACTGAAAGCAGTCTGGCGAGATGCCGCCGGTCTCATGAGGTTACAGACGTGTATTATTAAGTCAAAGGTCGGGACTCAATATAGCTTCTTTTGTTTATGATCAAGACACGACTGTCTACTGCCAGTATTGCCATGGCAATACTACTTCTCAAACAAGTATTGCCTGGCAATACTACTTTTTCGCAGACCATATAGCATTTATTTCACGTAGAAGACCTCAGCAACCTTGAACAAACATCTAATTGTATGTAATGAATAATCAGATTGCATCTGCTGCTGTATGTGAACACATTCAAACTTTATCAATGGACACGATGCGGTCGTGGTGCGCGTGTACTTTGTTTTAATAGTTGCACTACTAGTCTCCAGCCAGGCCGCTACTACAAGAGACAGCGGGAAACAGCTCGAGCGGTCGTGACCGATGCTCAAGCTAGACTTCACATGTTATTATTCTACACAGACTGTAAAACAAATCTTTAAATTTACAGTAAAAATTTTTTACAGTGTATTTTATAAGATGTTGCTTAGGAAACATAACAGTAATACATTAAAGGTGAAGGTTGTTGAATGTAATACAAACTCGTGAATAATCACATCCATCTATTTGTAAAGCACTTGTCAATATTAATGTAGAGCCGTGGCTAGCATTGAGGACACCGAGGTCATGTCCTCGATATTTTTTCTAGCATTTTTTTATTTTCTCCCCATACAATTTGCGCTGTTACACGCGAGCTCTAGCGGGCTCATTTAAGCTAGCGCGACTATAGTCATCAAATGAAACTACACAACCGGAGTAATACATTGGTATGAGGTTTGTTAGACTAGCTTGTTGGCAAGCGGGCTAAATATTGCTCTGAAGTTAGGTTACATTTTGGCGAGAGAAAATGTAAGTTAGAAGGCTAACTCAGTAAGCTAGCCAACACTAGTGTTTACTTTCTTCACTGGGATAGCGGTTGCAAGACAGGAGATAAAAAGAGAAGGAGAAGGCAAGTGAGAGGACGAATAGAGACAGCAGGTATTGGTGACAGTCTTTCCTCTTTGGCAGTAACAGCTCTTTAAAATATATTTTAATTCTTGCTCAAATATAACAATAAATGCATTTCAAATGTAGGCCTATGTAAATTTAGGATTTGCTGCCTATACAGGTTGGATAAACTATTGGAAACACCCGTTTTCTATAAACATGAATCAAGCTATTTATTAATGAATGAAAATGCTGCTATTATGTCCGATGTTGATGATGACACGTTATACAATCCCCATATGTAACTGAAAAGTTTTTTTTTTTAATTAAAATTAAAAAAGAAGAGAGGAGAGTGAGAGAGCAGGTTCTTCCAAGAAGAGAGAGACAAGAGGAGAAGATAGCAAGAGAAAGGGAAAAAAATAATGTAGTGAAGGGATAGACTATATAAATGAGTTTTTGAACACTTGTCAGGCCAGCCCTGAAAGATAGCCAAACCTGAAAGATGCTCTGCTCAATTTGTTAAACGGTGAAAGGGATTTCAATGCAATGAGAAACTGAACAGAAGAGTCATTTCAATATTGGCCATATTTGTGACTTATCTTGTGTTAAATCCTGGTTATGGCCTTGAACATGCATATTGATGAATTTCAACATTGTAATTAATACATTTATACAAAAAAATGGAGTTTGTATGTGTTTAGACAAGTACATGACTGTAGCTGTCAGCTGTTGATGAGACTTAATTAATAATGTATACAGACAGATATTATAATGGTCTTAAAGGTGCAGTATGTAGTTCTAGATAATTGGGGGAAAAATGGCAAGAATTTGAATTACAACACTCAAAAAGGCCAACCTCCTGAGTATTTGGTCCCTCCTATCCCTCTCAATGGCCCTCCCCACACGTCTGTGCGCGCTCTGACTTGACTTCATGAGCTTGAGCAAGGCAGTGTTTCATGAATCATGTGTATGTTGTGCATATTTTTGGTTCTCACCAACGCATAAAGCGATGTCTGATTCCCGACACAAATGACTGTTTCCATAGTAACGACATAGTTAGCTAACGTTAACAAAAACTACGTCATAATTTCATTCCCCTATTAGTATGAGCTAGTGCATGACAATTGTTTTTATTTAGCTGCGACTTGCACCATAGCAACTATACGTTGATGAGTATATCCAACATATGCATGTAAACGAATAATGCATTTTTGACAAATCTGGCGCGATACTTCCTAACGTTCTAAAACTGCACTTGGCGATTTGACAAGCCAAGTCTTTTGCAATGACATGCAATGACTTCAGCCGCCTTGCAACTACAGAACTAGTTCACACCACTGCTACGTTTGTCTGCAATGCGAATTGTAACAAGTTTGTTTGGAGGGTGACGCTGTAAGCAGGAATTTTACCTAGGAGTGTGCACGCCAGGTGATTGATAGGCAGGTAACCCTTACTCCTTGCAAAAACTCTCCTGATTGGTTGGGGATAGGCGGGCATCCCTAGATTTTTTAAAAGCTGAATACAGGTCCCAGGGCGCTCATATATAACGCACCTGCTCTCTGAGCATTTGGTTTAATGATATCCTCCAGGAGGTATGTAATAAACATAAAAAATTTAATCTATTGCTAGAAATTCAAACTTACATACTGCACCTTTAATAGGGGATCATGCGTCTTGGCCACCGCCCAGTGATATTAGTCATAATTACATTAATTCATTGTTAGTTATTCACAAATGTTTCACATTTAAAACATACAATAACAGCACAGTACAAAATAGGTAGCTTCATGAGTTCTTTATCTAATGCATACACCATTGGCGAGAAAGTTTGTCAATACTACTTTTACACTGGTGATGGCACCTCTGCTGGCAATACTGACGGAGGCGACCATGGTCTACTTGTATATTTATAAAAGAACTCCTCATGCCGAATAATTTAAACTATTATTTATCAATAGGCCTACACTGACACTGTCACGGCACCCAGGAGCGGAACAGGCTCAAACGCAGACTGAACGCAAAGCTACAGAACAAAAGGCTACTAAAAGAAACACTGAGACAACTCTCTCAAAGGAAATCGCTCCAATAGGAGACTTAGTCGTTTAATGGACCAAAACACAGTCATACATGCCACTGCAAAAACAAGGAACCAGCACAGGACGAAGGTGGGGAGGAACTTAAATAGCAGACAAAAACAGATGCAAACAATAATCACTAAGGGCCACCAATTGAGAAAAAACACTGAAAGGCATGTGGAAACATTCAGGGAGCTGTCCACTGGCCGGAACTAGGATAATCCCTGGCGGCCCTGTCAGACACAAAATTCAGGTGGCGTTATATGGGCTGCTGGCTAACCACTGTCTATTCTATAATATAGTAATTCAAATACTTAAAAATAATTGATGAGTAGTTTAGAAGATAATTGGTTACAAATGCAGGCCTATGTTTATTTTAAAAGTTTTGGCGTACAGGCTCAGTAGATTACCATAGCCTATTTAAGTTAACCTATAGCCTACATATTTTAATACAGTACATCAAATGTTAAACCAAACTCAAATTTGGATTCTTGGCAGAAGATTTAACATTTACAACAGTTGGCCTGTTAACATTTACAACTTCATTTACAACTTATTTTTTTTGAAGAAATGAAAGCATCAATAAAATGAACTTTGTAATGCATAGGCCTATATGAAAGCGGAGCAATAACTGATGTTCTATTTTTAGTTAGAAAAGTTCTTATTGGCTATCGATTTGCAAATCTTAAAATCTTACACCCTGCTTGGTTGGCCAAACTCTTAACATCAAATTGTTTCATGGAAATTAACCATACGTCGTAACCTATTACATTTTGCCTGCCGATATCGGCTGATCTATACATTTGCCGATAGGTGGGTGGCCGTTTAGTCAGTCACATTCCTCAAACGTTTTCACCTAGTGTGACATAGCCCGACTTTTACTGTTGCCTATTGTTCTTCTTTTTGCAAGCCACAACAAATAGTGTTCTAGGAACTCCGGAAGAAAAAAAACTCTTTTCATTTGATTGCAAAATGTATTAAATATCAACTTTTTAAACTAAGGAACGTGCAAGTAGCCTAATTTTTGTTGGCCACTTGGCCACTAGCTTGATATAAAAAATAAATATCACTTTCTGAAATCCATAGGTAATAATAATAATAATAATAATAATAACTTTAATTTAAGCACGCCTTTCTAAAACCCAAGGACACTTTACAATGCATATTAAAATCAGTAGGCAACAAAAATAAGAAGAGCTTAGGATGAGCTAAAAGCCTGACAGAACATATATGTTTTAAGAACTTTGTTGAAAGTGTCCAGGGACTCTGCGTTACGGATCTCAAGGGGGAGGGTGTTCCAAATGGTGGGGGCAGCCACACTGAATGCTCTGCCCCCATATGTCCGTAGCTTGGTGTGAGGGATGGAGAGCAATTCCCTAGTTGAAGACCTGAGATTCCGGGAGGGGATGCAGGGGAGTAGGAGGTCAGAGATATATTGTGGGGCCAGGGCGTGAAGGGATTTGTATGTGAGGAGGAGGATTTTAAAGGTGATACGGAACTTGACAAGGAGCCAGTGAAGGTGCATGAGAGTGGGGGTGATGTGCTGCCAGAGTTTAGTGCGGGTGAGAACCGTTCCAGCTGAGTTCTGAACGTACTGGAGCCTATTCAGGGTTTTACTAGGAACCCCGAATAGAACTCCGTTGCAGTAGTCCAGGCGGGAGGTGACGAAGGCGTGAATGAGGGTCTCTGCCACTGGGTCGGAGAGAGAAGGACGGAGTCTAGTGATGTTCTTGAGGTACGCTATGTTCATACAATATTCATGGTTTAAACACCTTAAAACAAGCCACCTCTAACAATGCCTAATCTGTATTCCTTTGCATGATTCTAATAATATTAATTATTAGATAATAATAGGTAATATTAACAACATTTATTTTCTAGATTTGAGATCTAAACTTCAAAGTCTTTTTGCAGGCTATGGCGTAGTGGCATTTGTGAGACAGGATGGAAAAGTGTCAGCCATCCGAATGACAGAAAACCAAGATGGGCAGAGGATCACCGGAATATTAAGTGAGAAGTTATTGAGTGCTGTATTTTGTTGGTGTGGCAATGATAAGATTAATATAACAATCTCTTCATGTCTCTGTGTATGTTGTTCAGAAAGTGTGAGCTGTAAGGTGCGGATTAGAACAGTGAGCTGTGGTGATAAACAGGTTCTTCTATTGTCAGAAGATGGAAAGGTTCTCTTCATGGACACAGGTTATACTCCAAGGTATGTTCAGAAAACTGTGCATATGTGCGTTGTTTAGCTGGATATTGATCCATCCTTTTTTTCAGGCCCCTCGAGATACCATGCAAAAGGCTAGTTTCTCAAGTTGCTTGCGGGCACAGACATTCACTAGCAATTACTCAAGGTAAAAATTCGACCAAATAGTTCAAATAAAAATAATGAATATTGGTTGACTCATGACTCATGACAAATGTGTCAATGCTGTACTTTTACCAGAACAAATATATTTAGATCAAACACATTTTTTTTATGTTTAATCAAATTAGGTATTTGCATCTCATATACAGATGGTCACCAACATCACTCATTTTATTTCTCTGTAGATGGATGTGTGTTTGCATGGGGCCAGAATTCTAATGGCCAGCTTGGCCTGGGGAACACAGACCCTGGGTCGTCTTCTCCCCGACTCATTGACTCCCTACCAAGACTCCCTATGGCCCAGATAACTGCTGGGGGAGACCACAGCTTTGTCTGGTTCAATGGTGAAACTGTGATTGGCTGGGGGAAGAATACCAGTGGACAACTTGGACTCGGAGACACAATAGGTATCTATCGACAGTGTTGTAAACTATATGCTCAGACCAACATGTTGCTTCGCAAGTTTAGTATGTGTTCTGTCAATGTAAAATGTTAATTATTTAGAGCTTTCTGCACACCTATCTATACAGCTCATCTTTGGTGTAGCTACAGGAAAGGTAGTATGCAAAGGCTTATAGTGGCTTACAATGATGCAATGAGGTTGCTGCTTCAGGTTCCTAGATGGCATAGTGCTTATCAACTGTTTGTGTTCTTTGGTGTTCCTACATGTGAGGCACTTGTAAGACATCTAATGTACAAATTTACGTGTCGCTTGGATGAGTCGGAGAACAGCATCATAGAGGCTTTAACCGACCTGAGAAAAAGTTGCTTTCGGTACTCATCCAGGCTCAGAAAACATTGGCGAGATAGCCTATATACGAACTGTCTTTCGTAAAATTGAATGACTTGTGGTTTTGGCTTGTATTTCTCGTTTATTATTATTTATTATTTATTATTTTTGTTTCGTTTTCTTTTTGTTATGGACCCTCCTGTGAGTCTGGAATAAAGTTTGGAAAAAAAAAATAGGTTAAGGATTTTTTAAAATTACTTTAACTATATATTTTTCGAACATAATATCAAAACAGAACTAGAAGATTAATGAACAGACAGATTTTTGTTACAAATTTTTTGATTACTTCTCTACTGTATCTAGTTGTAACTTGTTTTTTGGGTGATCTTATCTAAAGACAGAAATGTCCCAACAAAAGCTCTTTTCAGTGACACAAAGACAACTGTTTTCATTGCCTGTGGAAAAGACCACACCGCCATTCTCATCATCATCATCATCATCTTCATCCGCTTTGTCCGGGGTCGGGTCGCGGAGGTAGCAGTTCCAGCAGGGCATCCCAAACTTCCCTTTCCCGGGCCACATTTACCAGCTCTGACTGGGGGATTCCAAGGTGTTCCCAGGCCAGTGTGGAGATATAATCCCTCCACCTGGTTCTAGGTCTGCTCCGCCCAGCTGGACGTGCCTGGAACACCTCCCTAGGGAGGCGGCCAGGTGGCATCCTTACTAGATACCCGAACAACCTCAACTGGCTCCTTTCTACGCAAAGAAGCAGCTGCTCTACTCCGAGTCCCTCACGAATGGCTGAACTTCTCACCCTATCCCTAAGGGAGATGCCAGCCACCCTCCGGAGGAAAGTCATTTCCGCCGCTTGTATCCGCGATCTCGTTCTTTCGGTCATGGCCCACCCTTCATGGCCATAGGTGAGAGTAGGAACGAAGATAGACCGGTAGATTGAGAGCTTTGCCTTCTGGCTCGGCTCTCTCTTCGTCACAACGGTGCGATAAAGCGACTGCAATACCGCACCCGCTGCTCCAATTCTCCGGCCCATCTCTCGTTCCATTTTCCCCTCACTCGAGAACAAGACCCCGAGATACTTGAACTCCTTCACTTGGGGTAAAGACTCATTCCCTACTTGGAGTAGACAATTCATCGGTTTCCTGCTGAGAACCATGGCCTCAGATTTGGAGGTGCTGATCCTCATCCCAGCCGCTTCACACTCGGCTGCGAACCGATCCAATGAGTGCTGCAGGTCGCAGACCGATGATGCCATCAGGACCACATCATCTGCAAAAAGCAGTGATGCAATCCTCTGCCCACCAACCCGCAGCCCCCCTCCCCCGCGACCACGCCGTGAGATCCTTTCCATGAATATCACAAACAGGATAGGTGACAAAGCGCAGCCTTGGAGGAGGCCAACCCTCACCGGAAACGAGTCCGACTTACTGCCGAGAACCCGGACACAGCTCTCGCTTTGGGAGTACAGAGATTGGATGGCCCTGAGTAGAGACCCCTCACCCCATACTCTCGCAGCACCTCCCACAGTATCTCCCGGGGAACCCGATCATACGCCTTCTCCAAATCCACAAAACACGTGTAGACCGGATTGGCATACTCCCAGGCCCCCTCAAAGATCCTTGCGAGGGTAAAAAGCTGGTCGGTTGTTCCACGACCAGGCCGGAAACCGCATTGTTCCTCCTCAATCCGAGGTTCGACTATCGGTCGAACCCTCCTTTCCAGCACCCTGGAGTATACTTTCCCGGGGAGGCTGAGTAATGTGATGCCTCTGTAGCTGGCACACACTCTCCGGTCCCCCTTTTTGAACAGGGGAACCACCACCCCGGTCTGCCACTCCTTAGGTACTGTCCCCGACTTCCACGCAATGTTGATAAGACGTGTCATCCATGACAGTCCCTCAACACCCAGAGCCTTCAGCATTTCTGGGCGGATCTCATCAACCCCTGGGGCTTTGCCACTGTGGAGTTGTTTGACTACCTCAGTGACCTCCGCCAGGGAGATTGATGCTGATCCCCCATCATCCTCCAGCTCTGCCTCTACTATAGAGGGTGGGTTTGTCGGGTTCAGGAGTTCCTCAAAGTGTTCCTTCCACCTCCCAATCACCTTGTCAGTTGAGGTCAACAGCGTCCCATCCTTACTGTATACAGCTTGGATGGTTCCCTGCTTACCCCTCCTGAGGTGTCGGATGGTCTTCCAGAACCGCTTTGGTGCCAACCGAAAGTCCTTCTCCATGGTTTCTCCAAACTCCTCCCACACCCGCTGCTTTGCCTCTGCCACGGCCGAGGCTGCAGTCCTTCGGGCCTGTCGGTACCTTGCAACTGCCTCTTGAGTCTCCCGCCATTCTAACAAAGGTTATTCATTGTAACACCTGTATGTACAGTTTGATATAATCTGTCCCCAAAAACATTTTGTACATATTACATGCAAGTAATGTACAAACTCTATTGTCTTCCTGAAAGTCATCATTCCCACTTAAAAAAAATATATTTCTTTTTGCTTTATGACTTATTTTTACAGGATAGTACAGTGTTTTCATTTGGCTGTGGACAATATGGACGGCTGGGTCATAACTCCCTGATGGATGACCTACAACCTAGGATTGTTGAGGAACTGTTGGGGACAAAAGTCACCCAGATAGCTTGTGGAAGGTACTGTCGATTTAGTCTAAATATATTTTTAATCAGAATGTTTTCAAGAGAGTACCTTATATTTGCAGAAATTCAGACAAATATACAAGTAATGCATGTTGTGTTGTGTTGTGTATCATAAAAATCTTTTGCCCCTGTTTCTTCAGACACCACACACTGGTCTTCTCAGGTTCCAGCAAAAAGATCTATTCGTTTGGCCATGGAGAACAAAGACAGCAGGGAAATGGAGTAAATATGAAGCAGTCCGTGCCTCTACCAGTACAACATGCAATGGGTAGTTAGCTTTTTGTTTCAACAATAAAACAAGAAGATTCTAAATATATGTGTTATTTATTAACTTTTAAAACTGTGAATAATGCTGATAGTAATGCTGATCAGGAAATTAGAGCAAAATATGCTGGTGGAAACAACTCTTTTGCATTCGCCCAGGTAAGGAGAGAATTACATTTTATGTCAGTCTTTAAGGCAGTTTTTCTGTAATCTGTAGATTTGAATGTCATTTCACAGCGGTGACTTCTGTCTCACAGGAATTTGTTAAGGAGTCAAATGATATAAGTGTAGACCAAGTGCCAATGCAGATGTCAGATGATAACAGGATTGACACATGGATTCTGGAATGTGACTCAAAATCATGGAGAAAAATACAAAAGTAAGTGTGACAAAAACAACAAATCAAGATACATGTGAGGAAGCAGTTGGCCATAGCCCTCAGCATTATCATAGAAAGGATGAATGCTGAACATGTTTTTCTGGGGATCGTATTCTGCCACTAAATCACCATCGTCATCAAAGGACACATAGTCGTTGCAGAACCAGAAGAGCAACATTATGCCATGCCTTGGCCATGGTCTGCCATAATTAGAATCTTCAAGTTGTCTTAGTTCATTCAGTGTTATCGGTATTGGCATGATTACCAGTTCACTCATACAAGATCTGTATGCAAATAGAAGTGTGAAAGAAAATAAAACACGTTTTGAGGATGATGGCAAACCAGAGCCCTTTTTTATAGTTCAACTAACACAATTCATTTCAGCTTCAACATCAACCCACTATGCCACATTGTGGTCACACCTAGGACAATGTTTGCTATTTAATTGCTATTGCCTTGCTGGAATAATTTTAATTACATGACAAAATTTAATTATTCACCCACCTTGCCTGGAAAGGTATAGTGTTGTAATTAAATCCTCTTTGGAAAAAAATAATTAGGATCACAAGTCCAATAATTGTTTTGTGTCTTAAGTACTACATTGAGTACACAGCAATACAAGACTAAAGAAGCGATGATGTTATTAAGAACTGTCTGGAGAGATATGCTTCTGATGTTCTACAACAGTTCGAACAATAACCACAGTGACTGGCAACCCCTATAATCAGCCAGGACTGCCCAACCTTTCTAGCCTGCTGGTGTTTTTATATGCAAGTGAAAGACACTAGCCCTATCAATAAACCATACCTACAGTTTTGTTTCACTTGAAACAGGAGAGACTGAAAACACAATCTGGCGAAATAGCGCTGGTCTCATACAGATGTTTATTATTAAGTCAAAGGACTCAACATATCAGAGCACGGTAGCCTATACATGTATATTTATGAAAGTGAAACTATAATTTATCAATATACTGACTCACAATTCAGATAATGTGATATGAACAGTGGCAATTACTTAAAAATAATTGATGAGTAGTCTAGAAGAGAATTACACTATATACAAATGTAGGCCTATGCTTATTTTAACAGTATTTGTAATTGTAATAAGGCACAGTTTGTAAGTAACATGATAAACACATTAAGTCAACCAGTTGCCCAAATCAGGACTGACTGTGGGAACAGGTTTAGTTAACAGGTTTAACATAATTGAGGAGTGTATTGCTAATAGTATAGTCTTGGGTAAGGTATTGTCTTCTTTTTGTTAAAACGGGAAGTGCACTCGTTGGGCCTTGGGGAAGGGCAACGATGGTAATAATACCCAGCCTTCTCTTTGAGCTCTTCTATGCTAAGATTTCTAATAATTTTGATCAAACCCTTACTGATGCAGTATGTGTGAGCACTGTCAAAAATACCCAAATCATCCACATGCTGGGTCACATAAACCTTGTCTATCACCAAGTTGGGCATAAGGCTAATTATGATGCGATCCTTATTACTCTCTCCTTGACCATGATTATTGTGGTTCTCTTTGACATAACGTGGCAGATCATCAGCAGTTTGTTTATTCAGATTTCCTACTTCATAGAATGGCCAGCCCATGTCTGGAAGCAATTGGCCATCGCCCTCAGGTTTATCATAGAAATGTTTAAAGCTGAACCTTTTTTTCCTGGGACTGTATTTGGTCACCAAATTCCCATCCTCATCAAAGGACACATAGTCGTTGCAGAACCAGTAGAGCAACATTATGCCATGCCTTGGCCGTGGTCTGCCATAGGCAGAATCATGAAGTTGTCTCAGTTCATTCAGTGTTATTGGTCTTGGCATGATCAGCAGTTAACTCATACAAGATCTGTAGGCAAATAGAAGTGTGAAAGTAAATAAGACAAGTGTTGAGGATGATGGCAAACCAGAGGAGGAATTTATATATTTTTTGACAGTTCGTTTAATGTAGGCCCACACGGAGAACAATGTTTGTTATATTGTGGACTAATATCAATTGCATGAACATTTTTATAATTCACCCACCTTGCCTGGAAAAGTGCTGTTGTAATTAAATCCTCTTTGTAAAAATAAATTACGACACAAGTCCAATAATTGTTTTGTCTCTTGACTACATAAGCAATACAAAACTTGAGGCTGTGATGTTGTGGATGTGGAAACTGTTTGGAGAGCGGTATGCTTTGCTCTCTAACAGTCCAAACAATAACCTAATCAGGTTACCCAACCTATCTAGTCAGCAGCTCTTTTATGTGCAAGTCAAATATATACTATACTTAACAATAAACCAAACATACAGTTTCGTTTCACTTGAAACAGAAGTATTGAAAACAATCTCGCGAGATACCGCCGGTCTCATCAGATTACAGATCTTTATTAAGTATCATGGTCAACATATATTGTGTATGATCAAAGCACTGAAGCCTATGTATATTTATGAAAGAGCTCCTGCCGAATAATTTTAACTATTCTTTATCAATACACTGACACATAATTTACATGAATAATGTGATGTGAAGCGACATGCTGGCCAACACAAACGCAGGTATCGAAATTATACACAAAATACTAAGACTAGAGGTAAGCAAACTGCTGTGTAGGTATAATAAGCCATATTTGGTAAATGTATGTTTTTTTACACAATATTTAATTTAATTTAGGTGTGCCTGCATTACATCAAAAGTTAAACCAATCTCAAATGTAATTTCTAGATTATTGGCAGAAGATTTAACATTTATAACAGTTGGCCTTTTAACATTTACAACAACCTTTTTAGAAGAAATTAAAGCATCAATAAAATTTACTTTGTAATGCATACACTATGAAAGCAGAGCATGAACTGTTCTGTTTTCCGTTAGAAAAGTTCTTATTGGCTATCGATTTGTAAATCTTAAAATCTTACATGATTGGTTGGCCAAACTCTTCAAATCTCTTATAATAGAACATCAAATTCAAACATCAAATTTTTTCTTGAAAATTAATAATCCATCTATAATGTATGTTGCGTTACGTCGTATTTAATTTGCCTGCACATATCGGGTGATGTGGACATTTGCCGATTAGGTGGCCACATAGAGTAGCGTGAAGGCAGCGACGTTAGTCACATTAGTGGCGTGACGTATGCAAACATGGCGCTGAAATCTCAATTCAGCCTTCAAAATAAGAGCACGTCTTTGATTAAAGTAGTGCAACCAAAATACTAATTACAAATGACAAATAAAGTGTTATATATCATTTTTTATCATAAATTGAGCACGTTCCACTGCAATTGGCCAAAAAACTTTAAAATTAAAAAAGTTTAATAAAAAAATGTTTGTGTTGTAAAAAAAAAAAAGGTATTAAATAAATAAATAATTATGTAGTAAGTAAGTATGTAAGTATTTTATGAAATATTAAAAATATAAAGCAATAGGGTTAACCAAAACAATAAGGTTGCTTCAGGAAAACTATACTTTGTCTAAGTAATTGCATATAGTTTGATGAAATAAAGAGACACATGCCCCTAATTTAGCTCCAAAGGTTTGACTTAAAAGGTCAGATAATAAATGTATTTGTGTTCTTCACCTCATAATATTATTCATCCTTCGTGTTTGATTCTTCATAGAAACCACAGCCCACTCAAGAATGCAACTTTAACCTTAAATCAACCAATGAACCTGTTCGAATAAGAATTGTCTGTTCTCTAATCAGAACATCCCCCGCAATACTTTGCCTGCTCTATCGTAACCTCATCTCTAAAGGCCCCAGCCTTCTTTACATGGTCCTTAAAGCCATTGTCCTTTATTCTCTGTAAAGGCCTCATTACATTAAACCTGCTTTATCCATGTGAAATATAGAAGTTGTCTCAGTAAAACCATATGTTTTTGTTTACCTTAGACCCTCAGCTAACACAATATGCAGAGATTGTACTTAGATTTGCGCAATTCCATGTGTGGTATAGGTTCAAAGGTCACATATGTCTCAAAGTCTATAGCCAGGCCTTTTTTCTCTGTAAAGGCCTCGTTACATTGAACCTACTTTATCTATGTGAAAAATAGAAGTTGTCTCAGTAAAACCACATATTTTCTTCTACCTTAGACTTTCTGCTAACACAGTATGCAGAGATTATACTTAAATTTGCGCAATTCCATGTGTGGTATAGGTTCAAAGGTCAAATATGTCTCAAAGTCTAAAGCAAGGATTCTATTCTCTGTAAAGGCCTCGTGACATTAAACCTGCTTTATCTATGTGAAATATAGAAGTTGTCTCAGTAAAACTACATGTTTTTTTTATACCTTAGACCCTCAGCTAACACAATATGCAGAGATTATACTTAGATTTGCGCAATAGCATGTGTGGTACAGGTTGAAAGATCGCATATGTCTCAAAGTCTATAGCAAGGCGTTTTTTCTCTGTAAAGGCCTCGTTACATTAAACCTGCTTTATCTATGTGAAATATAGAAGTTGTCTCACTAAAACCATATGTTTCTGTTGACCTTAGACCCTCAGCTAACAATATATGCAGAGAATATACTTAGATTTGCGCAATAGCATGTGTGGTACAGGTTGAAATGTCGCATAAGTCTCAAAGTCAATAGCAAGGCGTTTATTCTCTGTAAAGGCCTCATTACATTGAACCTGCTTTATCTGTATGAAATAAAGAAGATGTCTCAGTAAAACCATATTTTTATGTATCCTATACCCTCGGTTAACAAAATATGCAGAGATGATACTTAGATTTGCGCAATAGCATGTGTGGTACAGGTTCAAAGGTCACTTAATTCTCAACGTCTGTGAAATGGCGTTGATTCACTATTATAGCCTCAGTATATATAATTACACAACATACAGGTATATATATATATATATATATACATATACGCCATCAAGCCCTTAAATTAAACCTCTGTCCTCACTAATGCCTCTTCTAACATTTTATGGAGAATATCTGTTGTGCAACTGTGAAATAGACAGGCTTGAAAGGGTCACATGCATTACAAAGTATTTGAAAAGGGTTATTTTTCTTTATTATCTAATAATCACAATTGTCCCTTATACCAACAAATAGAACATACATTTTAACATTTAAAAAACATGGTTTATGGCATTGCAACTTCTCCATACATTCCTTATGGAATTTTCTGTTGCAAGAGTTGCATTGAGTCTGTAAAATAAATGAAATTTTTACATGTATTAAGTGGCATCGTTGTTCCTATTTATTCATTAATTCATTTATTATTTATTTTTAAACAAATTTAGTTTAATCACCTCATTACTTGCATCCAGAGTTTGGCCACAGTCAAGGCATAAACCATGTAGTTGATCTACCGGAATTTTAGAGAAGTCATGTACATTTTATAATATTGACACTACAATTAACTATGAATATAAGGTAATAAATATAAGGTAACTGACATTCTTTTCATACTATTAGACAGTTGGTGAAATACATATCCTTCCTTATACCGAAACGATTTGTCAAACAAACCAATGACAATTTTTTTTTAAACATATTAATATATAGTTAGGTGGAAATAAATATATGGTTTTACATATATATATCATATATATTTCATATAGATGAACTGGGTTTAATGTAATGAGGCCTTTACAGAGAATAAACGCCTTGCTATAGACTTTGAGACATATGTGACCTTTGAACCTGTACCACACATGCTATTGCGCAAATCTAAGTACAATCTCTGCATATATTGTTAGCTGAGGGTCTAAGGTAAACAAAAACATATGGTTTTACTGAGACAACTTCCATATTTCACATAGATAAAGCAGGTTTAATGTCATGAGGCCTTTACCGAGAATAAACGCCTTGCTATGGACTTTGAGACATATGCGACCTTTCAACCTGTACCACACATGCTATTGCGCAAATCTAAGTATAATCACTGCATATATTGTTAGCTGAGGGTCTAAGGTAAACAAAAACATATGGTTTTACTGAGACATCTTCAATATTTCATATAGATAAAGCAGGTTTAATGTTATTGGGCCTTTACAGAGAAAAAACGCATTTCTATAGACTTCAAGACTTGAACCTCTACCACACGTGCAATTGCGTAATTATAAGTATAATATCTGCATATATTGTTAGCAGAGGGTCTAAAGTAAGGAAAATTTTTATCGTTTTACTGAGACATCTTCTTTTGTTCATATAGATAAATCAGGTTTAATGCAATGAGGCCTTAACAGAGAAGAAACACCTTTCTATATACTTTTAGATATATGTTACCTTTCAACCTGTACCGCACATGCAATTGCACAAATCTAAGAACATTCTATACATAGATTGTTAGCAGACAGTCTAACCTTAAAAAAAAAAAAAGTTTTAATGAGATATATATATAGATAAAACAGGTTTGATGGAATGAGGCTATAATAGTGAACCAACACCTTGCTATAGATTTTGAAACATCTGTGACCTTTGAACCCATGCCGCACATGCAACTGTGCAAATCTAAGTATAATCTCTGCATATATAGTTTGCAGAGAGTCTAAAGTAAAGACAAATATATGATTTTACTGAGACATCTTCTTAATTTACTATAGATAAAACTGGTTAAATCTAAAGAAGTTTTAAAATGATAATTTATGAAATTTTTTGATTCATGTGACCTTTGAACCTCTGTCTATCGTTTAATGTCTTAGCGCTTTGGAATAATTCTCAATCTCCAATTAGCAGAGCATTTACAGAAAAAAATACAGGTGTGTTTCACTGAGAAGTCTACTATTTTCCATTTAGAAAAGAGGGTTATTTGTTCAGATAACCATTGCTCAAAAATTATAGTTTTTCAGAAGCAACTTTATTGCTTTACATAAACAAAAATAAAAATAAAAGAATTATGAGAATTCGTTTTTTTTTATTATAACGTTTTTGGCCCAGTTGCAGTGGGAACGTGCTTGTTTTTCGGATTAAAATGAGATATAACACTTTTTTGGTACTACATTCATCTCAATGACGAACTCTTATTTTGAAGGCAGAACTGCGATTTCGGCGCCGTGTTTGATTACGTCACACCACTAATGTGACTAATGTCACTGATTTCACGCAACCGCCACATAGCCAGTCATATTCCCCAAAAGGTTTCACCGAGAGTGACATTAGCCCGACTTTTACTATTGCCTAGTTCGTCTTTTAGCAAGCCAAAACAAATAAACTGTTCTAGGAACTCCGGAAGAAAACGAACTCTTTCCATTTAATTGCATTAGTATTAAATATCAACTTTTTAAACTAAGGAACGTCCAAGTAACCTAACCTTTGTTCAGTCTTTATTGCATTATCACTTGGCCACTAGCCTGACATAAACAGAATATCACTTTCTGAAATCAATCGGCTATGTTCATACAATGTTCATGGTTTGCTTGAACACCCACATTCAAGCCACCTCTACAATGTCTAAACTGTATTCCTTTTCACGATTCATGTTCGTTGGGAACTGTTTCTATTCTTCGTAAATGATGAGTTTAGGATTCGTTTTCGTTTCTTGGTTTTGTGGAGTCTTCATGTATCATAAGTCTGTCCAATCTTTTACTAAAGAGCTGCTATAGTTGCAGCATTGCCACACTGCTTGACGATGTTTTCTTGGGGAGAAGGCTCGAGTCATGGATTTGGACTAAGAACAAAAGATGGTTCAACGAGTAATATTAACAACAACATTTATTTTCTAGATTTGAGATCTAAACTTCAAAGTATTTCTGCAGGCCATGGAGTAGTGGCATTTGTCAGACAGGATGGAAAAGTGTCTGCCATCCGTATGACAGAAAACCAGTCTGGGCAGAAGATCACCGGAAAATTAAGTGAGAGGTTATTGAGTGCTGTATTTTGTTGGTGTGGCAATGATAAGATTAATATAACAATCTCTTCATGTCTCTGTGTATGTTGTTCAGAAAGTGTGAGCTGTAAGGTGCGGATTAGAACAGTGAGCTGTGGTGATAAACAGGTTCTTCTATTGTCAGAAGATGGAAAGGTTCTCTTCATGGACACAGGTTATACTCCAAGGTATGTTCAGAAAACTGTGCATATGTGTGTTGTTTAGCTGGATATTGATCCATCCTTTTTTTCAGGCCCCTCGAGATACCATGCAAAAGGCTAGTTTCTCAGGTTGCTTGCGGGCACAGACATTCACTTGCAATTACTCAAGGTAAATATTGGACCAAATAGTTAAAAATAAAATAATTTATATCGGTTGACTCATGACTGACAAATGTGTCAATGTTGTGCTTTTACCAGAACAAAATATATTTAGATCAAACAAAAATGTTTTATGTTTAATCAAATTAGGTATTTGCATCTCATATACAGATGGTCACAAACACTCATTTTATGTTTCTGTAGATAGCTGTGTGTATGCATGGGGCCAGAATTCTAATGGCCAGCTTGGCCTTGGGAACACAGACCCTGGATCGTCTTCTCCCAGGCTCATTAAGTCCCTACCAAGACTCCCTATGGCCCAGATAACTGCTGGGGGAGACCACTGCTTTGTATTTTTCGATGGTGAAACTGTGATTGGCTGGGGGAAGAACACCAGTGGACAACTTGGACTGGGAGACACAATAGGTAAAGGAGTCTTATTTATAGAATTCACTTTGTTAACATTTTGTTACAAAACAGAACCCGAAGATTAACAAACAAACATGATTTTGTTACAGCACAGTAGAAAAGTATATTGAAATGTTTGTGCTTAACGATAACATTATTAGTATTTATAGTAAAGTATTTTGGTTTATCTTTTCTAAAGACAGATATGTCCCAACACAAGTTCTTTTCATTGGCATGAAGAATACTGTTTTCATTGCCTGTGGAAAAGACCACACAGCCATTCTGACAAAGGTAATTCATTGTAACAACAGATCTAAAAATGTATGATACAAGTATCAACATCCCAATTTAACATATATATATTTTTTCTTTTCTTTTGTTTCTTTTATTTAAAAAAAAAAAAGCTATTTTATCTTTTTCCCCCCAGGAAGGTACAGTGTTTACATTTGGCTGTGGGCAATATGGACAGCTGGGCCATACCTCCCTGATGAATGAACTACAACCTAGGGTTGTTGAGGAACTTTTGGGAACAAAAGTCTCCCAGATAGCTTGTGGAAGGTCCTGTCGATTTAATCAAAGTATATTTTTTGTCATCATATTTTCAATGGAATACCTTATATTTGCAGAAATTCAGTCACATTTATAAGGAATGCATGTTGTCTGTTTCCTCAGACACCACACAGTGGTCTTCTCAGGTTCCAGCAAAAATATATATTCTTTTGGCAATGGAGAGCAAGGACAGCTGGGAAATGGAGCAAATATGAAGCAGTCTGTACCCCTACCAGTGCAACTGACAATAGGTAGCTAGTTTGTTTTAACAGTACAACAATTACATTTGACTTTTATGTACTTTTAATTAGTGTGCCCACTGAAAGTGGCTTTCTTCTGTACCATAGCATACTTATTATCATATTTCTTTTCCGTATTTTTCCCCCAAAGCCGTTACTCAATAACCGTACCTACATGCGACACATACAGTTGCTTGCTTTTTATAAGCTAGTGTGACATCATTAATGTAACATATTAATTTAACCAAAAATTGCGATTTTTTCACACTTCAATTTTGAGAATTTCAGCCGCCTTACATGCGACACATACAGTTTATAGATCGAAACGTGCATCTTGGTATGCAGATTTATGCTTTTTCTAGAAATTTTTTAAAATTTATAATTTAATATTTTTTATTGTTATTAGGCTAATTAACATGCTTTTCAGAGGTCTCAGTTGAAATGCTTTTCTTCCTACAAATTAAATTTTACGTATATGGTTGCAATGTGCAAATGTTCAGTTCATCATGGTGCATAACATTTGGCTTTTTGATATAATTAATATTTAAAAAATAATGCAAATATGCAAATTTGCCTAATTTGCATATACCACTTAAACTGTATTATCTCACTGAGTTTTCATGCGAGACACAGGGTTCATACATCAAAACACTCAGCTTGACATGGTGGATCATACAATGTAAACAATTGCAGAAAATATTATGGGATATGGGTATGAGGTACAATCGAAAATCTGCCTAACGGAGCATCTTTGTCAGGTTTTATGTTACAAACACCGTTCCAACTGCATATTTCTCAGTTTGGCCAGTTCTTCAGGAATGTAATGACATCTAGTAAATCTTTAAACTCTTTGAGTATAGCAGACAGTGATGCTGATCGGGAAATTGGAGCAATATATGCTGGAGGAAACAACTCTTTTGCAATCTGCGCATCTGTCCAGGTATTGAGAGAATTACACTTAATTTGAGTATTTTCGTTTTTTTGTTTTAGTCTGTAGTATTTTATGTTGTTTCCCAACATTGCATTTTGTCTTGACAGGAATTGAATATGGAGTCAAATGATATAATGTAAGTGTAGGCAAAGTGAAAATTCATATATCAGATGATAACATTATCATCACACAGATTTTGGAATGTGATTCAAGGTCATGGAGAAAAATACAAATGTAAATGTGACAAAAACAAGCAAATACCACAAGAAACAAGCATAGGCAGCTGGACTGAATTGAAAAATTCTGCATTTTCTGCTGGATTTTAATTGCAAATATTGAAACTTTACAGGGAGGTCCAACAAATGTTCTCTTCTTCATTCTTTTTGAACAGACATTTCATTGACCAAAGGTACCATACATCTCATCTTTAAATAAATAATAATATATGCTCTGAAGGACCTTTAAAAGTTAATGTGACAATAATTGTTCTCCTTTTTCAGTGATAGGCAAGCATCCTCGAAGCATTCTGGCCTGAATTTGTCTCTTGCACAACATGTTTTCAAGAAAATAGCAAGCAAAAAGAAATGGTTGGATGAGGTAATGCAATGTTTAGGATTATACTTTTTATTAGGAAATATATTCACAGTTGTAATGACCTTACAATGAATTATACGATTTGGGAATAGTTAAATTGTTGATGTTGAGTGTAATCTCAATGAGATAATGACCATTCCCATCTTGAAATTACAGGTTAAAGCTGCTGTCTTGGACTCACTGCTTCCCCACTTAAATGAGTGTCTAGACTGGCGGGAGGAATTAAGGGTGTTCATGCTCCTCACTGAGCTTCTGTCGGTCCTTGGGAAACATCTGCCTGACACAGAGCTCACTAGTGCTATCGCTGCTGCCATCATCAGACTGCATCCTGAAAAGCTCCGGGTCCTAGGTAAGATCACATGTCAAGTTAGTACAGAACCAATTGAAAGTCTGTTTCAGAGAAGGCCATACTACTAACTGAAACCTTTTACATCTCACTTGTATAATGTTTATGATGATTTAAAATGTATTCATAATGGCCATGAACAATTTGATTATTTTGTTTATTGGAGCAACAATGATTAGTTGAGTTTGTTTAACAGTACAAACAAAACAAACAATGATTTGAGTTTATTAAACAGTACAGAAGTGGGCAATTGTCTTGAAGCAATACGTAGATTAATGTATACTTTATGCACATGTGTATAGTCAAATTCACATATTGATGCTTTATTTCACAGGAGACTGGTGGTCCTCAATGAAAACCGCCAGCAAGGTTGATCATGTTCACGTGTGGAAGCAAGCACTGACATTCATTCTATCCAATGATCCTCAGAATACCCAGAACACTGGAGTAAAAGACCTGCTGAAAATTCTTCAGCATCTTTACAAAGTCAGTTTCTACTGTCATATAGTCTAAATGTATTGCTAATGGATACATTGCTCTTCCAAATATTACAAAATATCTTCATTCATTTTGTAACTCTTTGTCTATCCATTGTAATGTCAAAAGGCCAATCATAATGCTGATGAGAGCCAAAGGATTGCAGAAAGTGACTTTTGCATGGAGGAAATCAGATTTCATCCACAATTTCTACTGCAGGATTTAACACTTTGGCGTGCATGTGCAAACAAACAGGTAGCAGTAGTAAAATATCCGCTACCCTTCTCTTTTCCATTTGGTTCACAAACATAGTTCTAAACAATCTTTCAACTAAACAACTAATATTTCACAAATGTAGTAACCTTTTTCATCCTATCGTAGGATGTTGAAATGATGCCTGCCATCCTTTGCAATTACCCATTTGTGATGAATCTGCAATGCAAGATTGAGGTTTTTAAGATTAATGCAGCACTTACAAAGGTAATTTTAATTGTATATCCTTATCAAAGAACCGGTGTTGTATTCGGATGGTCAGAGGTAGTCTACAACTAAACATCCACATTTTATTGTAGATTCAGCACCTGGCTCCACAAAGAAGCTGGATGCGTTTTTTTATGTGGACCCCACAGCCTTCTGCACAAATCTTTGAACTGCGACTGAAACGAGCATCACTTCCTAAAGATACCTTCACACTACTAGCTTCTGCAGATCACAGAGCCTTCAAAAAGCCACTTGTGGTAAAACTATTGTGTATAAAATAAGTAACCTTTGCTGATTGACACGCGCTCCAAGACACATGATGATCTATATTGTTGTGACTAAATAAAGATGCAAATCAGGAAATGGTGTCAATTACAGCACTACGAATATTTGACTTCGCTTCTCGGTTATGCCTTATGCTATGTGTGCAAATGCTTGTCATGCAGAAAGTTATGGCTGGAGGGATGCTCACGTCGAAGCTCCCATATATTTAAGTAATCTATCAACAAATGTGTAAGTCGCCACTTTGTGGGGAATAAACTGCTTGGTTAGTACTGCTATTAACGTGCTGCTCTTTTCTTAGGTATATTTTGACGAGGACCCAAAGCTTACAGATGTCTACAAAAGAGACTTTTTCCTCCATTTGTTTCAAGAACTGATGTCACCTGACTCAAAGATGTTCATGTACAACGACACTAAAACCCTTGCGTGGTTTCCCTCCCAGGTAGATACATTTTGTCCTGCATCCTTAACAAATACGTCTTGCCTAGAAAAATCTTTCAGTTTATACGCCATTAAATGCTTTCTTTACCAACAGCCTAAATTTGCGGAGGATAGATACTTTCAGTTGGGGGTTCTCTGTGGGTTGGCCCTCTACAACCAAAACATTGTACATCTGTCGTTCCCTTTGGCTTTGTGCAGAAAGCTGCTCAACATTGAGATCACATTGGAGGATCTGAGAGACTTCAGCCCTGTCTTGGGAGAGTGAGTGAGGTGTTTTTTTTAGTTTGTATTGTTTACTTTTTTGCAATGCTTCCTAACATATGTTGACAGAATGTAATGATCAATCATATATTACCAAACAATTCTTATACTTATACTGTTTTTTATTTGCTGACACAATATTTAAAATCTCAAGGAGTTTAAGGTACATCTTGGATGACTACACATATGATGATATAGAAAACTTGGACATGCTTTTCTCTGTAAGCTTTTATAAAAAAAAAAAATTGCAGTTTACAACACCATAATACATTTGTGAAACCAGTAAATCTTTGCTAATTATTTACCATGTAATTATCATAAATTATTATAACAGATTAGCTGGGATGGCATTAAGGTGGAACTTGATCCCCATAATCCTGGAAAATTGGTCACAAATGAAAACAAGTAAGATTTCCATATGTGCCTAAAATGTTATTTCTCTGTTTTTTTTTTATTGAATTTGTAACTAAATTCATGTTTGTTTGTTTTTATCACAGAAAGGAATTTGTTGATCTTTATGTCAACTATGTCTTCAACAAATCAGTGGAGAGAGTGTTTGAACAGTTCCGACAAGGTTTCTTCAAGGTGTGTGACCAGGATGTGGTGCAGCTCTTCCAGCCTGAGGAGCTTAGAGGCCTGATGGTGGGCAAAGACAATTACGACTGGGGAAAGCTGAAACAGGTCTAGCACTATTCCATTGTTATTGCCTTCTAGTTTATGCACCTTTCAGTGTAGATTGATGTCTGTAACTTTAACAATTTGTTTTACGTTTCGCCCTGATTAGAATACTTCATACGAAGGAATATACCATGTAAGCCATTCCAACATAGTCACATTTTGGAAAGTTTTTGATGAACTGACAGAAGACCAGAAGAAAGCCTTCCTCTGTATGTACAGAAAACCTTTATGCCTACAGTAAATCCGTGATAGTTTTTGATCACTGCAACGCTAATTCTGTCACCTCTTTATAGTGTTCCTGACAGGCTGTGACCGTGTGCCTATCCTGGGCATGGACCATATTCAGATGAGGTTCGACACCTAACATAACTCATCCCAACAGCACTTCCCCCGAGCGCTCACCTGCCACTCTATTCTAGAGCTACCAATATACTCATCCAAAGATGCACTACAGGCCAGACTAACAGAGGCCATTAGCAACAACAGAGGCTTCTCACAGGAGTAGATGTAGCACTGCATCAAGACAAAGACCCACAGAAGCCCCCCCCCCGCCCCCCCCACCTCCATATATACACACGTGTGTGTAAAAATGAATGTATGTATACAATCATTTGTGAGTTACAAGATACAAAAGTCAGTTATTGAAAAAACATTGTCTCTAGCATTTAATATGACAAGGTAAAGTGTGTGTGGGAATTTACTCATTTAAATTATTCTAATTAAATACATTTTCACTATTGTGTGTTCCCTTTATTTTGTCTTCCTCCTATTATTTGTTTTATAGCATTCAAGTGGTTTATTTATTAATGTTTTAAATGTTATTTTGATCTTATGTTTGATGAGATGTGTTATGGCTGTTGTTTCCGCCTCTTGCTTTTAATTGTACTGTGAAAGTTCACACATCCGCATTCTCTGGCAAGTGTCCTTCAAAAGGCTTCCCACGACACACGGCACTCGCTAAATTGCGACGACACGGACCGGTTTAGCCCAACCGTAGAGCATAGAAGCACAATGTAAGTTATTTGGCCCGACTCCGACGTGACATTTGCAGTTGGGTAATTGACTGCTTAAAGTAGGTCTACAGACCCTGCACAGATGCAGTTTTTTTTGTATAGGCTATGTACAAGTGCGTATGTTTGATTTGGAAAGTGGTGCGAACATAAATTTGGCAGGGAGCGAACATTTTTGAATTTTTCATGGCATGTCCTGAAATTGCGCCCATGTATTTTGAGGCCTATTTATTCATTCATCTTTTTTGGTCGGCCTTCCCCGTGAGTGCTCAATCTTTTCGGTGGGTGCTCGAGCTCTGGAGGCACCCACTGAATCGGCGCTTATGACTAGGACGTACAAATAATTACAAATAACACACTAGACAAACTAGGCAAAGACAATTACGACTGGGGGAAGCTGAAACAGGTCTAGCACTATTCCATTGTTATTCCCTTCTAGTTTGTGCATATTTCTGTATAGATTGATGTCTGCAACTTTGACCTTTTTTTTATTGATTCGGCATGATTAGAATACTTCATACGAAGGAATATACCATGTAAGCCATTCCAACATAGTCACATTTTGGAAGGTTTTTGATGAACTGACAGAAGACCAGAAGAAAGCCTTCCTCTGTACGTACAAAAAAAGTTATGCGTACTGTAGCACTTTCATAGTTTTTGCTATTACAGTGTATAGCTGACTCACTACAACCCTGATTCTGTGTCCCATCCCGGTAGTGTTCCTGACAGGCTGTGACCGTGTGCCTATCCTGGGGATGGACCACATTCGGATGACGGTTCGACACCTACATAACTCGTCCCAACAGCACTTCCCTGAGGCTCATACATGCTTTTCTTTACTGGAGCTACCAATATACTCATCCAAAGATACACTACAGGCCAGATTAACAGAAGCCATTAGCAACAACAGAGGCTTCTCACAGGAGTAGATATACATAGCACTGCATCAAGCCATAGAGACTATGGTAGACTACTTAATTGTTTTATTTCCTGTGTTCTTGCTATTGTCTCCACTTGCTGCTTTTAATTGTATAAACTGTTGATCTGTTAAAGCTTAACTCAGTTACAAAGTGGAGTACAAATACAATTATTATCAGTGTTTCCTTTGCCTGATTGGACTAGGCGGATTGCGTGAGATCACGTAAAGCCTACATGTTTAACTAACATATCGCTGTCAGTATTTGCGAAGTATACGTATATATTGTATCAGTAGTTTTGTAGTAATATTAGCTACTACAGGCAATATTTTACAGGTTCTGCACACAAACTACTATTTTGAGGTGTTTATTTCAAATTTACCTAGAAGTTTTACCTCTTTTTTGTTTTGTTTTTCGTGAGCCTAGAACAGGCTGTTATACTCTACAACAGCAGATTGACTGTACAATAGTCTTGACTTGTTTTGGATTAACAAATTATTATACATTAAATCTCAAACAAACATTTCATTTCCATTCAGACTTTATTTTGTCCTCACACTAAAATACTTCAATTATTTATTACAAAGTGCGTTGAAAAAAAGTACTCAGTTGCTGGAAACCAAAGAAAGATCAGGTAATAATAGTGATAATGATTGACTGCATTTGATAAAGCGCTGAACTAGACACCCAAAGTGCTTAAAGGTAGAGAATAGACAGGGACATGCCAGTGGTCTTGTTACGGATCTGCAGACTTCTCACAGGATTAGATATACAGTAGAATTACATTAAGGCATGAGTACATACAGAGGTTTCCTATGTGGAAAATTTACAAAATATGGTACATTTATGGACTTGGAACATATCCGTTTTTATACCATTTAGACCACTGTTCATAGGTATGTGTTGAACAATGAACATTTTTGTTTTATTAAAAACAAATTAACAAATAAATTACTCCGTTTCTCCCAAATTCAGAATATAAATATTGTAATTTAGAGCATTTATTTGAAGAAATCTAAAACTGGTCAAAATAGCAAAAAAGGATGCTGTGTTTTCAAACCTCACGTTTTTATTTTATTGTTTTTATTGGTCATAAAGACAAATCTGCCCGATCCCAGCCTTGCTGAAGCACCCCCAGATCATCACAGATCCTCCACCAATTTTAAGCTTTGTCCAACACCTGGTCATTTAAAGCCACAGTGTCTCGCATCCACGGTGGATTTTGGTGGAGGATTGGTGAAGATCTGACGATGCTTCATAAAGGCTGGAATTTGGGAGAATGTTGATAGAAATCTATAGAATAAAACTAAAATGACACATAAACTGATCATTTTGAAATGGTCTCTTCTTTTCTTTTCAGAGCTGTATTTATGAAAGAGCCCTTGCTGACTAATTTACAGTAATCTAATATAAATTCTTAATAGACGGACTCAGAAATTTTTTGACGTTAAGGATTCATAATATTTTGTATTCAAATCTAAAGCAAAAGATGACCTGGTCACCACAAACTAAGAGATCTAAAGGCCACAGTACCTACACTAACACAAAGAAACTGAATAATACAGTATTTGTAATTGTAAGAAGGCACAGTTTGTAAGTAACATGATACACACTTTAAGTCAACCAGTTGCCCAAATCAGGACTAACTATGGGAACAGGTTTAGTTAACAGGTTTAACATAATGGAAGAGTGTATTGCTGATAGTATAGTCTTGGGTGAGGTATTGTCTTCTTTTTGTTAAAACGGGAAGTGCACTCGTTGGGCCTTGGGGAAGAGCAACGATGGTAATAATACCCAGCCTTCTCTTTGAGCTCTTCTATGCTAAGATTTCTAATCATTTTGATCAAACCCTTACTGATGCAGTTTGTGTGAGCACGATCAAAAGTACCTAAATGACCCACCTTGTCTATGATCAAGTCATCAATAAGGCTAATAATGATGCGATCCTTATTACTCTCTCCATGACCATGGTCACTGTGGTTCTCTTTGACATAACGTGGCAGACCGCCAGCAGTTGGTTTATTCAGATTTCCTCCTTCATAGAATGGCCAATCCATGTCCGGAAGCAGTTGGCCATAACCCACTAGTTTATCATAGAAAGAATAAAAGCTGAACTTTCTCCGTTTGGGATTGTATTTGGCCACTAGATCACCATCATTGTCAAAGGACACATATTTGTTAGAAAACCAGTGGAGCAACATAATGCTATGCTTTGGCCATGGTCTGCCATAGGCACAATTATGAAGGTGTCTCAGTTCATTCAGGGTTTCTGGTTTTGGCATGATAAGTTAGCACTCCATGCAAGAGCTGTAGACGAGTAGAAGTCTGAAAGGCAATGGTTGAATCAGGAAAGAAAAATAACATCTCAAAAACAAAAAACACGTATTTGACTACTCTGTAACAGTTTAAGTAACAAAATGTATCTCAGATACTGTATGGATTTATCAATGAATGTATGTATGTACTGTACATATGCATGCACACATGTGTGTTGGCGTATGTATGTATGTATGTATGTTTGAATGTGTATGTATGTATTATAATGTTGTCACACTTGGTACAACTATTTCCTAGCTGGACAAATTTCTATAAAGATGAAAAAAAATTTACTCACATTGCCTGGATCAATAGTGTTGTAATTAAATTATGTTATTGTAAATATTTATAGTATCTATAATTGCTTTGTCTTCTTATGAATACAACATAAGCAATAATGCACTACATGCAAAGCTATGTTTTGTATACTCAAACAAGTTTGGAGAAATCTTAGGTATGAAATGACGCTCTTCAGTAGTCCAGACAATACAAGAACAGTCACACCTGCCATCTCTTTGCTCTCCGTGAGAGACTGCTGTAGCCATGGGTGTCCAACCACCTGTCATGTGATCTACTTTTTCCAATGGCAAGTAAAAGAGATACCAGTTCAGGGTGGACGATCTGAAAGGGAAGTAAAATGCACTAGCATTCAATTTTACACTATGAATGTTAATGCAATTTAATACAAGTCAGTATTAACAAGGTATAGTTAGTATCAGAACAGTTTTTGTAATACTTGCTATTACAGTATATGACAGAATGTCTCTACATGGCTCTTCCATTCACACCTACTAGCCAAGTATAGGCCTACACTTTCTGACATTTTATTGTATTGTAACACAAACATGACCTAATACAAAACACTTTGTGTTCCTATATCTATGCCAAGATTTAAGACGAGTGGACCTGCACCGATGGGCAAAGAACAGTAAGGATGTTTATGCAGTGTTAATGTGTAATTAACAGGAATACACTAGATATTGTGTGTAGATACCGCTCCCTTGTTTTTGCAGAACCACACCCTCTTAGCGATAACAAAATAATTCAGAATCTGGTTGGGGAATGGCAGAATTATTATGTAAGGGTGGTTTCAAGTGTTTAATGCTCCTCTCAATAACAAAAAAACACACAAAAACAAAAAATATAAGGGCCTGACCAGATGGCTTGAATCAGCCAATCCCAATAGCTAATCAATGGATTTGTGGATTGGTGACAACTAGGCAGAGTACCATGTACCACATCAGCCATTGAGTGAATTTTGGGTGCAATACGCATCCTTCACCTATATATCGCAGTTTAAGACAAATGTAACACTTTATAAAATGATATGCATTGCAATAAAAAAATGTAATGTCTTGATTCAGTCAATCGCAACATACCACGTCTGGAAACATTGGTTTTCAACAGAAAAGTAGTTTTTGGGTGCTCAGTTACTCTTTTCAGTGCTGATATGATGTGATAGGATTTCATAAAATAATAATTTCAACCGAAAACATGTAGGTCATCTCCATTTCGGCTTTATTTAATCAACCTGGAATGCCTTGATTATTTGATACAAACTGAACTGAAAACTATGAGAAATGTACTGGAAACCAAACAGGAGAATATGGATAAATGACGGTGGTGGAGCGATCAAGCTTAAATTTACAGTAATTCACACATGGAATAAACACAAAATAAACGCCAGATGAGGCAAAAATAACAATTATCAAATAAAATTACTTATAGAGTTAATAGGAATCTTTAAACTTAAGTTAGAAATAACAATTAACAGTGCCGGTAACATATGCACATTAAGCTTCTAATGGTCTATAGAGGTTGGAGGATTAATGCATATGCTAATGGGGTGAACGTTATGTTTTTCAGGAAACCTCCTCTTCCTTCCATACCAAGTGTTAACTTGATAATAGTAATCACCTCTGTCTTACATATTAATACATTAAATGTATAATCAGTGCTAAAAACAGCTAATAGGTGGGCCTACTGTAAATGTATGTTGTTTAAAACTAGTTGGATCAATAACACAAGTGGAACAAATATTTTCCTCACTGACATAAAAATAGCAAATATTCAGCTAGAGGTTGCATTGGGAAACAAATTACAGCTAACTTCAAGGATATAGATAAAAAGTTGTTCAGTCAACTGATTAACTGATTTAGTCAATAAAATAAATTTTGTTTCAGATAAACTTAAAGACAGTTCAAAACTAAAAGATGAAAAGGACCTGCCAATATAATCACAGCCACATTTAGCTCTCTATTGTTCTTGTCAAAATCATTAATAGAACTACTAATTATTACTTAATTGTATATATGTACAAAAGAATGTTTCACATTCTTGGTTATCATTGATTTTCAGAAAAGTACACTTGAAAATAAATGTAATTTATCTGCTTATGTAACAACATTCAGACATCCGCTAACACATACATTTCAGATATGTTTTTAGATGAATTGCTAGCCAACTCACGTTCAACATAATCTACAGCAAGAGCACCACTTGCAAAACAAAATTTGTGGGTTGACATAATTCTTCAGCTGTAATATGTGGAAGGAATAGTTCTTATAATCTGGAGAAATAATACATATTAAACCTTCTACATGATAAATAGCTATTAAGAATAGATTCTGATATCATCAACACAATAATTTCTACCTGCCAACAAGGTTGTATTTTGTTGTTACACCAACAGACACGAAACAAAAATAAAAATGTTGTTAATTTTAGGTTTATACCTGTCATAAAGCAATCTGTACAACCCTTGTTATTCGCGGAGTGTCTGTTAACATCCTTTTTTGTGCAATTACAGATGTCAGCCTTGGCAACATTTTATTTGTTTTTCCACTTGATTGAAGCCTAACATAGTAACAACCTCAATTCAATCGTTGTGCAGAATTTGTAACAGCCACAGAAATCAATGTGTTCAATGTCAAGAGGGGGCTATACCAACATACACAAATTAACAGCATTTTCAGATTTTTAAGTGCTAACATTGAAAGTAATATTTTCTCTCTCTCTCTCTCTCTCTCTCTCTCTCTGCTAGGGACTAGCAGGTCGCCTCAGGGCATGCACATTGGCAGAAACGTAAGCATACGAACGCGGCAAGTGGGTTGTACAGACATCAACTTCTATTGAAAACAAAGGCAGAAAGTCCCCCTCTCACCGGCTGCGCTGACCTACTATGGTCCATGTGTATGCAGCCCTTTTTCCCCATACAGTGAGATAGGTCCGGGTCCTAATCCAGCATCTGTGATGGAGGAGAAGGTGAGTGGTAGTGGTGGTGGTTGTGTTGTGGAGGGAGCAGACACAGTCAGGTTGATGCCAAGTTTGCCAACCCATCCCAAAGTTGGTATAATGTAGGGTGTAGTTTGCTATCGTCTTATATCTCTCAGTTGGTCTAATTTGGTGGGAGCAAAGAGTCTTCGGGAGTGGATCCGTAGATGTCAGGGCACATGTCCCAGTTGCCTTGATCCTTAGCCTCCCAGTAACCCCCCTTGTAGACGTGCATGGTTTCTCCTGATACAGGATCGTCGATCTTCTCGAACCACAGTGCTTGGTAGTTGTCCTGGTAAGCAGCTACAAGGGACAAAATAAAAGAAATAGATGTCAAACGATTTAAAAATAAACAGCAATGGAGTACCAGGCTAGGAAAAACCCATTTAACTCAGAAGGACCGGGAGGATCGTTTGAAATGTCTTTGAACCTTCCAAGTGGTAGAATTAGTCATTCATAAAGTTCTACAGTTAAGTTCTCTAAACAGCAGCAGAGTGGAGGTGGGGCTGGGGTGTCGTGGTAGGCTGGAAAGGTTACAGCAACTAAAAATCAAGGTTACAATAGTCATAATGACACGGCACACCTAGCCTAGCACTGCACAGAGCTACTCCAGCTAACTACTTTGCTGGTTCTACTCTATTCTAGGACTGCGACTGCAAAAAGACGGAGACCGCCCGGACAGCGATTAGGGAAAAGGAATACATGGGGCAAGTCTGACAGACATAGCTCAACGGTTACTTGCTTTTGATTGGAGCTCCATAAGGACCTTCCAAACATTCGTCTAAGGAAGAACAAGACGGATAGGATATGAGGAAATGGTGAGTTAGGAGGAGGGGAGGAGGCTATTCAGTAGAGACTCAATATGAAGAGTGAGAAATCGTGTTTCTTCAGAGGAATACTTGCTTTGATAGGGATAGTGGGCTAGTCCATGTGGAGCTGCAGGAATGAAAAGGGAAGAGGGATGGGTGTGTAAGAATGTAAATAAGAAAATGGAGAGAGACTCGATATGGCACACGTCTAGAAAGATACAGACCAACAGACCAATAGAATGTAAGAGGCTACTTGCATGCAACAGGTGTGTGAGGGGGAGAGTCCTCTGTGTCGGCTGAACAGAAAGAAAAATAGAAACCAAAATGAAGAGCAGAAAGGCAAAAAAAAGAGCTGGACTACTCGTACTGTCAAGCTACCAAATTGGTATAATCGGTTGATGCAGCAACACATAAGAATGATCACTACTGCGCGTACGACCGAAACACAATTGGACACGGCTCTTGAACACGCACGAGTTAAGCTTAGTCTTTGGAATAAGGTTTCCTTCTAGAAAAAAAAGATTTGGCTTCGAGCACAATGTAGGCTAGGCTGTTTTGGAGGTACTTGCTTTCGTCCGAAGCCTCACTGGCTTCAGTGCCAATCTCCACGGGACCGGCTACAGATCACACAAGGACGCCGATCACACAAGGACGGAGGGAAGGAAAAGAGGAACGGAACAAAAAGTGATGAAAGGAAAAGATGAATGGTCTTTTAATGGTACAGGCAAAGGCACTGCCTTTTCAAATGTATTTGTCTGTGGGCGAGCGTGATTACATACAGTAGGCCAAAAATAGAGGAAAAAGTAAGATCAGGAGTTTAGGCGAGAGATGACAATGAGACAAGTACTTGCTTTTCACAGGTGAGTCAGTGATGGAGTCCTCACAGACAGCTTTAGGGAGAGAAAGGGAGAGAGACAAACAGACAGCCATATGAAAGACAAACGGATAGAGGGGGGACAAGGACAAATGGAGAGAGCCATAAAGGGACACATTTAGGACACAACTGCTCTCTTATTATATACTCCTTTCTTGCTCGGCCCATCTTACCCTCTTCGGGTGGGTTAGCGGTCTTGGCAGCCTCTCTCTCCCTTTCTCGGCGGACAAGTCGCTGTTTCTCCTCCAACCTCTGCTTCTCTGCGTTGGCCTCATCCCAGCGGCCTGCCTCCATCAGCCTCTGGTCGGGCCGATGGCGGCTGTCTGTGGGCGCTACTCCGTCCTCCGGCTCGTTGAGAGTCAGCGCCAGTGATGAGAAGAAGTACATGTTTTCGGCCCCCTCGCTGTGAATGGAGAGGGGGGTTTCAAAGGGCCATGGAGAGAAGTCTCTCTGATTTGCTTAACTGAACTCTGAGACTGAGACTGAGACTGAGACTGAGACAGAGACAGACAGACAGACAGACAGACAGACAGACAGACAGACAGACAGACAGACAGACAGACAGACAGACAGACAGACAGACAGACAGACAGACAGACAGACAGGCAGGCAGAAGTCCTCATAGGTACTCAAACTCACGGCAAAGGATTCTTCCTCCACAACTCCTTGGCTTTGAGAGTCTGGTAGACTGTCTTCTGTTTGCCCTCCGTGCCAATCTCTCCTCCTTTGCTGCTCTGCATGACCCGAGAGAACTCCATCTTCTCATCCCACGTCCCTGACAACACGTAATGGGCCTTCCCATCCTTATCCGTCACTACACCCGTTACCTGAGAGGGTCCCAGAGGAAGGTAGCCAAGTGACTGAGGGACTAATAGCACGAAGATACTCCAAAACATTGAACCCCGCAAACCTCTGAAATTGCATATGTTCCTCCTCCCTTACAAATAAAAGTAACATATATTATGGTAACAGAATGACGGCAGGTCCATGGAATTCTCAAAACCTACCTTTCTGGCAACGTCTCTCGAGAAATAGCTGTAGGGAGAAAACTTGAGGTGGCAGCGGTCACCTGTCCTGTGGTTCACTACGTCAATCTCTCCTGACTGAAAAATTACCAAACAAACAGGAAATTAAATATAACCACCAATTTATTGTTTAAAGCTTGTTGATTGCAGGCTACAGCAATCCCTCTGATTTCCACATGCAATATATACTGGTCTATATCTTGAGAGGCTTATATGTACCATTTACTAAACTTAAATTATCAGTCCTCTCCGGGAACCATCACCTTATCGTGGTGGAGAGGTTTGTGTGTCCCTATGAACCTGGGGGCTGTGTTGTCTGGAACCTTGTGTTCCTGGTAGGGTCTCCCATGGCAAATTGGTCTCGGGCGAGGGGCCGGACTGAGAATGGTTCAAAAACCCTCATGGTAAAACCTATAAGAGAGGACGATACCCGGCCCGGAGGAAGCCCGGGGTCCCCTTCTGGAGCCAGGCCCAGGAGGAGGACCCGTCAGCGAGCGCCTGGTGGCCGGGCTTGCCACGGAGCCCGGCCGGGCATAGCCCGAAAAAGCAACGTGGACAACAACAACATCTCTTCTTCTCCGTCCCGTGGGCTCACCACCCGCGGGAAAAACCAAGGGGGTCGGGTGCGCTGCCAGAAAGGTGGCAGTGAAGGCAGAGGTTTTCGACGGATCGGACCCGGGTGGCAGAGGCTGGCTTTGGGGACGTGGAACGTCACCTCTCTGGGAGGGAAGGAGCCGGAGCTTGTGCGGGAGGTGGAGCACTACCAGCTGGATCTGGTGGGGCTTACCTCTACGCACAGCCTCGGCTCTGGAACCTCACTTCTGGATAGGGGTTGGACTCTATTCTTCTCCGGAGCTCCCCAGGGTGAGAGGCGCAAGGCTGGTGTGGGGATACTCACGAGTCCCCGGCTAAGTGCCTCTATGTTGGAGTTTACCCCAGTGGACGAGAGGGTCGCCTCCCTACGCCTGCGGGTCATGGGGGGGAAAACTCTGACTGTTGTCTGTGCCTATGCACCGAACAGCAGTTCGGAGTATTCGGCCTTTTTGGAGACCCTGGATGGAGCCTTGTATGGGGCTCCTGAGGGGGACTCTGTAGTCTTGCTGGGGGACTTCAACGCACATGTGGGCAATGATGGAGACACCTGAGAGGCGTGATTGGGAGGAACGGCCTCCCCGATCTGAACCCGAGTGGTGGCTTGTTATTGGACTTCTGTGCTAGTCATGGAATGGCCATAACGAACACCATGTTCGAACATAAGGATGCTCATAAGTGTACCTGGTACCAGAGCACCCTAGGGCAGAAGGTCGATGATCGATTTTGTTATCGTATCATCGGACCTGAGGCCATATGTTTTGGACACTCGGGTGAAGAGGGGGGCAGAGCTGTCAACTGATCACCATCTGGTGGTGAGTTGGGTCAGGTGGCGGGGGAAGCCTCTGGACAGACCTGGTAAGCCCAAGCGTGTAGTGCGGGTGAACTGGGAACGTCTGGAGGAGTCCCCGGTCCGGGAGGCCTTCAACTCACACCTCCGGCGGGGCTTCTCTGGCATCCCTGTGGAGGCTGGGGGCATTGAACCGGAGTGGGCGATGTTCAAAGCCTCCATTGCTAAAGCTGCGTCTGAGAGTTGTGGTCTCAAAGTCTTAGGTGCCTCAAGGGGCGGTAACCCTCGAACATCCTGGTGGACACCGGTGGTCAGGGGAGCCGTCCGATTGAAGAAGGAGGCCTTCCGGGACATGCTGTCCCGGGCGACTCCGGAGGCAGTTGCAAGGTACCGACAGGCCCGAAGGACTGCAGCCTCGGCCGTGGCAGAAGCAAAGCAGCGGGTGTGGGAGGAGTTCGGAGAAACCATGGAGAAGGACTTTCGGCTGGCGCCAAAGCGGTTCTGGAAGACCATCCGACACCTCAGGAGGGGAAAGCAGGGAACCATTCAAGCTGTATACAGTAAGGATGGGACGTTGTTGACCTCAACTGACAAGGTGATTGGGAGGTGGAAGGAGCACTTTGAGGAACTCCTGAACCCGACAAACCCACCCTACATAGTAGAGACAGGGCTGGAGGATGATGGGGGATCAGCATCAATCTCCCTGGCGGAGGTCACTGAGGTAGTCAAACAACTCCACAGTGGCAAAGCCCCAGGGGTTGATGAGATCCGCCCAGAAATGCTGAAGGCTTTGGGTGTTGAGGGACTGTCATGGATGACACGTCTCATCAACATTGCGTGGGAGTCGGGGACTGTACCTAAGGAGTGGCAGACCGGGGTGGTGGTTCCCCTGTTCAAAAAGGGGGACCGGAGAGTGTGTGCCAACTACAGAGGCATCACATTACTCAGCCTCCCCGGGAAAGTATACTCCAGGGTGCTGGAAAGGAGGGTTCGACCGATAGTCGAACCTCGGATTGAGGAGGAACAATGCGGTTTCCGGCCTGGTCGTGGAACAACGGACCAGCTTTTTACCCTCGCGAGGATCTTTGAGGGGGCCTGGGAGTATGCCAATCCGGTCTACACATGTTTTGTGGATTTGGAGAAGGCGTATGATTGGGTTCCCCGGGAGATACTGTGGGAGGTGCTGCGAGAGTATGGGGTGAGGGGGTCTCTACTCAGAGCCATCCAATCTCTGTACTCCCAAAGCGAGAGCTGTGTCCGGGTCTGCGGCAGTAAGTCGGACTCGTTTCCGGTGAGGGTTGGCCTCCTCCAAGGCTGCGCTTTGTCACCTATCCTGTTTGTGGTATTCATGGACAGGATCTCACGGCGTAGCCGCGGGGGAGGGGCTGCGGGTTGGTGGGCAGAGGATTGCATCACTGCTTTTTGCAGATGATGTGGTCCTGATGGCATCATCAGTCTGCGACCTGCAGCACTCATTGGATCGGTTCGCAGCCGAGTGTGAAGCGGCTGGGATGAGGATCAGCACCTCCAAATCTGAGGCCATGGTTCTCAGCAGGAAACCGATGGATTGTCTACTCCAGGTAGGGAATGAGTCTTTACCCCAAGTGAAGGAGTTCAAGTATCTTGGGGTCTTGTTCTCGAGTGAGGGTAAAATGGAACGAGAGATGGGCCGGAGAATTGGAGCAGCGGGTGCGGTGTTGCAGTCGCTCTATCGCACCGTTGTGACGAAGAGAGAGCTGAGCCAGAAGGCAAAGCTCTCAATCTACCGGTCTATCTTCGTTCCTACTCTCACCTATGGTCATGAAGGGTGGGTCATGACCGAAAGAACGAGATCGCGGATACAAGCGGCGGAAATGAGTTTCCTCCGGAGGGTGGCTGGCATCTCCCTTAGGGATAGGGTGAGAAGTTCAGCCATTCGTGAGGGACTCGGAGTAGAGCCGCTGCTCCTTTGCGTAGAAAGGAGCCAGTTGAGGTGGTTCGGGCATCTAGTAAGGATGCCACCTGGCCGCCTCCCTAGGGAGGTGTTCCAGGCACGTCCAGCTGGACGGAGGCCGCGGGGCAGACCTAGGACCAGGTGGAGGGATTATATCTCCACACTGGCCTGGGAACGCCTTGGAATCCCCCAGTCAGAGCTGGTTAATGTGGCCCGGGAAAGGGAAGTTTGGGATGCCCTGCTTGAACTGCTACCTCCGCGACCCGACCCCGGACAAAGCGGATGACGATGATGATGATGATGATGATGAAATTATCAGTAAAAATAGAATTCCATTGGTAACTTGTTATTAGTACAGTGCTGGAATGTGTGCGTTAACAGTATCTTACTTGATCAATCCAGAGTTTTCCCACAATAATATTGTGCACTGTGATGGTGACTTTCTTCCAAGAGTAGTGATTGTTGCTCTTTTCAAATATGCACTGGATTGAACCTGGGTGGAGAATCAGAAAAGCAGGGCTTTGAAAAAAATTAACAAATAGTAGGACACGCAAGACATTTAACACCATCACAGATAGCATCCTCTCCTTTAGCTTCTTACCCTGGGGCATAATAGAGAGGTATTTTCCCCTGAACTTGCTGGCCAGGGCAATCTCCTGCCTGAGTGTCCAGCCTTTCTCAGAAATGGCATGGTGGGCCGCCGCAGGGGGGTGGTGACTCACCTAAGGCACGAGGAACAGCAAGAGATTAAAAATATCATTTATATCAGTGATTCTCATAATGTATCAGGGGGGGAAAACATCTGCAAATACTAGTGTGTAAACAAGTCTAATTGGATTTGAGAGAAGGTAAATACTGCTTGGCACAGCTACTGTTAGTTGCCGGTTTAAAGCCTGAAGTCCCCAGATCACACAAGGAGGATTCCCCTCCTGTTGTGAACTTCCAGTAGAATACCATAAGCATCACAGTACAGTGGGCAGTCAGCACCACTGGATTCAAAGCAGACAGGCCCGGTTTGAATGTTTTGTTAACCGAAGCTGAACCATAGCGGTCATTTTTATTAACAAAACCTTTTTTAACCATTTCTCACCTGTTCGCAGAGGGAGCGGTAGCTGCCCTCTTTCAGTCGGTCCATCTCGTAGGTCTCGCCCAGCAAAGGGTTAAAGGGCTTGCCCGTGCGGTGGGCCGTGGTGGAGTAGGAGGAGATGGTGAAGGCCGCCACATAGCACAGCTGCTCCAGAGAACTCTGGCACTTGGCGGCCTTGTCCAGCAGCTCGTAGTACTCCAGGTCCTCGGAGAGACGCTGCAGCATGGAGATGGGCTCGTTGAAGTTCACCTAGACCAACAGAGGGAGCAGGGAGTGTGCGTGTTTGTAATAGAGAATAGAGAAAACAATACGAATTTGCAGTAGCGGGGGTAAAATAACACACTGCTCTGTTGTCTTACAGGCATGGGGATCTTGGATAGCTCCTTGCCGATGCAGTTTTTCATTATGCTCCAAAGGTTGAGGGAATAGTTTGGCTTATCTGGAATACGTGTTCGCCTCTTTCTCACGGGCTCAAACTCCTGTGGCTGTGGAGACTCTGGGTTGGACGCCAAAGACTGCTCGTCAAGCTAGAGGTGGAGGAGGCAGAGTGTCACAAAAGGGATAACAAAATGGTACGGTGTCGACAAAAACACAGAATGGGTTCTGGATTGTTTGCTTAGCCATTACATTTTCCTTGACAGAAACCCAAACGGTTACCACTACAAAGCAGAAATCCAAATATACACCTACCGATTGATCGTCCCCTCCTATCTCACTACTGAGGCCACTCACATTACTGCCAGACCTCCTAGATAAAAGTGAAAAAAGAGAAGAGAGGGCTTCCTTAGAAGGTGGTGAAGAGCCAAAAATGTCATTATAAAAGGTACGACAGTAAGGAAAAAGAAAAACGAGACACAGAGATGGTCAAATTAGAGAAGCAAACAAAAAAAATAACAGAGAGTGTATGCTGAAGAAGCACTAACCTGTGGTACTTTGGGTCAGCAGGGACAGTAATAAACTAACCTGTGGTACTTTGGGTCAGCAGGGACAGTAATAAACTAACCTGTGGTACTTTGGGTCAGCAGGGACAGTACTAAACTAACCTGTGGTACTTTGGGTCAGCAGGGACAGTAATAAACTAACCTGTGGTACTTTGGGTCAGCAGGGACAGTAATAAACTAACCTGTGGTACTTTGGGTCAGCAGGGACAGTAATAAACTAACCTGTGGTACTTTGGGTCAGCAGGGACAGTAATAAACTCGGCAGGGTCCTCCATGGCATCAAAGAACTCATTCTCGTCGTCCTCATCACTCGCGTCCCCTTTGCTCGAGCCTGACACCAAGTAAGAGATGAGACGGAATGAATGGCTAACACACAATATTCCACTCAATAAACCTGGTATCCTTCTCTTTTAAAGTCTATGCTAAGCTTAACCTCTAAGGTCATGGGTCAGTAGGTGAACGGTTAGGGCTTGAGCCTTACCCTTGCTGTCTAGAGCAGGGTTGCTGAGTGAGGGAGGCAGCACTGTGGCGCCCCGGAAGGCCCTCTCTAGGTGGTTGTGCTGCTTGGCCAGCTGCTCCAGTGTCTCTTCAAGCCTTACCCTCTGGTCCCTCTCGGCCTGGAGGGCCTTCTGCCAGCGCTTACTGTGCCCCTGCGCCAGCCCCAGGAAGTCTCGACATGCCTTGGTGGGATAGGGGCATGTCCGTTAGAAACTAGCTCTTTATGTCTTCCAAACCTGTGCTCTATACCGAATAGAACCAAATTGAGGGACTTCATCGCAATGTGAATCCACTCATTTACTTGTACAACATTTGAACATGGTAACTGTGTCAATTTCTAAGACCTGCACTTGTGGGTGCCACTGATGCTGTCATAGCAATTCCCTGGGAGACTTACATTGATCATGGCATTAGATGTGATGCGAAACAAGGTGGCCCTCTCTGTCACCTGCCGGATCTTGTCTCCTGTGTCCCCTACCAAACGCACCGCCTCCAGCTCTGACAAAGATCTGGAACGTGTGGAAAGGAAACGAGCACACGTTTAATCCACTGGCCATTTAATTCAAAAGATTCCCACACTCTACACAAACATTTGTAATCCACACAAATCATTATAAAACATTTGATGGATAGTAATTTGGATGATAAAGAAAGCTCACTAAAGCTGTTTTCTCACGTGCACTGTAAGGGATGCAAATTTAATGCAGCTAATAGATAACCTTTGGAGGGCGGAGCCGTGCTTTGCAATGAGGTCGTTGCAGGTACTGAGGTCCTCCACCTTGCTGGCAAGCGTGCGTAGTGTGGACTGAACTTCATTGTTACGGTTGCCGCTGCTTCCCTGTCCTGCTGCAGGGGGCGAGTTTGGACATTCGTCGCCAGAGTCATCTGTGGGAGCACAGGGAGAGGGATAGAGGAACAGCAAAGAGTGAGGAAAATTTGACATGCATGTATAATCTTTTCTAAATAAAGAATTCAACCGTTTTCTTGAACAGGCACATCTGTGACACTAAAAGCACCCGTAACATCTGTATAACAGACATTGTCCTGCCCTCTTGTTTTAAGCTTGGGGACCAAGTTTAGCAACTATCTCACAGCCTTGTGTCCTCCCTTCACCTGACTCAGCATGCATGTGGACAGCCTTGGCCTTGGCCAGCTCTAGGGCAGTGATCCAGCGCTGACGCTCCACCTCTGAGCTTGCTTTTAGGTGATATGTCTGAGCTCCTCCGTTGGAAATGACAAAATTGCATGAGTCCTCCACTGCAATATTGGCTGTGGCCAGGTTGATGGTGCCCCGACATGTGTGGCCCATCTCTGCTTGAGTCCTACCCAGAGAAAGAGAGGGTAAAAGAGCTCAGCACTTGTACCCCACATCCAAGCTGTATGTGTACCCAGAGATAACTTTAAAAAGTAACACTGAAGGTTTTTGCATACACTGACAACAATAAAACACACAAACACATTGTTATGACAATGTTTCTGCTGATATGATGGAGGAGGTGGGGGATCAAATTACAATCTTTACCTGTAGTAAGATAGTAGACCATTGCTCAAGACAAACCATCTCCGCTGGTAACCCTTTACGTAGTTAGTCCATTTGAAGAGCCAACCTTTATAAGTGTCTCCAGGTGTAGGTGTGGGTGTAGGTGCCTTGGGCTCCAACATAACTACAGCCTGAGGCTTTACAAACTGTTGGGGTCTGGAGAGCTAAAAAAAAGATTTAGAAAAGTCGCAGAAGAATCAATACAGAAAAACTAAATATGAAAGTCATCAGTCAAGAATGAGAAGGTTCAGAATGTCAACCTTGATACGTGATTTGAGTGCTGGCTGTCATAAACAAGAAGCTAATGTAATTTACTTAAATTCGCTTGAATTAGCTAATTAAAAGATGAGAATACGTATTTCTAAACGTCGAGCAAATTTGCTTGGTTACCAGCAAGATGTCAAGCATTATAACATCTGTTGTTATTGTAATGTAGGTTTAAGATGTATGTGTTAGCTACCCAGGTAACTTGGCTAGATTGCTACATTAATACTACACAAATCGACCAACGACATTAACGTAACGTCATGTTAGACGTTACAAGCAAATTGGTCTGCCAACGTTAACTGATTTCACGTTATTTTACAGAACGCAAAACGTTAAACCAGCTAATATAATGTCCCTATAGCTGAAGTCAATTTGTTGAAGACAATCAACAAGAGACGATTAGCTAACGTTAGCTAAGCTAGCTAAACCAGCTTTAGCTGTCAGACGTGCTAAAATGTTCATTTCACAAGCAATACAAGTGTATCTTAATGGCTCGCCAACGGGCTAGGTTTAGCTACGTATATTAATTTACGTGACGTTGTGTTGACATTACCGACACAAGTGCCTGGATGTTTTTGAGGTCGCATGAAGTCAAAGTTGCAGCAACATAATGGCTCTTGCTAACTAACAACTAGCTAGCATTAAGCAGGTAGTCACTTACCAACACTGGCAGCAGGTACCACCCCCTTTGGTATTGAGTGGGCCGTGTAAGCTAAAGTTAGTACATATTAGTGGCTAGTTCGTTGTAAAAATAAAAGAAGGCAAGGAGTAAAATCATCAAAGTTTAATCAGAATCGTCCTTATTTCTTTGACCTTGTTGAACCTCCCCCATCGCGCTATACAAACACAGTCAGATATACACTCACACATACCAGTTCCACGCACGCAGAGACAGACACAGTTAGGCGCTGCTGAGCTCTCTATGAAACTTATTTCGACAGAATGTCAAAGTTTTCTGTGAGTGTGATGTTATTGTAGAGTAGTCGGTACTCGGTTCTGGCATAAGGGATGGCAGCCAGAATGATCCTCTACATTTCAGTTCAGGACGAAAGCGTATACGCACCGGGCCACAAGCCGACACATAACCGTTCATATTATTGAAAACAGAAATGAATTAAGTAATAACTACTGTAATTTAAAAATATAAGTGTATACAATCCCAATTTTTGTTTTCAGCCTAGCCATGAGCCTACTACGCTCAGCCTTTACATATCCGAGAGAGCCAAAGTAGTGCCACTTATTATAGGTTATATTTACTTTCAGACTCAATTACCTTCGTACTATCCGAATAAATTGCTTCTTAACACTTATCATTTAATATTGAAACCATTAATTGTGTTGTCCTGTTCCTGCAACCAAAGACAAACTGCAGGAATATCTCTCCGCCCACAGCCACAGTACAGTGAGAGTGACGCATGCTGCTGCCGCCGGAGGTTCGGCCCATCAACAGAGAAGAAGCGAAGGAATTCCACAACATTGAAACCATAATTTTAAACAAACGTTAGCGTGCTTCTTGCTTTAAATCGTTTTTTTTTTAAAACTGACTCACGATGCTCTTGTAATTTCACCCTACACGGACAGCTGGCTACGATTGTCTTCAATACTCGGTAGCTAACGTTAGCATTTGTTTTTTTCCCCTCAAAATAACGTTAACACTAGCAAACTTAGCGACTCATTTAGCTAGCTATCAACGGCACTAAGTTACGTTAGCTAGCAAATGTCAACCTGAAGCAATGGATTCAAGCTAGTTAGCTACATGGAAGAATTCCAAAGACAACCTAGCTAGTAACGCAATTTAGCTTGTTTCTGTGTAAGCCGTAATTAAGCTGATATTAAGCCTTGCATTTATTTTAAACGAGGATGCCAGGGCCATAACACTAGGTAGAGGAATCATAACATCTACTGGTGTTTGCTGCGGTTCTACTTCTAGTCGATTTTAGCTATCCAACGCTGATGTAACCTCAATTTAAGTTTGGGTTGCTTACATTACAGTCAGATAGCTAATGTTAACTAAATGAAGTTGTCTTTGGGCCTAACGGTACTGGCTAGCTGCTGATTGTTTTACTGAGACTTTGCCTAGTAACGTTACTCTTCGAACACCACTCCTTCCCTCCTGACTTTCGCGGGGACTTAGGTCACAATTACCATTCAGCAGGATGGGGGAAAGCTAGGTGTCAAACAAAAACTTGCTGGCTAGCTACTTGGCTAACTTACATGGCTAGTTGACTAGCGTAAGTTGTTGCGAGCATTATAGGGTTAAGTATAAAAGCTGTTAAGTTAGCTAGTAGCCACCCGCTCGTTCTTGAGCTGAGGTAACGTCAATTTTCCCGGGAATCCAAGCGGGCTAGTCAAGCCAAACCCTCTTTGTTTAACTTAACACGGAGAATTATGACAGTTTTGTACCCATTATATGAATACAAGTCATATAATATACTGTAGGTAAGCAACGTTACTCTTAATGTCTATTCTCATAGGTGGTACTGATTCCTTTTATTTATTTTGAGGCTATTTGGTTGATTATTGTTATTTTAAATGTGTGATTAAGTGCACTAGCTAAATAGTTAGACGTTTTCGTTAATTAGAATGTTTAATGAGAAATCCTACTTGATGTCATTTTAAATAACACATGTACTCATGTAGAACTTAAAATTATTATTATAGATTACAAAAGAGAACTTGTTGAGTGAGTGATCTACTAAAGATCATTAAGAAATAGACCAAACTGCTTAAATATTTTTCCTATTTTTCTAGCTGTCTTCCAGTAGTTTAGAATAAATTAATTAGTTTAAGTGCATATTTCTTTCCAAAAGATTTTTCTGTGAATGGACTTCATATTCTCTGCAGTGACAGTTTTGCATGTTTACAATCTCAACAGGTTGTCAGGTAGTCGACATGGCAACAGGGGGCACTCCTTTTGAAGACTGTGCTGATGAGCAAGATCTGCACAACTGGGCCATTACCAATGGCAGCCTAGAGGACAGGCTCAACAATATGGTACATTCAGCTGTAGTTAAATGCCACAAACACCAAAAAGAAGGTTCAGGGTGCTAATCCTTGACAGTGTAATCTTACTGGAAGTTTTGGACCTTTTCACAAATTCTTAAGTTTATGATGAACCAAATCACTAAACTGAACACTAGTCAAAAATGTTATGGACCAAAAGTACGAATAATTGTTAATTATTTTGGGACAAAATTAATTTCAGTATAAACTAGTTAAAGCTCTTATAAAGTTACTTGTTTTTGTCCTCACTACAAGCTTACCAATGTACATGCCTCACTTGTATAGTCGGATGTGAGATTGTTTTCGGTCGTGTCAACAATGTACTGCAGACCAACATTTTTATCAGCTTGGTGTATGTCCATCAAAGGAAGTTGATCTAGCAACTGTTTGGGAACAGGGCTTTATATTTTATCTGTGCCCTTTTGTTGCGGCTGCACTATTTTGGTATGGAAGTGGATAAAGAGACAGGCTGTAATTGCTCTTTGGTCTTCTTTTAGACAAAAGAGGGCATTCTGTAATTCATTTGGGGAAAAGTGTATTTTTTTACACAATTTTAAACAGCCACATATGTTGATGTACAGGCTTTTTTTAATAACCAACTAGCAGGTTGGCCATTGTTAGAGCGTCTTAATTTGATCATGTACGTTCCTATGTTGCAGACAGTTTGCACATGCATGGTCATAAGTTATTAGTACTTAGTCTTTCTCAGGTAGATGTAAGCGCATTGCCATTAGGGGTTTCGTGAGCTTTTTGAAGACTTTGCCTTTAGCTGAATAAGTTTGTCACAAACTGGTCATGGTCAAAAATTAAAAGCTTGCCATAATGCAATTATAAATCAGCTGAGGCAGTGTGTTCTATTTTTTCGTGCGGACTAGGACTGGGGTGTGCAGCAGAAGAAAGCCAATCGATCCTCAGAGAAGAACAGGAAGAAGTTCCCTACAGCGGTAGTAGAGAGCCGACTGACCAATGATATTTCCCCAGAGTCCACCCCTGGGACTGGCCGCAGAAAGGCCCGAACACCTCACTCTTTCCCCCACATTAAATATACCACCCAGATGTCTGTGCCAGACCAGGCAGAGCTGGACAGACTGCGTCAGAGGATCAACTTCACAGACCTGGATGAGGTGAGAAACTGCTGCCAGAAATACATGAAATGGAGCCAATATTTAATTGATTACAATGTTATAATTGACAAACGGCTACATTCTCGATGTTCCAAATAAGTTTAGTGGAAAACCTTTTTAATATGTAGGTCTGGTTGCCCTTTTTGCTAAATGTTTCCTTCTACCTCCTTAGAGGAGTGTAGGCAGTGACTCCCAGGGCCGTGTCACTGCCGCCAACAACCAGCGGCAACTGGCTGGTGAAAACAAGAAGCCCTTCAACTTTCTGCCGCTTCACGTCAACACCAACAAAAGCAGGGAGCTGCTCCCCTCTTCTGCCTCAGCCCCTGCCACCCCTGCTGTCACTAAGGAAGCTAAAAAGCAAAGTCCTGGCTTCAGGGATGCATTGGCCCCAGTCTTTTCCAGCAAGGACACTTCTGGAGGGAACCGCGGAGGAGCCGAGAGGGGGGCCATAGCCCGCGGGGAAGACGGCAGGGGCGAGCCTGGCATCGATAGCAGTCAAGTAATAAACCCACACTCTCTCTGGATTTAGTTGTTTTCACGAAGTGTTCTGTGTGTTTTTCTCGAAATATGACTCTTCACACTTTGTTAAGAGTTGATTGATTTGTACAGCGAGTCTATTACATAATGCAGCAGCAGGTGCTTTGGATCAACCTATTGGCATACTTTAATATTTATCATCTTGCGCTAACCTGAGAGTCCACCTCTGCTTCAATCTCTCTGTGCTACCACTTTTGTAAGAAGTAGAGGAATAATTAAAGTGGGATAGAGCAAGAGATGATGCAACAGTCTGTATTTAGGGCAATGTATAAATATGTCACCACCAGTGCCGAGTGAGTTTGGTGTGTCCCTCTATATCTAGCACTGCCCTAATTTAGCCCAGTCTCAGCTATGGCAGAAGATCCACTCTCTTTCTTTCTTTCTGTCTTAATTAAGCTTGCGGCGCACCACTTCATACATTCTCTACACAATTGCGCGCACCTTTTATACACGCAGACATGCTGGTGCTAACCCATTATTTGCGAAACGCTTTCCCTCGTTCACACACACTCTGTGTGTGCGGTCTCAGGTGGTGAGCAAACTGGTACAAATCCGGGAGTACATCAGCAAGGCCAGCTCCATGAGGGATGACTTGGTGGAGAAGAACGACGTGCCAGCCAACGTAGAGCGTCTCTCCCACCTCATAACCCATCTCAGGGAGCAGGAAAAGTCCTACCTGCGCTTCCTGCAGAAGATGCTGGTAAGTTGTTTTTGTCTCCCTCTCTCCATGCTTTGTTTGTCTGTGTTTCTGTCCTTGTTTTTTTATATTCCTGTTTTTGATGCCTGTTTAGTCATACCGTCTGAGTGTCGAGCTTGTCAGTGGTGCTTTAGAACGCTGTGTTGCACTCCTCATGTATTTTGAATGTCTGTTTTTCTTTGTGTCCTAAAACGCACGCCAGCAGACTAGCATAGTGTCCTGTTCCATACCATGCCCCTGTTCTCACTGCAGGGAGGCTGCTCTCTGTATGTTGTTATCACAGGACCTGGAGAGTAAAACCACTTCCATCAGAGGCATGGTGTTTAGTAGTAGTAATTGTAGTAGGAGTAAAAACCAGCATGAAGGAAACGATATCTGTTCTCACAAAACAATGGTGGGGCCTCCCCCAGAGCAGAGTCAGTAGGGATTGTCTAGGGTCAGGATCCATTTTGTCTGTGTACAGATCATGTGTTCCTCTGTGTGTCTCACTCCTTTGTTTGCCCATCTCTAACACAGGCGAGGGAGACCGAGGAGGACGACACAGGAACCCTGGACTCTGCTGTGGGCTCAGGCTCGCTGGCAGAGAGCACCTCCCTCAACATCGAGGTGCGCTCCTCGGATGCCTCCAATACCACTGTGAGTAGGGAAAACACACACACACACACAGCCGTTCATTTATCTGCCCATGGTAATGATAGTGTGATCTCTGGCTCCATTACTCCTGCATCTGAGGTATCAGATGACCGGTACACTCCTCTCTACAGGCAATCCCACTCTTCCCTTTCGGTTTCCTTTTACTGCTTGTCTGCACTATATTGTCTACTCTGAAAACGCTGAGGATTCTGTTAATGCTGCTGAATATTGCTGTTCACTCGCTGTGCATGAATGCTCGCCACTTCATCTGTTTGTGTTTTACCTCCAGGGTCAAGGGCCAGCTGTCGAACGTGAGGACCAGAAGGAGGAGCTGGAGAACCTGCGTAAGCAGCATGAGTTGCTGAAAAAGATGCTGGAGCAGCAGGAACAACTGCGGGCCCTGCAGGGACGCCAGGCAGCACTGATGGCAATGCAGCACAGCACGGAGCAGGCCATTGCTGTTATGGACGACACTGGTAACGCACGCACGCACGCACACACACACACACAGTGTGAGAAAGGATACTACTCTGACTTGTGAGGTTGATCTGATTTTATTTTGGTACCAATGTATGTGTCCATGTGTATATATATATAGCAACATGTTTTATATGAGAGTTTGGGCTTTTTGTGTTGCAACAGTTGTGACTGAGACCACAGGCAGTGTGTCCGGCCTTAGTATCACCTCAGAGCTAAATGACGAGCTGAATGATTTGATCCAGAGGTTCCACAACCAGCTCCATGACTCCAAGGTACACCAGCCATTATTTTCCACTTACCTACCCTCCTAGCTACCTTCCTGCCTGCCCAAGACGTGAGGCTTGACAAAGGATACTACCATGGCACTGTTTATAGTACAGGTTAATGGCTGTTTATGGGAACAGACACTTGGCAACAAGCAAAACATTAAGAACAATGCTTTGTCCTTTCAGCGTCACAGTAAGTGAAATATCTGAAGGCTTGCATGATGATTGTTGAATACGTTTTCATTAACCCTGAATGTCCCTTACAGACCAAGGCGGTTCCAGACAACCGCCGCCAGGCAGAGAGCCTCTCGTTGTCCAGAGAGGTGTGCCGATCCAGGGCCTCCCAGCCTCTTGGCCCCCCTCTCCATCGTCCGCTCCTGCACTCCTCCTCGGGCCCCCATGCCGCTCTAATGCCAGGGCCCTCTGCGGCCAGTGCCAAGCTCACCAAGCTCCAGGAGCTACAGGACAAGAAGCAGACCATGGACAAGATCCTGCAGGAGCTGCACTCCCTCCGAGACCAGACCCTCAACAACAACAACAACTCCTGTAAGATCGAGCAAGCCCCCTTTAGCTGACTGACTATAGCTAAGGTATAGCTGAAGGAAAGCTCTTAATTTCATATGATTGATAATAGGATTTGTGTGGACCGTTCTTTCAGCTCGTGGAATGCCTCTGTCGACCCAGAGAAGTCTCACCATGAGCTGCCCCTCTTCCGACCGTCCCTCTGCTCTCCGCTCCAGCGTGGCCTCAGCCTCCACCTCCTTCCAGCCCTCGCACCCCCAGCAGCAGGACAGCTCCAGCCCCGCTGACAAACTCAGGTGCGCGTAAACACACACACACAACCAGGGCTCCAGTATGTATGTTCAAACCCTGACCTAGTCTCTTCAATAATGATTTTTGCCCCTTGTCTCCAGGAAGCTGAAGGAAGTGCACAAGCGTCTGAACGAGCTGCGGGAGCTGGTGCAGTACTACGAGCAGACGTCTGACATGATGGTGGACACGGTCAACGAGAACGTCAAGGAAGACGACGACGATGACGAGGAGGAGGAGGAGGAAGAGGAGACGGAGGATGGCTCCATGCTTGAGGCCATGTTTGACTCTGAGCAGGAGAACCGTCAGCCCATCACCAACATCAGGTGCCAGCACAAGCACAGCCGATGTGCTTCGCAACATTCACACACCAATACACTCACAGATGCACGTCTTGGAAAAGACGTTGAGGCCTTGCAATGCCAGTTGCAACCCGACATTATTGCTCACTGGTGGTTGAAAGGCGTTCTCTGACCCCCGGTCTCTCCCATCCTAGGAACCCTCAGCGCAGTAGCAACTGGATGGACATGAACAGTCTGACCAACGGCAGAGGGGGCAGTGGCAGCGCCAACAACTGTGAAAGCAGACTGAACACCAAGTGCGAGATCAACAATCGCTCCACGGCCAACGTCCGCAGCCTCAACATCCCCTCCGCTATAGGTATGTACGCGCCGTCACACAAACACGCACAAGTCGACTTTACAGACAGGCAGATGGATGTCTAGCCACCCCGTAGCATTCCAACCTTCCGAGCTTCGTCTCCCTCTCAGAGTGCCAGTACAACCGCGACCGGCCCTACAACAGGATGAAGGACGACAACGACGAGGATGAGGACGGCCTGGAGGACGAGGATGGCGCGGCGGCCGGCCGTGGAGACAGCGAGGCCTCCGGCTCCAGCCGCAGGAGCAGCGGCGGGGGCGATACCGACTTTGCCCAGAAGGTCCACCGGCTGCAGACAGCCAAGCAGAAACTGCGGCAGCTGCAAGAGCTGGTGGCGATGGTGCAGGTGAGAGCAGGCTCCTCTTAAAGGGAGCCCTTACGTTAAGACAGACTGGGATAGCTGTCTCTTACCACGTGGAGGTCCCGGTTGGTTAACCTCTGTCCCACCTCGGCTCCTAGAGTGACGATACGGACGGCACCACAGCCAATGAAGACGAGGCGCCGCTACACCAGCAGCCTAACAACACCAGGACAGCAGCAGCAGCCGGAGGAAACATGACCCCGAGAGAGCTCATCCTCTCTGACGAAGCCAGGTGGGAGACATCACAGACACGCTAACTCTACACTCAGTGAGGAACTTGTGGACACAGTCTGTTAGTGAAAGTAGTTTGATCAGTCGGAACGTTTGTCTGTTTGTCGAGCAGGGAGAAGCTGTACGAGGAGAAGCTGCGTCAGCAGCAGCAGGAGCTGAAGCAGCTTCACGAGGAGCGCCAGCGGCTGGTGGAGATCCAGGGCAAGATCCAGGACCTCCAGTGGGTCTGCCCTGACCTCCAGGTACACACACACACACACACACACAACCACACACAGATATTTCCAACTCTTTGAAAAGGCCAACGAGTTAAACTTCTCTCTGGTCCTGCAGTCGTCCATGTCCAGCACTACGAGCCAGCCGACCCTGATGAGGAAGCTCCCTGCTGCAGCCTCCACCCCAGTCGCTCCCCCGGCCCCCGCCCCCTCCAGCACTACTAAGAGCAACACAGCGGTGCTTAAGGCCACCGCTGCAGAGGCTGCCAACACCTCTGTCACCGACAACGAGGTGAGAGTCCTTTTCCCTTATAAGCGCCTTTCATCACTCATTGGCAGTATTTAAGCTTGCCCGAACTGCATATGGATTTTAAAGCAAGAAGCTTGTCAGAGAAAATATTCTCCCCCCAAAAAATCGCATTGGTCATTGACATTATATTTTTTTATTTGGGATGTCTAACACACAACATTTACATTACTATATAAAACTAACGTATCCCTTTCTCTTCTGCGTCCCCAGCAGCTGTGGTCAGAGATGCGTCGCCACCAGATTCTGCGGGAGGAGCTGCGTCAGCGCAGGAAACACCTGGAGTGCCTGATGGCCGAGCATCAGAGACGCAGTGGCGTGGCCGACTCCCCCTACAGGTCGGAGGACCCCGAGGGCCACGTTGCTGCCTCACAGCCCCTCAGTAGGGACGAGAGGTAACAGGAGCGTGCCGGTCAGGATTCAAGGTGTAATAGCATTTATTATTTATATTATAGTTATTAAGTATGAATTCATTTCGTATCCAATTCGTCCCTAAGGACCATGGCCACCTGGGGTGGCTCCACCCCCTGTCGTCTTGATGACGAGGATGAGGACGGCTACCCCTCAGAGATGGGCGCTGAAGAGGAGGAGGAGGAGGAAGAAGAAGAGGATGACGATGAGGAAGACGACAACGGCGCTGAGAGCAGCTCCAGTGACGACGGCCATATCTACTCTTCCAGCAGGAACCAGCGCTGCTATAGCAACAGGAAGAACCAGGGGAGGTACGTCTTCACCCATGCCTAACAAGGTGGAAATCACAACCGCATTGTATTTGGTGCGGATGTCATTTTGAAATGAGAGAATCTTGTTCTCCTCTGGTGATTTCATAAAGCCTTACTATTAGCAAACAGTTTTTAACCCAGAACCAAGCCGAAATGTAGATTAGATGAAAGAGTGTCCTGTCCCATCCCTAGCAACCTGAAGCCCCCTCCAGCCTTTGCCGGGGAGGCCAGTGGGCGGCCCTCTCCGAGGGCAAGGGCTAGGGCCAAACAGCAGCAGCAGGCCCAGAGGCTGAGCCAGACCGGAGCCATCCGGCGCCAGGAAAACCTGCGATGGGCCTCCGACCTGTCCTCCTCAGAGGGCTCCCGTCACTGGCAGGAGCAGATCAGCCAGCTGCAGAGACAGCTGGACTTCAGCACCACCATGTGTCAGACCCTACTTCAGGACCAGCAGGTTGGTGGATGCTAAAGTGCCTGCCGTTTTAACTTTAGCAAGACCCCCCCCCCCCCACCCCCACCCCCACCCCACCCCCACCCCCACCCCACCCCCCTCCAAGACACACACACACACACACACACACTCACATTGGCACTAAAATCTCATCCAGACAACCTTGTAATTGACATAGCTGTGGCGATGTTGGCGGGTGACATTTATCAAGCCTGTAGGGCTATTATGGAATTCATTGAGAATGCGTCTCAATGGAAATGTCACTGCTGTCACTCCTTTAGAGGCCAGTGGACAGTTAGGCTTTCCTCTTGAATGGGTGTCAGAGGAAAAAAACCGACAGGTTAATGAATATCAGTTTCCCCTCAATACTAATTTATGCGTTCATCATCCGAGTCCATTATTGTCCCCCCTCTTTATCACTTATAATTGCTTTTCTTCACACTCTGATATCTGTATTCCTTTCACACGTCACGTCACTCACCACCTGACTGTCTGCTGCCTCGCTCTCTCTCCTGGCTCCAGTCCCTGTCCTACATGCTGCAGAGCCTGCTGACGGGCCAGTACAACGTGATGCCCAACAACACGGCCTCGCCCCAGGTCCACCTCATCATGCACCAGCTCAACCAGTGTTACACCCAGCTGGCCTGGCAGCAAAACAATGTGCAGAGGTACAGCCGGAGCACCGTTTAGACTCAAAAGAAATGTGCATTCAGCACGCACTTGTTGCTCATGTGTAAGAAAAGCCTTTCCATGTAGCGGGGTTAACAATTGTACTGTTCATTCACACGATCCACCTACTGAACGGTCTCCACTCTCCTATGTGTTGTTTTTGTGGCAGACTGAAGCAGGTGCTGAACGAGCTGCTCCGCCAGCAGCAGCAGCAGCAGCAGGAAGAGGTGCCGGCCTCCTCGTCCTGTTCTCCAGGTCAGCAGGCCAGCCAGCCCCAGGTGGCCTTCTCCCAGGACTCCAGCTCCTGTCCCCTGGCCTCCCCCAGCCTCTTCATGCCCTTCTCCTCAACCCAGCCCCCCACAGGCAGCAGCCTTACTGTGCCCGGCCACGGAGGCTCTGCCCCCTTCTCCCCGCTTCCTCCTGGTATAGCATATCCGCTTTCTCCTCTGTCGATGCTTGAGAATGTGGAATCGTTTTTTCCCTGAAATTCCAATCTTTCAAACAACCGAGCTTGTGTAGGATGAATGTGGTTATAGTTTCCTCCCTCTTCTCTCATTGTCTTTCAGGGTTTAATTTCAACCCACTGTTCCCTTCCATGATGGCGGATTTCCTTCAGGGGGCTGGGGCTCAGGCCCCCTCAGACCTACAGCAGCAGCAGCTGGACCACAACATCTCCATGAAGACAGAGTACATGAGCTTCCCTCCACCCCTGCAACGCTCTCCACTCAACACATCAGACAGACGGTCAGTTTGTGTGCATTTGAGAGGCGTTGTGTGTCTGTATCAAATTACGGTGCATTCAGAAGGTGTTCAGACCCCTTAACTTTTTCCACGTTCTATTGCGTTACAACCTTATTCAAAAATGGGTTAAATTCTCAGAATACTGCATAATGACAAATCAAAAATGGATTTGTAGAAATGTGTGCACATTTATTAAAAATGTTAAACTGATATCATATACATAAGTATTCAGACCCTTTGCTATGATACTTCAAATCGAACCTCTCTGGATAGACCTGAAAATAGCTGTACATCGACGCTCCCCATCCAACCGGAGAGGATCTGCAGGGAAGAATAGGAACGAGAAATTATAGGTGTGCCAAGCTTGTAGAGTCACACCCAAAAAGACTTAAGGCTGTAAATGCTGCAAAGGGTGCCTCAACAAAGTACTGAGTAAAGGATCTGAATACTTATGTAAATGTGATATTTCAGTTTTAATATATATATATTTATAATTTGCACACATTTCTACAAGCCTGTTATCACTTTGTCATCGTGGGGTACTGTTGATGAGAAGAAAAGTTTATTTGATCCATTTTAGAATAAGGCTGTAACGTAACAAAATATGGAAAAGGTGAAGGGGTTTTGAATACTTTCTAAATGCACTGTATGCATTCAACAAGGGATCAATTCTACACTGGTACTTATGAATATTGTTGCGTGTGCCTTTTCTCTAGGCCCTCTGAAATGACTGGGCCCTCAGCCTGGCTCAATGCCTCCTTACAGCTGAATAACACAAGTCGCCACCACAAACCAGCCAACCCAGAGCTCCAAGAGTCCCCTTCCTCTTCACCCTATGTGGTCCAGCGCCACCACCCCCGTCCAGGTGTCTTTGACCAGGCCTCCCAGGAGAGCTTTAGCAGCATGCCAGATCCAGCGGACCCCACCACCGTCACCAAGACCTTCAGGGCCGGCCGCAAGGCATCCGCCCAGGCCAGCCTGGCCTCCCGAGACAAGACGCCCAACTCCAAGAGCCGCCGCAGGAGGGCCAAAGGACAGCAAAGGAACACTGCCGGTAGAGAAAATGCCAAAATACACACACACACCGCCGGTCCTCTCTGTATGGGATCGCTTATAACTCCAGCTCATTCACCACAAGATGGTACCTGTCTAGTTATACTTACACATATTTTCTTTAATTGGTTTGTGTTGGAATTATTGTTGAGAAAGTAGCTTGGCAAACTATTTATTGCTGATCTAAATACAGCAAGACCTCCGCTTGACTATAAATTTGATGTGTGTGTTATTAATCTAACATAACAGGAAAATGGCATATTCTAAACGTTTTCTTACTTTGTGCTGTTCAGGTCTAGAGAGTGACAGTGTTTCCAGCACGACAGACTTTATCCAGGAGAGGGCGCCACAGCCTCGCCAGAGAGACCAGAATCAGAGCCTACTGGACAAACTGACCCAGGAGAAACTAGACAGCAAGACCAAACCTGGCAACAAGACCAACGACCTCTCCTCAGGTACAGCCACAGCATAAATGAATCCCTGCAGGTTCTCCTAGCCGTAGGAGGCAGTAACATCATTGCTACCGACAAACAAAGCACTAATATTGTCCTCCTCATTACCGCCTCCTAACTCGAGGGAACCAATGAGTGTTCTACTTGGTTCATTGCATTTTGCTTTTGCAAGGGCTACAGCATGCATTTTTTGTAATGTTTTCATTTTTGTTCCATAAATATTATTTAAACGTTGTATAATGTTTGTGAGCCATATTTCAGTTATGTGACCGTTTTCCTCACATTATTTCGGGGGGGTTCCTTTATCACAGTTTTTTTGGTTATTATTTTGTTTAATTCTTCACAGCATATGCTTGGAGGACACCCTTCCTCTCTAACAGAATTGCATGCACTGAAGCACCAGGTAAACTCACACTTCAACTCTTGGCTTGTTGTAAAATCAAATCATCCTTTGAGTTCACACCAGCATGAGCGTACAAGTTTAATTCTTCTACGATTTACAAGATAAAAAGAAGTCTTCAGCTTAAGTAACAACGTGTTACTTGACTCAAACAAGGGCCTTATTGTTTGTTGTAAGCTTGTGAGAAAAGAAGAATAAAAAAGCAAACGTATTAAATGAATACAGATGCTCTATAACGTGATGGTAGTTAGTTCATCAGGGTTCAACGTATGAGCGTTGTTGCAGCGATAAACAACTTGGCCTAGTGTCCTAGACTCTACTTGTGTCTGCCCTGTAGATGCCAGCAGTGACTTCTCGCTGTTTGAGGCTCTGAGGGAAACCATCTACTCTGAAGTGGCCACCCTGATCTCCCAGAACGAGTCGCGGCCCCACTTCCTCATCGAGCTTTTCCATGAGCTGCAACTGCTCAACTCGGACTACCTGCGCCAGAGGGCCCTCTACTCCCTACAAGTAAGCCCTACGGAACCGCTTCTGGTTTCCAGCCACATCCCACGTGGTCTATGGCCTCTCTGTCCTAATGCTGGGCCTGTCCCCTTCCAGGACATCCTGTCCAGACACCTGACTGAGAAGAGTGCGGCCGAGGAGCAGACCTTGCTTGGGCCAACAGCCTGGGCTGCAGGCTCTCAGTCTGAGCTCACACCCAGCGAGAGCCTGGCCACCAGCGAAGCGGTGAGAGACGGACACTTTCTCTTTGACTACAGTGGCAGCACTGTGGCCCAGTGGTTAGCACTGGTGCCTCACAGCAAGAAGGTACTGGGTTCAAACCCCACCTGACCCAATGGCCTTTCTGTGTGGAATTTGCATGTCCTCCCCGTGTTTGTGTGGGTTTCCTCCGGGCACTCCGGTTTCCTCCCACCATCAAAAAACATGCTCCATTCTCCTACCTGACCAGTCACTGTCAATTCTCCAGGAGTCGGTCTGTGTGTCCTATGTGTGTGAGCAAGTCCGTCGTTATATGTTGGGTGAGCAAGTCTGGCCCAAATTGGCTGCCGTGGTATCACTCAGACTGAGTGTTGTTTGATAGCTGTTGGTCCATTCGTTGTTCTTTCTGTGTAATTAATTGGCGACCAATTTGTGTAAAGCGCTTTGAGTCTCGAGAAAAAGCGCTAAAAACTAAATAAAATGAATTATTATTATTATTACAGTGACCCAGGCTCTGCCGAATACCTCTCCCTCTATGGTAGGCAGGTCCATGATGTGTCTAGCTAATGCCATCGCTCCATTTTGTTATTGATGATTCTGACTCCTTGTTCTTATGTAAGCAAAAGACGCGTACATTAATATGCGTTTCCGTCTATATTTCCGTCTATATATCGAACGCGTAGATCTCTAATCTTCACCCAAATCCCTCCCAGTTTCCCCTAGCCCTTCCTTCATCCTTCATTCTCTCTGACATCCTCCCCTGCCTTCCTCTGTTCTGAACTGTGCCTTTCCTTTGTTCTTCCACCACCTATCTTTAACCGTCTTTGAATTTCCCTTGTCAGTCAGGCTTCAAAAGCCCATTGGTGAGGAATAGCCCCGGTCTCTGTGAAGCTGCGTGCCAGATCCGACATGAGCTCTTTGTTCTTGCGCGGGGTCCCCAGAGCTGCGCTAATTGGAACGCAGGCCTTTTGTCTCTCTAAATAACACCTTTGTTCCTGAATGATGGATGAAGTGTCTGATTCCCCGTGTTAGGAGACTGGCAGGATAAGCCGTCTTTGTCCAAGTCTATTATATATGCTGCTGATTTTTTTTTTCCCCCCTGTCCTGATGAATCCTCGAATGGAGTTTTGGATGCTGTTTTTGTCATAGGGGTGTAGAATCTTAATTTTCTTGCAATTATACACAAAAAAAATGGATTGTTGAAAAGTTTTGTGATGTACTCTATTCCTATCTGTTCCTTTGTTCCAGGAGGCTTCTGAGAAGAACATGAGGATAAAGCAACACTCCAGTAAAAGAAGGGAACTCGTGCAGTCTGTGGATAATGACAGCTCCATGTCTACATCCTCCAACCTGGAGCCCTTCGCTAATGACGACTTGGGTAAGACAAAAAAAAAGACAAAAATAAGGAAGCTTGATCTCACACACCGCTTTCATGTTACGCATGGCGAATGCAACTGGTATCAATAATGGCCACTTTGGAGATACCTGCCCCCAGGGGGGTTATTCTCCAAGCATTTAGATCCTGTGCTTAACTCAACGGCATAATCCTGTTGTACCCTTTACGCTAAGCGCTTTGTCACCACAGCCTTAAATCCCTGTGTGTCCGCCTGCTTATCCGTCTCCCTTTGCTTCTGTCTCCCTCGCCCCCTGGCTGCTTCGCCCGCCGCCGCCACGCTCTGCCCCGCTGTGCCGCTAGGTAACACAGTGATCCACTTAGATAAGGCTCTGGCCAGGATGAAGGAGTATGAACGCATGAAGCCCCGGGCTGACTCAAAGCCCTGCAACACCTCTGCTGCTAATGCTAGTGCCACCTCTGTGGCCCCTAACGCTGGCTATCTCTCCTCTAGCGCTGCACTGACACCGCAAGGTACTAACGTCACATCAGTGTCCCCCACCCTTCTCATTAAGCTTTTTCTCTCAAGTCATAAAAACCTGGGTAGCCTCTGGATCCAACAACCTGTTTTGTGTGTGTGTGTGTGTGTGCGTGCGTGCGTGCGTGCGTGCGTGCGTGCGTGCGTGCGTGCGTGCGTGCGTTTCTAGGTGCAGCAGGGGCGTCCGGTGACACGCGTTGCCCTCAGATTGACACCCAGCAGCTGGATCGGCAGATAAAGGCAATCATGACGGAGGTCATTCCTTTCCTCAAGGTAGGACATTCGCGGCTGTGCCGTGCAGTTCAATGCCCCAGCTCACGGAGAATGGAGTGACCGTGAAGGAAAACGGTTTCTTATTTTCTCTTTCGCGCCATGTCTCCCACGCTAGGAACACATGGAGGAGGTGTGCTCCTACCAGCTGCTGACGTCGGTGCGCCGCATGGTCCTCACCCTCACCCAGCAGAACGACGAAAGCAAGGAGTTTGTCCGCTTCTTCCACAGGCAGCTGGGAGGCATACTGCAGGTAAAACCCGTAGCACTCTTGGGGTACACCTACAGAAGACCTGAACTCCAACAGGAGAACGTCTGCGTGAGAACCGTTTTCCTTCACACTCTCTCTGCCTTTGTCTGGGCCCTCTCTTCCAGGACTCCTTGGGGAAGTTTGCAGGGCGTACTCTGAAGGACTGCGGGGAGGACCTGCTGGTGGAGATCTCCGAGATCCTCTTCAACGAGCTGGCCTTCTTCCGGCTCATGCAAGACCTGGACTGCAACAGCGGCGGTGCCACTGCTTCCACACAGAAGATGAAGAGGAGGGCCGAGCAACCCAACAACTCTAAACACAGATCTGAGGTTGGGGATGTGTTTTTTTTCTTTTTCAGGGTGTATTTCCGTTTTTTTAAATGGAAATATAACATGCCCATTTTTCAAACCTATGTACTGTATTTGTGTCTCCAATTAGCAGAATAAAACAGCTGAGATGGATCGTTCCTGCTCTTCTGTGTACCTCGATGAAGACAAAGTAAGTGGAGTCATGTTTTAGGTGCTATGTCAAAGACTAAACATCATATAGAAAATGATGCTCCATAGGATATTGAACTGCCTCATTTGGACTTAAGTTCAATGTGTTTATGCCATCCCCTCAGGACAGAGATGAGACTGAGCAGGACGGTGATGGGGGTGGAGGGTCTCTCTTCCCTGAAGCAGACCAACAGTCTGAGAGGAGGGACAACACAAGCAGCCCGGCGTCAGAGGAGGAAGAGGGTGAGGAGGATGAAGAGGACGATGAGGAAATGGGCGAAGGACTTCCTCTTTCCATCAGTGAGTGAAAACAAATGATCTTTTATATTTAATGTATTGCCCTTGATTTAATTTTTGTGTTTCTTAACCAAATTAGACTTAATATATTCGATTGGTGTGCTCTCTTACTCTTAGGCCTTTCCAAAGCAGAAACGCAGGCCCTGACAAACTACGGCAGTGGAGAGGATGAGAACGAGGTGGAGGAGATGGAGGAGTTTGAAGCTGGACCCGTCGACGTCCAGACCTCCCTGCAGGCCAGCAGTGATCGACTGGAACAGCAGCAGCAGGTCAGGACGTTAAAAAACACAGACACCGGAGTGTACAACACAGACTATCCATCGACGTGGTGATCATTCTGTTGTTGTTTCAGGGTTCTAAGAGCACACTATCAAACGGAAGCCTTGAGACAAAGTCCGATCAAGAGAGTTCAGAAAGCAACGATGGTGAGCGGGAGCTTCTCTATCACCTAGCGGGGAACACTACCACCAGAGTAGGTTCTCATGACTCGGCCGTGCACTGCTGCTTTTCAACTCTCCTCCCGTTCTTCTCCTCTGACCGTAGTGAAGAGCTGTAAATCCGAGTCCATTGAGCTGGTGGACTCCCCAGAAGAGGGGCGCGTCGAGGCTGAGCGGGGAGGTGCCGAGGAGCAGGGTGAGGGAGCTGGAGCCTCAGCGGACGGCACCGCGGCCTCCCAGGCCCAGGAGAGCTCCCAGGGCTCAACCAGCAGCCCCAGCACCGACTCACCAGTCATGATCAACGCAGATGTAAGCCGGAATCCGAGGAGCCTGTTTATTGAACACAAACGCCGTTTGTTTTCGCTACGCTGTGGTTATTGCACCCGTGTTCCAATGCTGATATTTTACGTAGGATTGTAAATGAGTCCTCTGTTGCAAGTTCACTTTCTTAAGACGCACTAACAAAATCTGTTGCATATGCGGTATCGTGTTTGGTCCAGGAGGTTGGCTCGGGAAACACCAGCCAGAAATCGGATGAAGAGGACTTTGTTAAGGTGGAGGATCTGCCAATGCAGCTTTCAGTTATGTGTGAGGTAGGTAATGAGTTTTCCTTAAGGCTACTTTGCGTTTTCATTTTGTGAGGGAGATTAAGAGCTTACCTTAGTTTATCTTCCCCAAAGCAATGTACTAGGTCTCTAACCAACTCCAGTTATTATGTGTAGGGTTTGATGTTTTGTTGAATTGATTCGTTATGGGTATTAAGGAGGAGCTCCAGAAGAGGATAGTGGAGGAGCAGCAGAACAACAACCTGTCAGCAGAGATCCTCAACGGAAACACAGACACACAGACTGAGCTGGTGGGCAATGGACAGGCGCTCCGAGAACCAGGTACTCTCATCAAGTCTAATTTAAATAGTGTTAATAATATCCAAAGCTAAAATGGTATTCAAGCCTTACTATCATAATTCAGTCAAAACAGACCTTTTATTGTGTCAAATTGTAAGACGGTGTTCTTTTTCTTCTTACAGAAACGGTTGGTGCACAAAGTGCGTAGAGGCAGTCATGAGGCGTCGTCAATGGTACCACAAGCTCTGTTATCACTACAGTAGCATAATGATTGCACTCTGAATAGGTTACAACACATTATTTATTGGTTATTCTTTTTCTAAAAGCTTACATTAGAGATGGTTGATAATTATTTCAAGAAGTTACAGTTCAGTTGCTGAGCATAGAATATACAACAAACTGTATATGTTATTAACACTTGGTTGTTTCTTTTATTCCTGAATGTTTGGATTTGGGATAGGCGGGTCTTTATGCTGCTGAGTTATCCATAAAATGTGCAAGCTTTAGAGGGTTTCAAAGCCTCTAGCCTTGAAACATGTGGAGAATCGCCTTAGTCCTGTTGTTTGGATATGGAATCAGTTTAGTCATTTTAATTGTTTCGTTGGTCTTGTCTGGCCTTCTTTCATCTTGTTTTTCTGCACATGAGCCTACAGAAACTACAGTAGAATTATAGTACAATTTTAGACTGCTGCTGAGGACTACATATTTTCTCTGTAATGGAGCTTCATGGCTAAACTTTGCACTCTCGTTAGTCTGACTTGTTTACCTTTCCAGGCATGTATTATTACAGCCATTTTTGTTTTCTGGCTTAATCTAAATTGATCACCATGTAATTGAAATGTTAACTACTCTATTAAATTTTAATAAAATGATGGAATTTTGAAAGTATATACATATTATTTAAATCAATGTGGTTTACTTTAACTCTTAAAATACATATTTTTTTAGTTCAAAATCGAATCAGTTTTTCCAGGACCGGCACCTAGGTATCATTGCTTCAAAGGCAATGGTGTAACTGACTGGAAATCATACCTCTAAATGTAAAAAATAATTAAACTTTTCTTTAGTCATCTACATAGTACAAGTTTATTTACATTATTAGGAATCGTACAAATGGAAATTAATTTATTAGGTTAATAGAAAACAACACAAAATGAATGAAAGTTGTGCATTTGTTAACGGAACTTTCAACCACAATACAATCAAATCTAATATTGCTGAAAGTTATATTTTACAAGACACTAACCCTAAACAACATTTACTTATATTCCTGAAATCATAGCGAATAGGTTAGTATCAGGAATTATTGATTTCAGTTTCTTCTGGAAAAAATATTTTATTTCAAATGAATAGAACAAATCAAAGTTACTGCTTGTTATAAAGATATCTTTGGATCAAGCATTTAGTCACTGTGCAAACACTTCAAATATTGTTGAGGGTGAAGGTTTCCCTAAATGTGCTCCTGAGCTCATCTCCTCTGTGCAATTGAGCATTTAGAACGTGATCTGTGTTCAGACCTTCACCAGGGCATGCAAGGGTTGGGACAGTCTCTGATGTAAGACTCCAGTTTACCCTTTGACACATCCATAAGTGTTGTGTATGTAGTTAACTGCAAAATAAAAACAAAATGCAAGTGAAATAGAAAAACAATGATCATGCATGGCCCAGGTAAATGAATCAACATTTGTATACACTATATAACAGTAGCTACAACTTGAATAAATAATTCAAGCATTGTGTTACCTTGTTCAAGACTGGTTTAGTTGACAGCACATCATAAACAGTTTTCAGTGAAATGTTCTGTAAGGGAAAGATAAGGGACCTTTTGAGACATGAAAGCAGAACAAAACTACACTGCATCACCCGAAAGATTTGCAAAAAAAAAAGTTATGTACTTTCACAATAACAAACATCCATGAGTGCAGTGACTTTATGAAAAACTTGATTTATTTAGGACTCACTGCCTGCATGGTCTGGTTCATGCACTTCTTGGCGGGTGTCCTACGGTCATCTAGGAACAAAGGCTCTTTCCAGTGGTCATAGTTTGTCTCCAAGACATACCAACGACCCAGCTTCAGGTCAATCCTTAGAGCCACAATACAACATATTGTATTTCTTTGTTCATGACAAAAAATGTATACCCTTCTCATAACAATCTCATAGAATCATGCCTTTTAAAACACCATAACCTTGTATATATACACACACTTTTAAAAAGAGAAAGTTACACTATAATATATATATATACACAGTGCATCCAGAAAGTATTCATACCCCTTCACTTTTTCCACATTTTATTATGTTACAGCCTAATTCCAAAATGGATTAAATAAAAAAATTCAACATTCTATACATAATACCGCATAATGACAAAGTGAAAAAAAGTTTAGAATCTTTTGCAAATGTAATAAAAAAAATTCAATATATATCACATGTACATAAGTATTCACACCCTTTACTCAATACTTTGTTGAAGCACCTTTGGCAGCAATTACAGCCTCAAGTCTTCTTGAGTATGATGCTACAAGCTTGCCACACCTATTTTGGGGCAGTTTCGCCAATTCTTCTTTGAACATCGTCTCAAGCTCCATCAAGTTGGATGGGGAGCGTCGGTGCACAGCCATTTTCAGATCTCTCCAAAGATGTTCAATCGGGTTCAAGTCTGGGCTCTGGCTGGGCCACTCAAGGACATTCACAGACTTGTCCCGAAGCCACTCCTTTGTTATCTTGGCTGTGTGCTTAGGGTCGTTGTCCTGTTGGAAGGTGAACCTTCACCCCAGTCTGAGGCCAAAACGCTCTGGAGCAGGTTTTCATCAAGGATCTCTCTGTACATTGCTGCATTCATTTTTCCCATGATCCTGACTAGTCTCCCAGTTCCTGCCACTGAAAAACACCCCCACAGCATGATGCTGCCACCACCATGCTTCACTGTAGGGATGGTATTGGCCAGGTGATGAGCAGTGCCTGGTTTCCTCCAGACATGACGCTTGGCATTCAGGCCAAAGAGTTCAATCTTGGTTTCATCAGACCAGAGAATGTTTCTTTCTCATGGTCTGAGAGTCCTTTAGGTGCCTTTTGGCAAACTCCATGCGGGCTGTCATGTGCCTTTTACTGAGGAGTGGCTTCCGTCTGGCCACTCTACCATAAAGGCCTGATTGGTGGAGTGCTGCAGAGATGGTTGTCCTTCTGGAAGGTTCTCCCATCTCCACAGAGGAACACTGGAGCTCTGTCTGAGTGACCATCGGGTTCTTGGTCACCTCCCTGACCAAGGCCCTTCTCCCCCGATTGCTCAGTTTGGCCGGGCGGCCAGCTCTAGGAAGAGTCCTGGTGGTTCCAAACTTCTTCCATTTGCGAATGATGGAGACCACTGTGCTCGGGACCTTCAATGCTGCAGTAATTTTTTTGTACCCTTCCCCAGATCTGTGCCTCGATACAATCTTGTCTCAGAGGTCTACAGACAATTCCTTGGACTTCATAACTTGGTTTGTGCTCTGACATGCAGTCAACTGTGGGACCTTATATAAACAGGTGTGTGCCTTTCCAAATCATGTCCAATCAATTGAATTTACCACAGGTGGACTCCAATCAAGTTGTAGAAACATCAAGGATGATCAGTGGAAACGGGATGCACCTGAGCTCAATTTTGAGTGTCACAGCAAAGGGTGTGAATACTTATGTACATGTGATATCTTATTTTTAATACATTTGTAAAAAATTCACTGTATATACACTTTTAAAAAGAGAAAGTTACGCAATAAGGTAAATCACATGACGTTTACTCAAACGACTTGGAAGACACATTGAAGCTAAAAGGTCAAAATTGATCTAAGCGAGTCAGCCCATTGTTTCACAACCACATTGAGACATACACAGCTCACATCAATGTTTGTTTCTCATCTTCCTACCACAAACCTATCCTGTGCGTCTAAATTACACTGATTGCCACAACTTACTCCAATATGTCGAGGCTCAGCACTCTGGACCTGGTGATGATACAGCCCTGGCCAGTCTGGTTCCCTCCCAGGATAAAGTAAGCTGGCGCAAGCAGCTTGGTCTGGGCCAGACTAGTCTTGGCCTCCTCGTAGCTGCAGAGTCAAGACATGTCAGTGTCACATGTCAGACCATCAACAGATAGTCATCAACAAACTTACTACATTGTATTTATCGGACTGTAACAACTGAATTAAAACAGAAACGTTCCTGTTTGCATATGCATCATGTCACAGATCTATACAGTGCTCCTGAAATCACAACATGATTACGCAATTTCATTTTCGGACAAAGGTTCAAAGTACCAGGTAGCGTTCTCTAGGACTGAGCGAGTAAGGAAGCTCATCCACATCCCGTCCCTCTTTCCCAGAATCCACTCCAGGATTCCTGCATGAAGAGTTTGTGAAGATATTAATATATAGTATTTTATGTTTTGTTGAATTGATAGAGATATATAGATTCAGGTCAATCTTTAGATATTCTCTCTGTACTAAAACACTGACAGGATAGAATTGAGATGGCTAATAAACTCACCAATATATCCACCATCAAGACTGAAGCGCTCATTCATAGTCAGTGTGAAAGTGTACTTCAAACCAAACGAAGAAAAAATATTTGTTTAACATTCATAAAAACAACAAAAAAGAGATATAATCCAAGATTAACATAATTTTACACAAGGTGAAACTCACAGGCTTTATGCCAGTCAGCATGCCAACATATCCAGCAAAGGTGGTGGACTTAAAGACAGTCTTATTGCCTCTCGTGAAGTCAACATTGACTACTAAAGGTTTGAGCTTCTCACTGATGATCCATGACCTGTTCTTTACATCCCACCTGGCAAAGAAAGAAAACACAATAATGTAATGTTTGTCCTTACGCAAACCTTGTATTGTGCGGCAATTAAAATAAAGTAAACTAGCATCCAGATCTGATGAGACTATAATAAAGCTAAAAGAAGATATTACTGTAGAGTAAGGTTTAAATTCTTACCCCATGAACAATCCGAAGTCCAGATTTCGACCATGTATGAGGTTACCTGGTAGGAGAGATATAAATATTTGAAGGAATGGGAATGGGAATGCTGCACGCATAAATGCATGGACATAAGTTAGAATATGCAATACTACAACAAATCCTTACCATTTGAGTCTTCTGCTACGACTGAAGTGCACACGGTGAATATCTCGTAGAAGATATTGAAGAGTACAACTTCACCTAAGATACAAATACATAAGAAATACTAACAATAACATATTAAGAATTTGAACCCAATTACTGAGATTTCAATTGTCAAGCGTTGTCTTTTACCAAGTGGAACACCCGAGGCTGTTGATATCCCTTTTAGTTCGTCCTTGAAAGGATAAGGAAGGGTTTCTGCCACCAAGGGCTACATACAATCAAAAACAGCTATCAGACATTTGATCCAAATCTTGAAGACAAATTATGGTTTCATGAGGTATGCAGAATTGTGATTCCAGACACTCACCAAAGCTCTGTCGACCATGTTTACAAGTTTCCCACTGGGCACAAAAGCATTGGCCAAGTCCTTGATGGCCTGAATCATGTTGACCAACTACATAATTGGAGAGAATTGTTTTAAACTAACTGGATAATTTACTAAGGCAATTTAGGACGTATATTGACGCAAACTAGCCAACATAAAACTTAAACCTTCTCACTTCAGCTTTTTTGTCTGTGATCAAAGCCGTCCATCTGTCGCTGGGATGCAAGTCCAAGTCTACGGTGTACCAAGTCACAGCGCCTTTGAACCTATTTTAAATAGAGTCAGTTGAAAAAATAAGTTTGTGTGGGGACCCTATAACCTTGTTGCAGGAAGCATAGACGCATGAATCTCTGACGATGCCAGCCAGGTCAAACGACCTCCATCTATGAAGTACAATTTGTACTAAAAGAAATACACCTGAAAAGAACACGTCCTGACAAATTTACTGACATACAATACTTACGTTGGGCCTTTGGGAGGATACATATTGGTTTGACATTCTTCAGTGTACTGTGAACAAGTCAGAAAGGCAGTCATCATTATACTCGAACAATATTGTAAGGCAGAACTTGATTGCGTTTCGCAACGCAAGCTCGCTAACATAACGCAAGCTCAAAACACAATGCTACTTGCAGCTCTCCGATTCATGGATTAAAATAAATGTACTTACTGGTGGAATAAACTGTCCCGATATTACCACTGGTAAGGACAAACAGATAAAACAACACAACCAAACCATCTTGCCACTCGATTCGGTGTTGCTCGAAGCTTGTCCTGTTAGTACTGTCCAAAATACGGAAGTAGCGTTTGCCTCGTGACTTTATCCACATAACTCGTGTGTGTCTCTTGATTGGGGCGGTGACGACACTGTAATACTATTCATAACTTATGGCACAAGCAGTTAGCCATATCAGATGGTACGGAAGCCCTAAGAGGACTTACATTGCAACTTTTTTTTTTTTTCGTTTTCCTAAGATTTTTATTTTTTAATAATCGTTTTCCCGAAATCCCGAGATAATTAAGTCGTTCTAACGCGAAAACAACTTTTGTTTTCCCGAAATCTCGAGATAATTATCCCCTCGCTCATTGTTGACATGGATGCGCAGGAGACAGAGCTCATTGATCACCGCGTCACATTTCTGTTCAACCAAGGACTAACACGAGCTGAAATTGTTTTCAGTTGATGTAGTTGATTTAGAATCGATGTACTTAACCACTGCATCAGGGTCAGTGAGATTGCGTCGCCGATAAAGTTCAAGCCTGGTCAACACTCTTCTTAGATGACGGACACTAATGTGTATGTCGTCCTCTATCCAAGCACAATGCTATTTCAGCTTGTGTTAGTCCTTGGTTGAACAGAAATGTGACGCGGTGATCAATGAGCTCTGTCTCCTGCGCATCCATGTCAACAATGAGCGAGGGGATAATTGTCTCGGGATTTCGGGAAAACAAAAGTTGTTTTCTCGTTATAACGACTTAATTATCTCGGGATTTCGGGAAAACAAAAGTTGTTTTCTCGTTGTAACGACTTAATTATCTCGGGATTTCGGGAAAACGATTATTAAAAAATAAAAATCTTAGGAAAATGAAGACAAAATAAGTTGCAATGTAAGTCCCTCTTAGGGCTTCCGTATAGATGATAAGACAGGACCCTTAAAAATCGTATAGCCTAGTTATATTCAAACAGTGAATTGCAGTCAAACTATGGCAAAACGGCAGTGGTAGTGATAGAGGTGAAAACTGATCAGCTGTTATGAAATAAAATAAACTAGGCCACCACTGTATTTGTCTTATATAACCTTAAGAATGAAGCAAAACAAGGCACAAATTTGAACAAAATTTGATTTATTAATAATTAAAAAAACAAAAAGACATTTTAATCTGACATTAAAAACTATTCATTTAAAGAACAAATGTCAGGAAAAATAGTCTACACGTCACTTGCAGTATCGGTCTGCTTTCATTTTCGCTCTCCTGTGGATGAACAAAAAATAAGCAGGTAATCTTAGGTAATCATGTTCTCGCCCCATTTCTGCACTGATTAGCATGGTTTTAAATCCTTAAATACCACTGTTTTCTTACAACATGATTAGTTTAATACTGCTGTGAAAGGGACATGGTTTTCGTTGATACACCTTTGGATTTAATCATTACTGACTAATTTGTAAAACAGCTATGTGATGTTACAATTGTTTTTACCTGTCCAACAAGGTTTCATGAAACTTTCCATCTGTTCGGGCTTTTTTCAATTTGGTGCTATCCTCTTCATTCACCCTTAGCCGCCGGTCTTGGAAACTCTGGAACTTCTTCCTGTGACGTTGAAACCAGAGTGAACGACTAATGCACAGAGAGACTTACAATACTAACAACATGCACATAACTCGAAGGAAAGACTTGCAAATACTAATTTAAAATAAGAGCACAAAAAAACTTTGAGTGTCTTTGTGTGTCTTAGATGACACGGTATTATTAGTGATAAACATATCAGGAGCAAATAAACTTAGAAGGAAAGCACTTAGATTGAGGTAAGTAAACCTTATGATATAAATAAAAATCTGGTGTAACAAAAGTGATAAAGTGATTTAATCAAGCAGTTTTACAACATTAAGACTGTCAAGCAGTGAATATTATGACAGCGCTTTCTGTTTGTGCAGCACAACGGATTGCTCAGAAGCACATTTTAAATTCCAAGCAGCACTAGCTCAAGACAGAGGCTCAAGGGCAACCATTATCCTCATGTCAACATGATGACTATATTTTTCAGGTGTTCTCATGATAAAAGGTACAGAGAAGTGCAAAACGAAGGGGAATAAACAGGACATGTCAAACGCAATGGTACTGAAGCTTAATGGGCCACAAACTGGTCATAAAACCAAGATGTCTTGTTCACCTACCTATTTCCGCCCCTTTGGCAGCCCATCAACTGCTGGATGGATGAAGTGACAAAAACGTTGCCCACTGCATTCTCTCCAACCCCCAGAAAGGTGAGGTAGAATTTACTTACACATAATTGACCTCACAGTTCTTCACGTTGCCCCTGTCCTCATCTGCAATGTTGTCATTTCGCTTGACCTCTCTTTCTGTGCACGATCGAATCTGTTCATCATCCAGGTAGAGCGAGACGGACACAGAGAAAATAAGACAGTGAGCACGGTGGATGTGAGAAAAACAATTGTGTTGAATAGCTGCAATAAGGGGAGCAATAACCTCAAGCCCCCGAGGAGAGGTCAGAGTAATTTAGTTTTAACGTCCTATCTTCTGTCAGGGACCCACAGCAGTGGCACGTCTTTGACAGGGGGATTAAAAAAAAGGTGCGACCTTGTGTTCGAAAACATACACGTCACCTTCACCATCTCCTCGTCCCCTGCTGTCTTTTGTTTGGCCTCAATGTCTCCACTCTCGCTGTAGGAGATAAAGCAGCTATTTGAAGCCATGAGAGCCATTTTACCCTGAGATAGGGGACAAAGGGGAAAAAGATTAGTTGTCAGAGTGGTGTAAAAAGATGCAGACAATCTGTTTGTTGTAAAAGCTTTCACTTCTTGATAACTGAGTGATCCACATTTTGACTATATAGTACAATTATCTCTAGCAAATTCATAAAATAGACCATGTTATTCAGCTACTCACTTCCTGGAAAACTGGTTCCCACTGTTCCCTGGAACCAATGGCATCGGAGCGCCCGACAACTATGCCGTCAGAATTGATTCCCAGGTACTTCCCATAGCCAGACTTCAGGGCAATTCTAGTGCGGTACAAAATGAGAATAATAAAAAAGATAAAAACAATTTCCTTTTTGCAATATCTTAAAATATTATAATATTAAAAATAATTACATTGCTATTGGGAAGTTGCATTTCCAAGTTATGAAGTCAGTATGAGATACGGCAATATTGAGAACGCTTCAAACCCACCTTGAGTCAGACAGCTTGATGGCAGTGAACTGCTCTGGTGGATCAGGCCCCTCGTCCTCTGGTAACAAAAATGAAAGTTACTACTTCTCTTGCCTGAGTCACAGATCAGTGACTAAATTCAACTCAGATTTTTAAAGAGCCTATCCTATCAGTTACAATTGTTTTAGGGACCTGAGAGTAACAGAACTAGGAATAATCACCAAGTTAACAAACCTCCCCTCTCAGTATATCGTTAACTAAAGGATAATGAACAACGAAGTCAAGTACATAAACTGAGGAATATCATCAAAATAAAACAAAACTTAAACGGCAGGCAAATCCATTCTAGTTTCTAAAATCAAAATTAGGAAAAGATATGGTTGCATATGTACAAGTCACTGTTTGACCCTCTGACCTTCCCAGAGACAAACATAACTTCTTTCTGATGTTGATCTTGATGGTTCACTAAAGACTTCCTCTTCTATTAGAAGGCTAAACTATCCACAGATTGGTATTTCGATATCGAAATCAAATCTTTTCCACTCTCTTTAATGCTGGCGCTCTCCCGCTTTCATCTCACATAACTAAGACGATATGCATGCAGAGGATGAGGGCCACCAAGGGAATTGGGATGTTTCAATCTCCTGGCCATTTTTAAATGTCTCCTTTCTTAAGTGAGGGGAATTTGTCTTGCCCAGGGTCTTCCATTTCTACCGAGCAGCCTATTTTATTGAACAAGTCTTGCCTATAATTGCTTAAAGGAAGACAAACATTAAGTGCATGTACTCCTTTAGCCAAGGTGGGGGCCTTTATGAGCACTGCTTCACTTTAGCCTTAGAACTCCTTTTGCCTTCAACTAGCAAAGCATAAACAATCAAAGACTGTGTCACGACTCCCAGACTATGAAAAATGGGTCCACCGCTTATGGTTCTTCTACCCAGACCAAAACCTATGAATTAAACGAAGCAGAGGGGATGGTGGAAGTATGGGAAGGCATGGGAGGGCGGAGTGGTCGAATAAAGTGCACGCTGCCAAAATTGGTTCGTTTCCAGTTATGGTGTCCATGCAATCTGTAATTTTGTCCAGGACATTCATCCCAATCTGTCTCAGCAGCATGTAGAGCGACCCTATAAATTGTCCTGGACAGGCAATGAACACTGGTGATATTTAATAACGTGCTTGGGGGGCCACGGAATAGATTACAGGTCGTTGTGTGTTGAGAACCACTGCAATGTATTACCTGGCCAGCAGTGCAGACAACAGTCTCAAATAGATTTTGGAACAATACAGTAGTTCAGTGAGTTCTTTTTTTCCTTTCCATGTCCAGTCTTGCAGAGCATCATTTCAAATTGTTTTAAACAACGGACTCCCAATTAATCTATATCCGACAACTTTTTTTCTTCAGAAAGCATTACAATTGTATGCTGCAGTAATATAAAAGACGTGAAAAAAAGGTCGTCGGAGGAAACCGTTATTGCAACTCTGAGCCTCTTCTTTCCACAACTGAATGACCACAAAAAGATTGCCTTCCATTTTGCTAGACTAGCCAAGCTAATGGAACATGACGTCCATTAGAGCTATTTTACTGTATTTGAGGAAACTAGATCCTAGTAGATGTCTTCCCTTTTTTTGCTATGAGTCATTAATTCCGACAATTACAAGCATCATTTACCTAGCCTATAGTGCAGTAGTACAGAACGGGAGCCCACCGTTTAAAGTTGATCTAACTTACATTCTGAATAGGGTGGAGTTTAAGTACTTGCCTAATTTTCAGTACCATACTGCCATTGGAAATCCTTAAAACATAGTTTTACTATTAAGGCATATCCTTTGGTAGGCACCAACTACGCGGAGTGCTGAATATGAACCTGGAAGGAATGACACCTGCTATATGCGCAAAAACGGAAAACACCACTAGTGTTAAGACAGAGCAAGATCCATTGCCAGAAGACTTTGTTGAAGCAAACTGTTTCTCACTAAACAATGTTCCATCTCTCCTAAATTACGTCATTCAAGAAGTAAGGGTTTAGTTCAACATTTGGTGGAACTTCATGAGTTGCTTCTAAGTAACATTCACACTTTCCCTTAAACCTGAACACTTCATACATATACAATTATTTTACCTTGATGTGGTGCACCAACAGTGAAAAGACCAGTGTCCATAGCATGAATGTAAGAATTCCTCTGCATCTCTATTGCAACTGTTCCTGTTATTTCTCCAAAGCAGCTGATACACCACCATCCACCTTAAATGAAAGTGTTGTTAACAATAGAAAGAAAGAAATCAATGCAATTTGGTGATGATCAGGCTTACCAAACGTACTGATAAATGCAATGCAATTAGGCCTAACCAGTGACTAAACTAAAACTTTGTAGACACGAAGCGTGCTTTGACAAAGAAAATGTATACATTATTTACATTAGTTCTAAGAAATTATTGACAATAGTCGTGTCATTATTAGTAAATAGACCCAAAAGGACGTTAGCTAACGTCAGAAATGAATATGAAACACTTAACGCTAAAGAGTAGAGGCACACACCAACTATATCAGGTTTAGCTTCCTCATCCTCTCTTTTCCTCGTCTTGTCCTTGTGCTTCTTTTTCTTTCTGTAAAAATAAAACAGAATACAAAACAATAAAATGAGATTGGAAACTGGCTGTCTTCTTAGCTTTTATTAAAACATAGCTGTGTGGAAAAAGACTAAGAGCAGCAAAGGATTGTGTGGCCCATCGAACTTATAGCTAGCTAACACGACATGATGTATGCAAAAAGCATGAGCTTACGCTATGTTGCGGAAATGCATAGCCATTATGTAACTACATACATTAACAAAATATGCATAAACATACCCCTTGTTCAATCCTTTCAATACAAGTTTGGTTGATTTTACGCGTGAATATTCAGCCATACCGTGCTTTGCGGATCTACTGGCTTGTGCTACGCGCGTTAGCCTACAACATAAACAACGGTGGCCGCAGAGACCAAAAATGCTTTGCATATTTTTAATGTGCGCTCGTCAGTTAAAACTTGAATTTGAGGCCTGACAAATGTTCCGTCAATCGTTCAAGGAAAGCATCCACCGATTTACAGGGCGTGGTTTACCTGTATGTTTGCAGTCTGTTAAGAAAGGATGGTCCACTTAGGAAGCTAGTGACAGCAGAACTGTTGTGTGACTGTTATTATTGTCACAGGCTTGATGTGACTGATGCTTTGTTTAAAAGAAAAAAAACCTGTACTTGGCAGTCTGCTGTTAAGGGACACGGGATGGGGTACAAGCGTTAAGTAACAGGTCACTGTTTGTAAAATATGACCCCAGTCAGACAGATTAAATTCTGGCTAGGCATCTTAATTTTGCTACTGAATCTTATCACTTCTTTTCGGTGAAGGTACTATAAAGTTGAATGTAAAAAATGTGGTTCAATCCCACCCAAACCATGTCAACAAAAAAACAGCAACGGGCTAAAATACCACGTAAAATGCTTGCTGAATTTGTGTACAAAACTATGTACCAAATTAGTTTATTGGATCACCTCCCTGCCCTCCATGTCTCAATAAATGTACTAATATATTTAAATCATGTTAGCAGTAAAGTTGGGGAAACTTTCTCAAGGTTTATTTTAATATGAAAATCAACTGAGAATACATTGTTGCTGACGTGGCCATGCAATAAATCCATGGCAACCATTTTTCTAATTTTCAGTTCACCTTACTTAAAATATGGTCCTTATTAAAAACACATCTATCTTCAGCATCTTCCCTCCATGGCCTGTGTTGGAGTGTAAGATGTGTGCCAGCTGAAACCGTTTGACAAGTCAACGCTCCCCTTCACCCCTCAGCTCTGGTTGTCCCCAGCCTAATCTTACTCCCTCACTCCTTGCAAGTGTCACTTCAGAAGTGATCTGACAGATAGGTGGTGAGGTCACTGACTGAACAGAGCAGATGTCCTCTTAACTCAAGGCATGCGGGTGGATTCCCCTATGGCCCTGCTTTCACTTTGTCAATGTCACTGCACCCCTGCTTCTAGCTTCTTGAGCTTGTGTTGTAAATGTAAGTACTGACTACGTCTTTGATGTGAATGATGTCTTGGATGACATCTGAATGAGGAAGTCAGATCCAGTTGCTGTCTAGCAGTACGGTCCCTGGAGTTCCCCAAATATTAACAGGTTATGTACAGTGTAATTTCCTGTAGTCCTGGGAAAACAAGTGTGACTTATTCACTCTACAGTATGACTTTAAATACTTTAATTTTTTCCATATTTGAAACAAACGTGCACTTGAAATTTAATTTACAGCAAATGAATTGCTTGTTTTATGGATTACCCTCTTCATATCAAATGATTTGGAGAAAAGCTCTCTTATTCAGTTAAGGCTTAAAAATCTCAAACTGATTTACCAGGATGGGAGAAATGTGAACAGGCCAGTACATAGACCTTTTTGTGTTTATGTTCACAAGAGAATAAAAGGCCGTAAGAGAGTACGCAATTAAGCAATTCTTTTCAATATGTGTTTACTAAAGTGCTAACAATATAAGTGAAAGGGACAAGGAGTAATTTCTTGATCTTCAGATATGAAAAGAGTGAGGAGGGCAAGTCTCTTAGGGTGAGTACTTTTCTCTCAGTGGACTAGCCAGTGATAATACCTGGCTTCATGGGACTCTAGCTATGGAAATTGACTACAGTCTCCAGTCATTTAGAGGGCTTATAGCAATTTTGCGACAGGATATAGAAGAGAGTAGTTCAGCGAACAGATAAACACCTGTGAAATTTTCTTTCAGCACCTTGTTCAAGGTAACAGGCAACCTTTCCGCTGTCTTTTCCTTTCCCATCTCTTTCTCTCTCTCTTGGCAATTTCCTAATGCTCCCTCAAAGGAGAACATTTGTCACTCTCTGTGGATGCTTGTTGTGCAATATGCCGCAAGGAGGGAACTCAGCCACACACTAATGGCTTCTCAGTGAAAGGGTTGGATGCTGGAGACAGAAAATAAAAGCTTGTAATTCTCACTAGACAAGGTGAGAGACAAGGTAGTGCAGTGTGCAGTCACTTCATTGGGCTCACCAGTTCACCCTGTCACATCTGATGAGGTAAGCAATGTCAAAGGCATGGCTTCAATGTAAAAAAGTCTAGAGATGGTGTCTAGATGAAATTGAAATGCCAAATCTGTTACATACAAATGAATAGTAATTCCACACTAATAATTAACTTTTGAAAAGATAAAGGGTTTTGATTTAATATATTTACCACCTCCTGCCCTCACATATTTTTTATGTGCCAAGTTTAAATAAAAATTCACTTCTTTGTCATTACAAATTCATCGGAACTAGTCATTTTGGTCCCCAATGAAAATATACATATTTAGAAACTCTCACCACATGCTCTGGGTTTGTTGATTGGCTCCCAGTCCATATAACAGAAATGTGGTATTACTCTAAAGTCTGGCTGACTAAGTTATGCAGTCTACTACATTTAATGTCCTTGGTACACAACATGGAATGCTGCGTAGTGCAATATAATATATTTTTGGGTTAAAACTGCTTTCAAGTAATTACGCTATAGTAATTTAATTCTAAGTTTTTCAGGTCCAACAACATCAAAATGCATGCCCACAGAAATTCACACACACAAACATGCACACACCCACACACATGCATTCTTACTGTAAATGTATACACCAGATTTCTCTGCTCCCTGGCAGGTGCTTGCAATGCATGGTTCGGTGTTCAGGTAGCACATATTCTGTTCTTGCATCAATTTATCCCTACTCCCTCTCTGCCTTCTGTATCCTTTGTTTCCCTCTTTCTCTCTCCTCTTGCTCATCTGCTTTTCTGCGCACCCCCAACAGTTCCCTCAGCCACGATCCCTTCCCAGACCTTGAGGTTGCCTTCTGTCTGTTCTGTGTTAAAAGAGACTAATTTATCACTGAAATTGGCTCCCCTGATATTGGGCCAAAGAAGATAGTCAGGCTGCAAAAATGACTCACCATGTCCTAGGTTTTGACAGTCACATGGGGGCAGTATACACTCAGCTCATACCGCAATAGACCACTACTCAAATCGCTCATGCAAGTATGTACAGCTATATGCGCTCTGTTTAAGCCTCAACGTGAGTTTTGGGAAGCTTTCCAAAATAAATCATGCTGAAATATTTTTGAGCCATGCATAATCAAATGTTTAATTCAGAACATTGGCTCAAGTCAAATTTCATGGGAATTTAATTTGTTTTTGTCGGTGGTGCTTTTGGCTCAAGGTCCAGGGTTCTGGTATGAGAACTCAAATATTTCTAGATTAACTTGACACTAATATTGGTGAGCAGATCTCATGCAGAGTGGAAAAATAAATAAAGAAAGTTGTTAGCACACGCTATGTGATTTGTCTTTGTACAAATATTACTGTTCAGAAGTATTTAAAAGCATTTGAAAGGAAAGCTTTGATTCAAAACCTATTTTGAGTTAAATGCTGTTCTTTGAATATAATTGACTGGTGGATACTGTATGTTCTTTGTGCTTGGAAACTTTCCCTTAAGATACTACTACCACCAGTTCTAAGATTTTTCTCACATAACGTGCATATGAACGACATTCATGGTCATATTTGTTTCTCACAGTGTGAGAGAGTGATTGAATTATTCAAAGTCTTCAGTATTTTTAAACCTCTCCCCACATTTATAATGCAATGTGAATCATATTCCAGCTGCTTCAACACTGACATGCGGTTAGTCTTTCATGGTCTCTGTGGGGTGTTATGGGTGAGTGCTTGTCAGACATAAATCCACAAACAGCACATACACACACATATGCACACACACTAACAACACAAGCCAACGCACACTCACACACTCATACCGTACAAACAAACACACAGACACACACAGTGAAGGACTAAGTGTACTTTATAAATTATAAGAAGATGCTTAGTAGATTATCTGTAATTTCCTCTTTTATGAGAGCCTTAGAGCCGTGAGGTCGGCTATCACCTGCTACTTGCCGGCAAATGCAGGACTGCAGCTTATCAATAGCCTTTCCTTAGTGTGACAGCACCCAATTCATAGATTAAAACCGGTCATTTCCTACTGAACATATAGGAATCAGTCTCTCTGTTTCTCTATTCCCCGTCTCTATTTCTATGTATCTGCAGCTGCCCGACAGTCATCCTGGCAAATCCTCCTGTTTGAAATCCTCCTTTCTCTAATTAGCGCAGGAAGAGTAGCATAACACACTATGCATGAACTATTCCAAACAAATTATGGGATGCTTGATGGAAATGCATTATTCATGTGCTGATTTGGGGCTCATACAGCTTTAGTGTCACATGTATTTTTTCCTCCTCGTTTTATCTAATGGCTGACGTCATCCGCTGACACTTGAAAAGTCAAAGTTCAAGAACCATCACATTGCACTGAGAGTGTACCCATCTTCAAAACAGGGGTTTCAAAAACAATCATGCCAATGGAGATGTATGATAAAAGGAAAAATAAGGTATTGAATTGTTGCATTTTCAAAGGGAGTACCACCTGTACTTTGGATCAACTAACTTCTATTAAGGGTATTGTTAAGAGAGTAGAAAAATAGGAGAAATCAGGGGATTCAAGGCGAGCGAGAAGGAGAGAGAAAGGCCTGAGAGAGGGGAAGACCTTTGAAGTAAGCATTGTACATTATCTATTCTGCAAGCAAAGCCAAAGAGGAGGATGTGCTGGGAGAGGTAATTGTGTGAGAGAGATTCAACCTGACATAATAGGGTGCCAATGGAATTCGGCGCAGCTTATTTTTTGGCTGTGTGTACTCTATGCTATTGTTCTGTGTAAACTCCCTGGTATATGTACAAACTAAATCAAATCAGTATAAAGAGGTTGGTATTGACGTACAGTAAGTATTGTAAATTGACGGTTTCATCATTTTCTAAAAAAATTCTTACATTTATTACCTACCTCTTGGCAGATATCAATAAATAAAATGAGCTGAGAGAAGATGCCCCTTATATGAGCACCCTAGGCCCTGTATTCAGCTTCTCAAAACTCTTTTGGAAGCCCGTTAAAAACTAACCAATCAGGGCAGTTGTTGCAAGGAGACATGGCTACCTGCCTGTCAATCACCTCGCATACACTGGTCAAGGTCACATTTAGGTGTGGACAACAGGACAGGAAACGGGGCCCGGGCCACTGATAAACGTTGTTTTTCACTTATTTCTTTTATAATAATCGCACAGTAATTTCGAGTTCTCTTGCACAATGGTCTGACCTAATATAATACCCATTTATTACGGAAATGCTTGCATCCAGTCTCCCTGTAGTGACAGTCGCAACAAACACCAAAGTTTGTAGTGTTGGATAGTCGGATTTGATTGAAGTCATCGAACGCAATTCAGGAAAATTATCATGTAATGGTAAGCTAGGTCTAAGTATTTAAATCAATCGTTATTTTGGGACCGTCTTTATTATGGATCACCACTGAACTATCGAAATTGAGGAAGCTCGAGAACGTATTAAACATTATGTATCATCCATCTCTCCATTTAGACATAAATAGGCCTACCATGAACGTGGGCCTACTCCAACACAGGAAAACACATGCTGTGTTATTTATTTTTATTCTTGCTAAAATCAGAGGAATCTAATGTGTGTGTGTGTGTGTGTGTGTGTGTGTGTGTGTGTGTGTGTGTGTGTGTGTGTGTGTGTGTGCACGCGCGCGCTGTGTTTGTTATTGAATAAAACTCTTTGAGGTTCTAATGCCGTAATTGATACCGTAAACAAAACTGATGTCTATAGACAGAATAATATTGGTCATGTAGTGTGCCAATTAACATTTTTTCTCCCCTCTTACTTTTCCAATGGATATTTTGAAGGGATCAAACACAAAAGGTGTATTTTGGACATACACATTTGCATGTTTCAGTTTGTAAAGCCATGTAATGGAGATTTCCAGAGAACCACCATCTTGATACTACAGTCAATAAACCAATGCACTGGCAATTTCCATTTTTAGAAATACACATTACTCATCTGCCCGTCTGGCAGTTCAGATAATTTCTTGTGCAGAGAAAATATATTATTTTCTCTTTCTATCTGTAGAAGGCAGACGCAGAAGTCGCGAGTTGCAATTATCTGGCTCACACAAGGCAATCTCCTTGCCTCAACAACGTCTTCTAAACAACAACCACAAAATCAAATGCTACCATTTGCATTTGAGATGTAGAGGAAATTGAGCGAGAGATTCCGTTCTGAATCTTTAAGCGCACTCAGTGTCAACCTACAGTACCAGTTTATGTTTTCCACATTTTACCCATGCATGTTCTTTACAAAATAGCAATAAATAAATAAACAAGTTTGAATCATGGAGCGCTTTACCAAATTCATGCCTTATGGTACCAGATATGATAAAAAGCTTATCATGAAGCCATTCCAAGGATCATGCATTGCTATGTGATCAGATCAACACACTAAACTGAACTAAATTAAATGTTTGAAGAAGTATACCAAGGTCAGTGGCATGGATAACACTCACTCCTTCAATGCTTTAAAACAGGTATGCAACAAAAGGTATTTCAATAGGTGGTTAAAAAACAAAGATTGTACTTTGTCTTTATATTAGCTTTCACTTTATTGAAGACTATAGCTTAACTATAGTGACAACTTCAATGTTCACTTGCCATTATGCTGAAAATGTGTGTGTGTGTGTGTGTGTGTGTGTCTGTGTGTGTGTGTGTGTGTGTGTGTGTGTGTGTGTGTGTGTGTCTAAATGTGTGACATTGAACGGCCTTGGCGTGTACACTTCAGATGATGAGTCGAATTACCAGGAGAGACACCTATTGCAACACGAAGAAATGCCAATGCAAAGTTGGCCTTGATTGAAAGCAAGTACAAAAGTGTTCATAATTACACCCCTAATGACCAAATGCTAAGAGAATTGTAAGATGTCATTTGTCAAGGTTTAGCTTTCACAAGTTATCTTCCTTATAAACTCTCACTCATCATCAAAATCTTTTAAAATGTAACTGAATCTGTTTGAGGTTACATTGCATGGCCTTTATGCATGTTACCATGATGAAGAAAGATTTTTTTTTTATAAAACCATGTTAGAAATTCCGACAGCTCCAACAATAGCTAATTTGCTCATACTAGATTTAGATTCAGTAATATCAGTTGCGGTGCCCCACTTTCACTCTTTATGAACCAGTAGGAAAGAGTAAACTCATATTTCAATCACAGATGTCACTCAACAAATCCAGAATAGTAGGTTAATCTAATGAGTTTGCTTTAGGGTTTATGAAGTCCCAGCACATGACCCAGCACTAGAAATCTCTGGCAGGGCAGAGACACACATCAGTGGAGCAGCATGAAAACTGTAGTTTTCATCAATGATGGATGGATCTCATACAGGCAGCAGGCTGTATGGGGGGAACTCCAGTTACTACAGCATGGAGAGAGGTAAGAGATGGACAGGACAAACACACGAGCAGGCACAGTCAGAGTCAAAAAGGACTGATAGACACATTGTTGTTTTATTCTCGTGTTTTAAAACGCACAGCATGTCATCATGATAAAAAGCTTAGACACAATAGCCAATACCACAAATCGGATTATCAACTCATACCACTAGGTAAGACCTTTGGTGACTCCATCTTAAATCCACGTTTTTTTTTTATGGGGAAAAAAACACTTAATTCTCTTCACCATGCAGGCGACATCACTGATTCCTCACTGAGTCCAGGGCTTTTATAATAGAATTGTCTGTGACACAAACAGAAGCGTAATTCCCTGTCCCATTCTGCAAAGAGCTCTTGATGCTGGCCCCAAGAAACCAGCAGGCCCTGGGTCATTTTAAACAAATCAATCTGTGTCTCCCAAACACACTGGGTCATAAATATACTAATCAGGTTCTTTGCAGCGGTTGGTCAGGACCTCGCTCAGAGGACGCTGAAAGGGCCAGGGGGAGCCAATCAGAGCTCAACATGAGGGTCAGTGGTCATTATGATGCAGCAGCACATTTCTCATTAACATCAACTGTGACCAGACAGCATGACACAGGCCA
>JAPMUY010002587.1:0-122500 GCA_026901105.3 Galaxias olidus | reverse complement strand
TTGTCTGTCGCCATCTATTTTGAGTAGTGTCCACAGCCCACTCTGTCTGGCACATGGACTACTCAGATTCATCTCTGACAAATAAATCTCAAACTGTAGTGATGGACTCCGACTACAGCATGATTTACAGCCCGCCCCCACTACTAATCTGATCCCAATTGGCCCATCTGTCTATCAATCACCCCTGCTTCCCTTCCACTCTCCTACCACCTCCTGTCATTCGTCATCTTACTCAATCCATTCTTCTGCAGCAGTCCACTATCAAGTGGGATAGATTACCTGACCTACTAGCCTGTATTCCCTGTCTGTCCTACTAAATGTGGATAATTTCTCAGCTGTCAATCAATCGCTCCTGCTTCCCCTCCACTCCCTTAATACGACCTGTTGTCACCTCACTCAAACCCCTTCTTCTTCAGCTTTCTTTTATTCATAAAAATGAATAGCCCGATGAGCTGGGATGCACCACATTCCCTGGTCCACCACCTTTAGCCTCTGGAAAAGACCAGCGTCCTCTGGGACAGGATTGGGATATATGTGTGACTGTGTGGGTTTTTGTGTCTGTGAGTGTGTGTGTGTGTGTGTGACTGTCTGAGAGAGACAGGGAGAGAGTTAATGTTGGCACACTTTTGAGGCTGTGATTGTACAGGGTTGTTTCCCCTGGTGCATCTATAACTGTGTAATGGAAGGCCTGTTATGGGATAGGCTTCCCAACCTGTAACACATTACAGTCATGGACATGAACACGAACAGCATAATAATTCATTACTGGAAACATCATTTTAAATAATCATTAGGTATTTATTTTCATGATCTATTTTCATGAAAAACTAGTGCAATTTCTGGCTAAATAACAGGATTATGTAGTCTTTATGTTGCCGTAATTGGATTTTGTGTGCCTAAAGCCAGTTGCAATAAAGAAATACAGAAGATAAATCAATATTGTATATATATGACATATCGGTTCTTTGAATGATGAATGATTGGGTCAATTGATTAGAATATTGATTTGTAAAGGAAAGTGATAAATGCCCTGTATTATGCCAAACCAAGCAATGTCCCTCACCGAATGTACATTGCTTTTCAGGTTAGGAATGGGTTCTTAATCAAACCTATACGAATCAATCTATATAAATCTTTTAAAATACCCAACCTGTATTTATGAATGATTGCTATAGTCAACAAATATCCATGTCGGAAACTGAATATGCTGCTTGTTATGACATTTTATGCTAATAATACAAGAAGGATGAAATCAGGTATGGATTATCTGGTCCTATTAGTCTTTCATGGCTGCTGCAGCAGAGTAAGCCAAGATAAGCTTGAAAGTAGGGAAACAAAGAAGGCTAATTAATCACTTTGAGGACAGTAAACTCTGCAAAAGTTTCTCTTCGTGAAATCTAAATCGGCATGTTTTGGAAAGCCTTGCTTAACAATACATATAATATGATTTTTTGAATAACTATGAATAAATTCAATCAAATAATATATTAACATATCATAAAAATGTGTTTAGAGGGGTGTGATGAGAGGCATTGCTCATGACATGAACATCAAAATATGCTCACAGGCAAGCTGTATAAATAACAGAACGCAATTAAGATTTGTCAAAATAGTATGATCTGTTTGTGCTGATTGTCAAGTTGGGACACCAACTGACAAACTGCTATTTTGAGAGCTAAGTTATGATGGGAGACAGCTTTCATTCATATTGTTAATTAACCTGGAGATGGCACGTTGTTCAGGAGTGGACTCCGTGGAAATAGTCTGCTTACAGTTCTGCCACAGAGTTCACACTTCAAACTAATGGAATGTGAATGGGGTCAATGCCAAGTCTAAAACAACACGAACACTTCAGATTTTTTTTTACAGAACAGTATGGCTCATTTGCCACTATATCCAGTTCAGAGAGAATTAGACAAAGAATACATTGACCATTGATGATGACCATTGACCTACATTACAATAATTGAATTGCCAGTAGCACGCGTATTACTACATAAAAGTAACAATTCTACTGAATGTTGACTAGTGAAGCCACATGTTGAGAACAAATGATGTAAAAGACCTCGTACTAGACAGCTGTTTTAACCAATGGTGTGTGGACACAGATATAAACCGTTATCTCCCCGCAATATTTAATGCAAGCTTTCTGTAATTGAATATTCTTAAAAGTTTTCCACAAGCTCCATTGACTATCTGTCTGTGTGTTGGGTCAGCAGTAATTAATGCATGCAACAAAACATAGAAAAAAGAAAAACCTTACTTACATTTTTTTAAAAATAATAATAATGCAATATATTCTAATATTCTTAATTTCAAATAGGCCTATACAGTGGAAAACATTAATACAAACTTTCTGATAAGTGGTGAGAATTATAAATTGTCCCTGTGCTAACCTAATTAAAAATGGGTCCATGGAAAGGGCAAGAGCATTTGTTTGATCTAATTAATAGCTGTTTGGTCATGTGGAGCGGAAATTAACAGAAACCCCTGATTTATCACCACCTAGTGTATTCGTAATATTGACAAATACAACAAATCCCAGAACATCGCCATCACTAGGCCTACTTGTATACTATCATGCCTGGTTTAACCAGATAAAAAAAAGGGACTGTAGTGACTGTTTGTTTGTTTTTCTTACTTTCTTATGTCACACGCTGGTCTGTTCCATAGTTATTGTGTTGTGTTGTGTGATTTGGGTTGCTGTGAATTCGATTATGTTGGCATGCAGTGGTTTTTATATTCTCATCTAATTTGGTGTGTTTACTTAGTTTGAAGTGAAGTGTATTATTTTGGTTGCAGTGAGTCACATTTCTTTTAATTGCAATTGTTTTCAAGGACAGGACGATGAACCAAGGGAATATGTGGGCGTTGGCCCGTTGGACTAAGGGGAGCGGACTGGGGGTTGGACGCCTTTGTTTCCACCACCATATAGTACGGTGGCCCTGAAAGGCCAACACACTGCAACTTCAGAAAACACATGCAAATAGACAAAACACAAGCAAATTAAGAAAACGGCCACATCAATTTGAACACATGCACAGCATTTAGAAAATGCGCTGCAAATTCAGACAACACAACACATTACAGAAACGCGCTGCAAAAACATAACACATTGCATAAACGCGCCGCAAGTACAGAAAACACAACACATTACAGAAACACGCTGCAAATACAGAAAACACAACACATTACAGAAATGCACTGCAAATACAGATTTGCAGCGCGATTTCTAAATGCTGCGCATGTGTTGTCAAATTGATGTAGATGTTTTCTTAATTTGCTTGTGTTTTTTCGTTTTGCATGTGTTTTCTTAAGATGCAGTGCATTTGGCCTCTCAGGGCCACCATAATATAGGTGCGACGTTGACGCAAGATGGGGGAACAACAAAAAAATAATATACAACGGGACCGGAGGCAGGACTGTGAAGGGGAACGCCAGCAGGGTTCGAGTTCGGTGGGAGCCAGTGGGAGCTCTGCTCCCATAAGGAGGGTTCTAAGCTCCCATGAAAGCAGTAAAGTCATACATCTGTGGGGGTCGCCAATACAGCACACCGGTTAAGCTATTATTTATCTCCGCCACTAACGTTAGAGACCCCCACAAAACTCAGATTATAACTCGAACCCTGAACGCCGGTGACAACGACACAGCACAGAGCACGACGTGCGCCCACACGGCACTTCAACACACACCTGGGTAGTGAGTAACGCTCACTCCCAGGCAGATTGTAAGTACTACAGAACCACAGACGTATTTGGAGTAGCTGACGGGGATCGTGTGTTGTAGTGGGCGTAGGAAAGACGAAAGAGTGCCGGCTGTGTTTATAGACGGAACTGGTTGTATCCAGACTGCCAAGACTGGTTAAGTTTCTCTTTGTTGCAGCCACGAGTGGAGCACGGAGAAATAGCCCGGATCAGCAGAGAACGGTGGACCCAACCAGACTTCCTACAGACCACGGAGGCTACCCCTGAGTGTGACGTGGTCTGGCCAGTGACAATTGGAGAAATGCATCTTTTGAAAGGACTGTATTTAACACATTGTATATGTTCTTAGTCTTCGTTTGCTCCAGTCTTTGCCTCTTTGGTATCTCACACACTGCTCCTCCCTCCCAAACTGAACCTTTCGTGTCTTAAGTATATAGTTGAGTTCTTGGCTATGACCTAGGTGTCGTAGTCGTTCTACTCGCCTGCCTGACACGTACGTTCTTAACAGTCACGGTGGTGATAGACATCAAGTGTCTGCGCATTCTAATTAGTGTAGTGTCTTGCAGTGCAGCTTGTTCTTTTTATCTTCGCGTTGCGTTGCTGATCATTTGGTATATCTTTAGATATACGACTGTTTGCTTGTATGTTTGTGTTCCTGCTGCTGTGCATGTGCGTGTTCGGTAAGAACCGACCGTGTTTGCTCCCACCACAAGCCCATTCACCTGTGACCTAACCTTAAATAGTAACCAGGGCTTCGTCTCAAGACCCATACTAGTAAGCCAGAAAGAATATGGATGTCCCAATACATAGTATGTCAACAATACCAGTATGTCCTACTGCATCCAGTCGCATTTTGAGGTATGCAAGCCAGATCGCTTTTTTGGATCTTCTGACCCACAATGCTCTGCGAAGTAAAATGTACGTCACGTTGACTCTCCGCCCTGATGGAACAACAACGATTTTCAAATTTGGCGCTACGGACTGCGACGGATGCATGAGCAAGTGGGTCAAGGTTCAAGCACGTATGACGAAGTAGTATGTCCCAATTGTGTGCCTACTTCATGCAACATTTGGTACTTTGTAAGGGCAGCTGCGGTACCTACAACATTTTAACTCTCACGTATTATATATGAACAGAGTGCACACAAAAAAACTAAGAAAAAACAAATGATTTAGAATAATTACATTACACAGATAGGCCCATATTTTTTTGTTGTTTTGTGGTTTTTATTGGGATGGACTGTAAACGTGTATTGGATCTTAACACATTGGTATTTTAATTTGTAATTTTCTATATTTTCTGTTCTTTCATTTTTTAAAATATATATTTTTCATTAGGTGCCTTGTAATCATCAGGGAACTGCAGCAACAGAGACGTGGTCTCAGTGAGTCTACCCTGTATACATAAGTAGTTAATAATTAATAACAAAAAATGTATTGCACACAAAGAAAGTGTCGACAAACATTTTAACCAGGCTTGCACAGTGAGACAAGTATGTGTGAGTCTCTGTTTACTCATGATGGAGGGTGGAAGCATAGCATGGCACTCACAGTTCCTCACCTCTGGTCACGAATCGCTGGAAGGTCTCGAATTGAGAAATGGCCTCTTACAGATCACTATCACAAGTCACTGATGCAGGAAATGTCACCATCTTCTGATAGGATATGTATTATTTCAGTCGGGACACAGAATATTACATCGCTCAGTTTGTTCCTCAGTCAGTGACACAATACTATAGTATATAATAAATGAAAAACTGATAGTCAGTTATATAAAATAAAAGAATAGTGAAGGCAGACACAGATTCAAAAACTTAAAAATTACGCCGCTTGTATTACTTAATATCTACTCTAATTTGAAAAATAAATTGTGGATAACATTTAAAGAACATATTTAAATTCATTGGAAGTTGTTAAAATCCTTCCCATATGAGATGGACTCTGCCATCCAGATGGTTTGCTCCATCCATTTTTCCATTTTCTTACTCACCTTATTTACCATCCCACTGCTCTCATTTGCATTGTAATGATTAGACTGTATGCATGCAAAGCAGCACCCTTAAAATGGTTTAATAGTCACAAATATATTCATGAGATTCCCAAGAGTCTCACAGACCTGTCAGAGTGGGAAGCCTGCCAAGAGAATTAAAAATAACTACAAAATACTCTCGTCTTCCTGCAACCTTCCCTAATAAGCATGAAAACAGCCCGTGAAGGTCTGTTTATTGGTCAAGCTGCAGTGAACATGGCTGTTATCTAAAAAAAATGACTATTTCAATCAATACCTCCACACACTTCAAGGTGCATGGGTCAGAGTAGCGGTGACTCATTACTCATGAAGTTTGTGACGAGTTTGTTTCTGCCGGCGCATTTGTTGACACATTGTACAGAAGGTTTTCCATCCGATGATGTGTGTTCACGTTACTTTTTTAACCAATGCTGGCATATTATGCCTGACATTTACGAGTCATTGCTTTGGCAGTAAAGTTTGTAGATTTGAATAATGTTGGCATTATATGTCATCCAAAAGAAATGTATTCACATCTGTGCTCTACTTTGTAGATGCAAATGTGTGTCTACTGTATGTGCATGTATTCATTTACATTATACTTATACGTAGATGTAGAACCTGTCTATAATTATATTATTCAAATGTTTTTTTTACCAGGGACTGACAATCAGCACAGTTTTGTGTTCAACATAATTAATAATTTTCAGCCACTTATATTAATTAATTTAATACCTAATTTTTTTGCAAATAGTGTTTAGAATTAGAGAGTGAGTGAACGGACACAACTCCATTGTCCAAAAACAGCAGAGGTAATTCTGTTTGTCTAAAGCAAGCTCATCTGGTCAATAACTGTGAATTGTTTGAGTTGGACCTGTGGAGCCAGATAATTAAATTGCGTAGAGCCAACAATGAACCACATCCAGTGTCCACAACTGTGGGAATCAGGAGTGAACAATAATGCTGCCTTTTTCTCTCAGACCTACACCGCATCATAGACACGTTGGCTCTGGGTTCGATTGGCTCGTGGCCTGTCCATCCATCCATCGACAACTACAAAGGTGAAGAGCACTCATCCTCGAAGTGTATAACAGCCACCCTAAAAGAGTGCTAGGAGAGCCCATCCTCCAGACATAATTGCACAGTCTCAATGACTTGGCACTATCAGGGTGTTTTTTTGTATTTGTGACAGTTTTCAATAATATAGCCAGAGGTTTTAGAGTGGCTAGGTGCCACATGTTTAAGGCAAGGGGTCAAGATGTCATCGTTCCACATTTTATAAAGCGCAAAATTAATTCTAAGGAGGGAAACTTTACCTGCATCAGAGTTCTACGTGTCAAATTTTTTTTTCACATGCTTTTTAAAATTTTTGGATGGCTTCAAGGTAAAATGTGGGATAAGTATGATTGTTAGTGTAATTATCTTGGGATGTGTTTACTTCAGCTGCTTCATCAAAGTACTTCTTTTTTTTTTATAAATTGCATCCGATCTTTTATTTTGGTAAATTACAACAATTTCCAGTTGCTCAGATAATTTGTGGTTCCTTGGAGTAAAATCTTATCTTTTACTCAACCGAGGCTCACACACAAAATGCACAGGCTTCAACTTCAAAGTCTTCATATCAAATGTATCCTCATGAGTACATACATTGTGTCATAGAGTGAGGCATGAAGATGACCTTGAAGTGAAAAGGTCAAACGCAAATAAATGGAATAGTGGACAAAACACATAACATAAATACAACTGAAGAAACCAATAACCAATAAACAAATAATAAAGATGCTAAATAACCCTAATGGTTCCATGAGCAAGGCTCAAATGGTTGATTGGCATTGGTTATTTAGATAAAAAAATTTACTCCAAGTAGCTGAACACACAACCTGTTTCAGATTATAAACACACACTTTTGACACATTGGCTAAAAAGTTGGCTTACACCAGACCAGTTATGGAGGGACTGACCTTTCCCAATGACATGAAGTCTATAACCTGCGCCACTAGACTTGATTGCTGTCTGGGTGGGGGAAAAATACATTCAACTGATGGAATCCTTACGTGTATCAAGTCTACTCAAGTTTGACTTACATTACCAGACATAATTTGCCCAATTTTACAGTTTATATAATTCAACACACCCGTAGCAGGTGTGACTTCACACATCTTTATAAGGCTTGGACCAGCAAACTTCCTACTACTGACCAGTGTCTTCACTTTCTGGCAAACCGGCAGTTTTATTTTATACTACTAGTTTCAAACTGCTGTGTACGTACTTTGGAAAATGTGACATTGGACATTGGAATATAGAGTATACAGTCCACTGAACTACCCGTTTCAAGCATTCTAACATCTGAAAGTACTATTTTGATGTTACTGATTGAATCCTTATAAGCATCCAAAGAAGATAATATGGTTAGGAATGTCCTACATTTTTTGTGGAATAAAGCTTTGATAATGGGATGGACCAAACAGTAGTAAATTATCCTCTATTATGGAACCCGTAAACATCTCAAACTAGAGCTAGAGATGAGAGAGGGTGCTCTTAGATTTCAAGGTCAGACACAGCAGAGCCCTGATTACTTCATGGCTTCATAATTTACACCTGTGTTGTGTCATTTAGTTGGATCTACTCAACTTGGACATGGCACACTGTGAACGCATTTATTTAATTTGAATCAAAATCCCAACTATTTACTCTGTTGGTAGCCCTGCATTAAAAACCTCACTAAACGTATTTAAGGATTCATAATGTTTTTTCAGATGTTATTTGGTTAGATACAGAGCGTCCTCTGTAATGTAGATAATAATAAGAAAAAAATCTCTGTAATTTAAAATGAAAAGTATTATACAGAAACACAAGGAAGACAAAAATGCACATTCTTGGACCCTTAACATCTTTCTTGAACTGGCACTGGAATCAATTAGCAAAGTTCAAAGCACCTCTTAATAGCCTATTAATGTTCTGAGTTGCTTCAAATAGAGGCTTAGGAGAAGTGCCTAATTGGATTTTCTTTTCATGCACCTACAGAAAAATTGTGGGATGATATATCAGAATTTCTATTTAAGGGACATTTATTTTTAAAAGGTTAAATTTCCCACTACACAGTAGTGCAATTAGCTGTAAAACTACTCCACAGAGGAAAACAGAAAACTATTCCTACCTTCATTCGTACAATATGTATCATGCCCAGTGTATTTGAATTGAATGGTGTTGCAGTTGTTTCTCTGGCAAGCTGTAGAAACAAGGTAAAACAGATGACGTTTAAGCACTAAGTTAATGAGCACAGTCAAATCCTAGAACATCACTGATGACATCATTGAAGACAAAAAGAACTAGGCATGCAACGGTTTGACAATATCTGCAGTATGTTTACAACCAAATATATAATTCACACACCTTAAGTGTTTGATGCTACGCCTTAATATTCCTATTTCTAATGTCCATATTCTATATAGGCTAATATTTGTGTATCATTGCGTGCCTGTATGTGTCAATGTGAGAGTATGCTGTACATGGAAGTGATTCCTAATCATAAGAGTTCTATCTATGTAGTCAAGCTCATTTTACCTCGCTAGATGCTACACGTTCCTCTCTTAAGCTATTTCAGTTTTTTTCATTATGGCCTTTTTAGTTCCTTATAGTGCCATTAATACACATATTTTTTTATTTAAACATTTCATATTCTCTCACAATGCTGAATATACTATCCATCATGATCCATGATCCAAGTACAGTGAGTATATAGGTTTGTTTAGCTGGTTGTCAAGGTTGTGCAATTGCATTTTTCATAGCTTTCTGTTGGCATTTAACTGACATATCCCAAAATGCCAGAAAACATCTGAGTCAGACAATCAAACACATTAGATGGGTGGAGTATTGGAGAGACGCTCCTTTCAATGGTGTTTTGACTCGTCTTATGTGCTTATTGAATGAATGATTTCTCACTGGTTTAGACCAAGCGCGTGTTTGTGTGTTTAGAGAGTGTGTGTGCCCTTCTCCCTCTCCCTGGAGGTGTTGAGTGTTATAGTTCTATTAAAGCAGAACCACTTTCTGTGAAGAATGCTGCACTGGGGGCAACTGACATTTCCTCTTCCTCCAAAGGAAAATAACTGATGCCCAGCATGACCATTGCCCTGGTTGATGACTTTCTCATCAAATCTCAGAGGATTCTCTCAATCATTACATTACATTCATTTAGCAGATGCTTTTATCCAAAGCGACTTACAAAAAAAATCAATCAGGGGTTCCCAAGAAATTCAACCTCATGGTCACATTCTGTCCAACCGTCTTGACACAAATGCTACACCCAAATGATGTGATCAAATGTCAGAAAATACATATGCAGTGTTTTACAGACTGCAGATCTTTCTTGATAAAACAACCCATATAAAAGCTATTATCTGTTCAATTGTGAAAGGCAAAGAAACCCAAACACACATTCACTCTAGATATTTGGCTATCATGTCACTGTAAAACAAAACAATTATTCTAGCTGTTTTGTTTTTACCGGCCTTCTGGACAACACATCAACTATGATACAATAAAACCTAAAATAATCTTCCTCACAACACCGCAAAAAAAAAATAGTGTGGTGTATTGAAGGTAATTCCTCAGGATAGTTTCAAAACAGGCAGACAAATTTTTTTATTTTAAGTGCATTTGCATGTGGAAGCTAAACACTTAAAATATTTACTATTGGAGTGCCATGTACTATTTTTAAGATATCATATCGGCCACATCAGGAAGGTAGTGATGCAGCCTCTCTTTCCCTCAGGTACTATATTCAGTTCACCATGCATACATCCAAGCATATCAGTTCTCTATGAGAGGGGTTCCATCTATTTACCTGAATAGCAGTAGCACTGATTTCAGCAAAGACGAAAAGATAATGGTAAAATCACTTGCTCAAATTGGATCTCTGACTAACCACCTTCCACATCTCAGGCACAGCAACGTACAAGCAAGGACTATAAAATGAAATATAATCAATTTGTCTCCTCGTACAAGATGTATCTCAAAATCAACTTGTCATCGTCATAGAAACAATCATGCCCTAAATCTTCGGTACAACCCAAGGAAAGTCCTTGTGACAGATTGGAAAGACAGCTGACCGGAGGGAATAGACCCCAATGGGGCCGACATGGGCTAGCAACTGCAGAACTTAACACTGTGATCAGTGAACTGAGTGCACCCACTAAAGCTACTAACAGAACTAAATTGAAAATATCCCTAGAGTCTGCGAGAGCAGGGGCAAAAGATGATTCATATTTTGATAACACGGTTTTGACTATAGACAATGCAACGACTATGAGTACGAGAAGCACCTCAGAGATCAATGTAGTCATAGTAGTCATAGGGAAAAGTCACCAGATCTGCCCTTGTGGCTGTGAAAAGGGGACAACTGCAAGGGGCCTGAGAATGAGTAAGGAGAGGCATGAGTGTCGCATTGACCTGCACTTTTTAAATCAAGCAACTAAGTCGAATGAATGTCAGTGGCTGGACACAAACCAAAGTCCACAGGCGATCAACAACCCCACCTTTGAGGCGGTGCAGGCAAGCACTGATATACAACGGGATAAGGTGGTAGCCAAAACAGGAACATCCAAGGAGTAAATCAGTGGCCGAAAACCTAAAGGGATGTGGCCATCTGCCACTGAAATATGGGACTCTATTAACTCTATTATCTATTAACATAGATCAAAAAAAGAAGTGTGGACAGCTAAGAGGCACAGTTATAAGGAAGTTAGAGAAAATAGAGGATGCCACTTGAAAACTCCAATGACATATCTGTTCTCAACCCAAGTCCATTCTAAAAATGTATTTAGAGGGATCATCTTTGACTATGGCATAATAGATATTAGAACACCATTTCCTGTGCTTTTTGAAATGTCACTGGGGCTGGATGGGTAGATTAAGAGCTATCCATTGCAGATGTTTCCTATGTTTTGTAGCTGTAGTAGGCCTACTTCATTATCTTATCTGCCCAAGCAGGTAATTACTAGTGTAGGCTTAGTTCAAGGAAGATTATTCATAAAACAATCCCTGTATCCAAAGACACGCTACTGTACTTAATATGCAAAGAAAAGTTAATGACATTGTAGATAAGTTCATAACAATTTGACATTAAGCCATCAACTGGGAGAGAGAAAATATACAACGTACATTATATTTTATATTTAAATAATTTGCTATTACAGTGCAGGATATTTTGTCTGTATTTTATTTTAATAGTGTGTTTTACTTAAATTTGAAAATGAAATGAATGAATTCCCAGAGCCAGCTTATGGTGTCAAAAGGAAGAGTAACACTTTGAAGGCAGCAAGCGTGCTTGGAACTTACAAAGCAAGTAGAGAAGGAAAGCTTTTCCCTCAATATAGGCTTAGCTATGGCAGCTTGAGAAGTTTTATACTAATACCCTGTCATACGTTTCCCACTTATGAAAGTTCGTCTTACATGTATTTATATAACTCCTGCAAAACAACCTGCTTTTAAACATGCCAAGATAACATTTAAGTGCTCATTTTGTCCAATCTATTGAAGCACTTTTCATGCTTTAGACCAGCTTGATAGCTTGACCACGTTGTCTTTAGGCAGTGAAAATACTGCCTCGAGACACTTTGACCAGCTGATAAAATGGCTGGCTTCTACTGACTGAACAAACACAGATTATTCTGAACTTCATCTCATCTTTCATTAATACTGGATGGTACACAAAGTATTTCATTGCTGGTGCTTGGGTTAAATGTACATATAGTAGATCAAATAAGGTAAGCTTTGTTCCTCCTTACTGTAATTGAAGAAAACTGAAGCATGCTACAGGGCCTGTACTTTCTCAATACACCTATTTTTTTATCAAAAATAATCTTGTCATACCCACAGTTTTTACCTTTTTTTTGGGTTTTAGATAAACCACTTTACTGTTTTGCCTTTACTGATGATTAAACAGCACATTATCAGAATATTCCACATCCCCCTTAAAATATTCAGTAGCCATAATTGACTTTAGATAATCCACAGCTTCATGCCACAGTTAGCAACTAAAGGCAATTTATTTTATATTAAGTTATTTTCAATACCTTTCTTCTGATAGCACATTGTAATGTCTATGGGAGAATGAAAAAATCGCAGTTCAGATCATTTTTATAATATTTAACGCTCATTTTGTCTGCCACCAGGTACGATCTCCCGCGAAACTGACAAATTGCTTTATAGCACAAGGAAGTGTCACTTAATCAGGAAGAGATTCCCATAGGCTACTTCCATAATTGGAGTATAGTCGTTTATGGGCTAGCACTATGCAGTGACCGCTAGCATCCTGCACTTCTTTGCAACGTTCGGGAAAATAATTACACCAAGAAAACGGTAGGGGTTGCCAAAATCATCTACTTCAGGAAACTACCTCTAGCAGTTTTAATAATTTACAGATTTCAGCTATATACAGTTAGTACCAACCTAGTGTGCCGGAGAGTTAAACTACACCTTAATAACAAGTTTGACGTTTGAATATGGCGTTGCTACAAGGGCATGCATAAAATATCCATATATTTTAGCATATGAATCATGCTAGCCAAAATATTTCTACCATCTGTGCATCAGACATACAGTATATCAAGAGTAGACTCAAAGTAGAGTGTTATTTCCTGGAGAAAAAGAGTGCTTTGTTGCCACGTTCAAAGTACATGAGCATAGTGCATAAATTAAATTAAATTAATGGATTTTAGAGGGGCTGCTTTTATTTTGGAGGAAGACATAGGCCTATAATGAAAAATAAGGAAGAGACATTAAGGACCTGTATGTAATAGCCTATGCCAATTTTTTTTATATACAGTGCATCCGGAAAGTATTCATACCCCTTCACTTTTTCCACATTTTATTATGTTACAGCCTAATTCCAAAATGGATTAAATAAAAAAAAATTCTCAACATTCTACATACAATACCGCATTATGACAAAGTGATAAAAGTTTTTTATACATTTTTGCAAATGTATAAAAAAAAAATAATATATATCACATGTACATAAGTATTCACACCCTTTGCTGTGACACTCAAAATTGAGCTCAGGGCCATCCCGTTTCCACTGATCATCCTTGAGATGTTTCTACAACTTGATTGGAGTCCACCTGTGGTAAATTCAATTGATTGGACATGATTTGGAAAGGCACACACCTGTTTATATAAGGTCCCACAGTTGACAGTGCATGTCAGAGCACAAACCAAGTTATGAAGTCCAAGGAATTGTCTGTAGACCTCCGAGACAGGATTGTATCGAGGCACAGATCTGGGGATGGGTACAAAATAATTTCTACAGCATTGAAGGTCCCAATGAGCACAGTGGTCTCCATCATTAGCAAATGGAAGAAGTTTGGAACCACCAGGACTCTTCCTAGAGCTGGCCGCCCGGCCAAACTGAGCAATCGGGGGAGAAGGGCCTTAGAGAGGTGACCAAGAACCCGATGGTCACTCTGACAGAGCTCCAGTGTTCCTCTGTGGAGATGGGAGAACCTTCCAGAAGGACAACCATCTCTGCAGCACTCCACCAACCAGGCCTTTATGGTAGAGTGGCCAGACGGAAGCCACTCCTCAGTAAAAGGCACATGACAGCCCGCACGGAGTTTGCCAAAAGGCACCTAAAGGACTCTCAGACCATGAGAAACAAAATTCTCTGGTCTGATGAAACCAAGATTGAACTCTTTGGCCTGAATGCTAAGCGTCATGTCTGGAGGAAATCAGGCACTGCTCATCACCTGGCCAATGCCATCCCTACAGTGAAGCATGGTGGTGGCAGCATCATGCTGTGGGGGTGTTTTTCAGCGGCAGGAACTGGGAGACTAGTCAGGATCAAGGGAAAGATGAATGCAGCAATGTACAGAGAGATCCTTGATGAAAACCTGCTCCAGAGCGCTCTGGACCTCAGACTGGGGCGAAGGTTCATCTTCTAACAGGACAACGACCCTAAGCACACAGCCAAGATAACAAAGGAGTGGCTTCGGGACAAGTCTGTGAATGTCCTTGAGTGGCCCAGCCAGAGCCCAGACTTGAACCCGATTAAACATCTTTGGAGAGATCTGAAAATGGCTGTGCACCGACGCTCCCCATCCAACCTGATGGAGCTTGAGAAGATCTGCAAAGAAGAATGGGAGAAACTGCCCCAAAATAGGTGTGCCAAGCTTGTCATACCCAAGAAGACTTGAGGCTGTAATTGCTGCCAAAGGTGCTTCAACAAAGTATTGAGTAAACGGTGTGAATACTTATGTACATGTGATATTTTATTTTTTTATTTTTAATACATTTGCTAAAAATTGTAAACTTTTTTCACTTTGTCATTATGCGGTGTTGTGTGTAGAATGTTGAGACCATTTTTTTTAATTTAATCCATTTTAGAATTTGGCTGTAACATAATAAAATGTGGAAAAAGTGAAGGGGTATGAATACTTTCCGGATGCACTGTATTTATTCCGAACACGTTATAGACCTTGTACACATCTATTCGGATATTTTTCTAAACAGATATTTTTCGCGCATAAGCGAATTGAGTTGTGTTGTATCGCTGCGTTTTACATGCCCACAAATCACATTAGAATGTGTTTTTAAAAAAAATCGCTTAGGACATAAGAATATGTGGTGCTGTTGACTTCAGTTTATAAAGGCTCATGGATGAAATGCAAAGAGTAAAATGTGCTCTTTGGATGGTTGCTGAGTAAAATGTTATTCAATTATTGACATAAATAAAATAAAATGCTGTAATTGAAGCCAGCAAGGGTGTAAAAATTTGGTTTTACAGCTTTCTTTAGGGAAATGTTAGACAACTTCTATGCTGCATGGTGACAGATCATGTATTACATTTGGATTTTTTAGAAACATCAGCTACAAATGCGTAAGTGACCCAGTCAATATTATCTGTTATCGATTACAAAGTGTAATGGTTTTGCTCCTTCAATTTCATTTATTGGAACTTCAATAAGTAGCCTACCCTTATATTAAAGGTGAAAGTGTGGAATCTATGTCCTAAACAAAATGTAAACGGCATTCTAGGGATTTGTTATCGCGACAAACTCCTGTGACGATGAAAGTAATTCGGCCCGCATTGAGAATCTCCTCACAGCCGAGGTATGTGTGTTTGGTTGCTGCGGGTCTGATAACAGTGGGCCGGGAGTAAATCTCTGTAGTGGCACCTGACTTGTTCCCTCTGTGTCCGCAGCACACCTGCAAAACTCTGATTAAAGCTGAATTATCTGTGGAGAAAGAGTCTGCTGCTGCTGCCTCCTCTTTAATCTCAGGCTTCATCTTTGGCATGTGATGCCCTTTTCCTCCGGGCCGAGTTTCCGCAGTCGAGTGTATTCCTCCAAACCCCTGCCACGTAAACAACATTTATTTGACCTTCCTAACTGCCCAGTGTCAAAGGTAGTCTTCAATACTGTTTATGTAAAAGGATGACATAAGCCTACTATGTAGTGTACTTGAACCCTATAGCAGCGGCCACAGACATGGTGCCCTAAAATGTAATGACACTTATATGAGAGAACTTAGAACCCTCAGACTTGCGAGAACATACGCAGTTTTGTTTTTCGTTCATTGTAGCAGTATAACCTAATCAGTGTAACGTAGGAATTGTCAAACCAATCACCGGCTAATTGCTAACAGGGCACACCTGCTGGTTGAACTCTGTCGGACTCTGGAAGAGCTCTAAAAGCAGAGTCAGGAGTGCAGCGGGGAGAAGGAGAGACAAGTGAGTGGACGCATAGACCAAGCTATGGTATTTAGCGCGCTACGTGGGAGGAGGGTGCCGTCTGAGATCATAAGGTTCACCAGCGGCAGTAGGGGGGATAGCCTATATTAGCCAGATAGAGCGGGGCTGATTGTAATGTTCAGTGCGGCCTGGCTACCTACCCTGGTGGAGGGTGTAGGTGGAGCGCTCTGCCTGCTGCCGTTGCTCCCACTGATCACTGATCTGCCTCAACTTCGAAGGACGGTTTCCCCAATCTGGGCTCCTGTACACTATGGGAGCTGTGTCTGACTGCACCAAAGCGAGGTCCCTGTGAAGGACTGACAAGTGGCATGCCTTTTTAAAACCTTATACCTGTTTCCTGCGTGTTTTAGTATGTGTAGCTGTTCAGTGCCTTTTATGTATACAGCACACATTGTAGGGGGGGGGGGGGGAGGAGAACATGCACATGCACATGCACATGCACATGCACATCAAATGCTCAGAACATGCACATCAAAACGTGTTTGCCCTGCCTGTAATTGGCCTACCAGTTGAGCCTATATGTGAAGTGTACACAATGTTGGTATAAAATATAACATTTAAGCAAAATGGTTTTTAAAGTAAATGACAGAGTGAATACATGTCAAGTCATTGTTGATGAGTGTAATTCATTTCAATTCAGGTTTAATACAGACATTACAAGCCACGTTTCCTATGCACACATCCTTTTCAACGTAAGACTGCAATTAGGAATTAACAGACACATCACAATTACAATGAATGGCTTCATTCTGCTTTTCCAGTAAGGTACCATTTGTACATTAATATTGACAGCATGTGATTAATCTGGACAGTGTTCACCACTTAGCATCCAGACTATTTTAGATTCCATGTAAATGACGGATGCTACTCGTTGACAGAATCTATCGAAATACTGTACCATTAGTCAAATGGATACCTCAGTCCTTGACTGTGCTTTATACTAAAGCCTTTAGTCATAAATTATCATACATTTTGCTCTGAAAGTTCTGCAATTTCCATCTTTAATTACGAGAGCTACACACATTTATGTTTGATAAACTGCTGTCTAAAATATAAATATATATTCAAATCTTAATTTTAAGACTTTATGTTTTGGCTTCTGACAGTTTTCCTTCATTTATAATTATTTTAAATTGAAATGGCCAACACAGGTATACTTATTTTAAATTGAAATGGCCAACACAGGTAGCCTACTAAGAATACTAACTGTAGGTTGCTGTTCATAGTAATTGTAAGCCAAACACACACACACAAATGATAAAAATAAAAAAATCTGGATAAAGGAGGTATGGTATTTACCCTACCTTTCTCTGCAAAAACAGATACAGTAGTTTACCAGTTTGATCACTCCTGTATCACAAGCAAGGCGGTTTCCCATACCTCCAAGTCGTAGGAGGGTCTTCACTGTAGAAATGGGAAGGGAAGACTATTTTTGCCCTGCAGTCAGTACTTAAGCTTATAAATAGCTATATGCTGTAACAGGCACTCACTGTATGCGTCTGTTATTTTCTGAAACATGTTGCTTTGAACACTGATACATGTGACACGGTAGACGTAACATGTTATCCATCTTTAATAAATACTGGAGAATCTGTATGCTAAGATTTGTGTGTCCAAAATAGTGAGTTGTATCATAGCAAAGCTCTGAGAATGAGCCAATGGCAGTAGTGTCAAGTTGTTTTGTATAGCTATTGTCACCCCGAAGGTTATTATTGGGCTTGTTGCTTTTGTAGCGTTTTTTCCCAAAGGTCTGAGTCCAAGTTGCCAGGAGACAATTGTTGATTGGCTGGGCTGAATGGTCCACATATCTGGTGTGACAGGAGGTTAACTAGAATGCGGTGCGTTCACAGAAATCCTGACATATAAGAGATGGTGGACAGGCAGAGAAAAAAAATCAGACACCATTGACAAGGGGATAAAGGGGAACTGAAGAATACACTGACTGACAATGCAAGGAGTCTAACCTCATGATTTGCTTCTGTGAATCCAGGTTTATTATACAAACGCAATTTCTATTATGCATTATCTGTCAAATTTCCAGAAGTATTGTTACTTTGGCTGACTTCTGGCAGTCCAAGTAATGCATTTCAAAATGTGGATGGGCATGAAATAGGTTTTCCCAAAGATATGTCAAATGAGATTTGTATGTGAAATACCTCAGAGGCCTATCTTCTACAATACCTTTCATGTTGAAATGTGCAGCATCATTAATACACTGTACAATAATGGAAAATGTAAGTTCAACACAAACAGTTTGACACTCTTCATCTAGTTAAATTTTTTTTTTCCCTGACGGCAATATTTGACCATTCAATGACTCGTAGTGTACGGCCATGTTTGAATCTTGAAATCTATACAACATTTTGCAGGTGTAACCTGTTTGAAGGATGATAACCAAGCTATTTCCATACAAGGTCGTGGGACTGATGGTTTGTGTTCCACTTCTATTTAATAGCAGCAACACAGCGGCACACTGACATACAACTCCTTATAAAAACACAAATACCATGCTAAAGTAATTTAAATGATACTGATAACAGGCAATTCTCGTTCAGTAGTGATGCAAAAACCTTGTGAAGCATGAGCCTTTCACGTGCTCAGGCCTTTTTTCTCTTATCTGCCCAGTCAGCGCACTGAGCCAAACAACGATCCATCCATCAGTAGACGTACATTAAGTACTGAGTTGTAATGAGAATAGGGTCATTAAGGAACAAAGCACTGATTACTAACTGAGTTACTGTGAAGTCAGCGGAACAAGGTTATGACCTGTCTAATTTCAAAGGTGTAGCCATCCTTAGAGGCAAACCTAAATAGAGTTCTGTCCCTTAGAAGCTACTTACACTACCCAAATGTAATTAGCTGTGTATTTTATTTCAGTTAGGCACAGTTTGAAACATTTTTACCATAACATTTTACTTTTTCCATCACACAACTATAATTCAGAAAAGTCAACCTATTAATATAAAGAAATTAAAATATTGTACCAATTATTTTTGGGGGGATTCATGATAAATGTTGTCCCTACTAATTTTGACACGGGAGTGAACATCCCACCTCTGTGGTCTTCTTTCCTTCCGCATTATGATGGCGGGTGTGAATTAGGCGTATAGCCATTATTATGACAACTCCCCCTTGATTGTCAACACTCGTGGGATGATGACACAGTGGAGACTTTGTGTTGTGTGTACTGTGATTTCCTGCAGAGAGACTAGACCCCCAGCGGTGCACGGCAGGGTGTATACAGCAGTAATTTGAGGCTGAGAGCTCCTGCAGCACTAAGGTGTCTGACAGACTTGTAGGTCTCACCTACCCACAGGGAACTTCTGCAGTATGAGCCACATATTTCTCAGTGGGACAACAGCATAGGGATATAGGACATAAAGGCATATTCTGTGGCCTAGTTTTGTCTATAGAATTGAAAGGCTATCTACTGTATGTATTCACAGTTATAAATGCAACCGCAATTGCAGGGTCACAGACATTTTCTTTTTTTGAACCCACAACACACTGACACACACACACACACACACACACACACACACACACACACACACACACACACACACACACACATATATATATATATATGTATATATACATATATATATATATATATATATATATATATATATAATATATATATATATAATAATATATATATTTTATCAATTTATGTATCTAACCTTGAATTAATATATTTATATATCAGGGTATTGAGGCATTTAATAAGGTCAAGTAAGTTCATAACTGCCATAGAAAATACTCATGATCTTTCACGCGATCAAATATTCAAATAATTATCACAATAGTACATGAATAATTCATTGTTACACCTATATGTTTTAAATAGACACAAATTTCCTTTTTACTGACTGACAGCTTTGGACAGATCAATTTCTCTATTACACTGCAATGCTAGTAATTTCCTGTATCTTCTATTTATTTGCAGATTCCTGCCCAATTACCTATTCATAAATTCATGGGGGGTAGCGGGGAGTAGCGGGGGTAAAATATTAATATTTTGTGTTAAATATGTTTTCTGAGATTTACTTTTTAGAGTAGTTGGTCGTCTTGTGAATTACATGTTTTCCCCTACTCATTTGCATGGAGACATCTAACTTGTGGGATGGTGTGTTTTTGTGACATCTCCATGACAAGTCTGTTCAGTACCCATACAGGGTGAAATGGGGTAATGACTAAACGTATGTCTCAGTCCTTAGGGCTCACTGCAGTACATCTATGTTCCAAGAAAACCTGACAGTGACACCCAGAGTGACAGACTGGAACAAATACTGCCGCAGGGGACTTCTGATTTGATGGTCTTTTCTCTTCTCACGATGTAAGTTGTGTCTCAGTGTTGGACCCTTAATGAGAGGGCTAGCCTCCAGGATCAGACAATGGCACAATGGGCTCGACCAGCTCCATTCTTGCCTATAATGATTACACAGTTGTTCACAGGCGCACGCACAACAATATTTTCTGCTTTCTTGAGGATTTTTAGCAGGGGTCATGAAACGATAATCACAAGTTTAACAGCTTCTTTAATGTTTTCCAACGTAGATTTATAAATTATGGTAGCCACCCGTGATTTCATCCCCTTACGGTACAAATGACAGTAATATAAAATTTTTCAATTGTAAATACGCCCACAGCCGCCATTGTGTGCACGACCTGACTTGCTTCTGAATTAACAGACTGCATTGTAAATAAATCAGCATCAAAGCAAAGTCAGGAAACAGTGCAACCACAATACTGTAGTTCATCAATCCTGTTTATGCTTTGATGACACAGTAATTGAACATAACATTCAAACAGCAATCAGCTGTAACCTGCTCCCATTAATCATATACATCAGCTGGCATTCAGCTAATTGGAGGAAAATTACTTCCAGGATGTGGCTGAGGCAGTGCATTTTGCAGAGCTCCACTGGAAGCAGAGGCAGAACAGTGGGGTATCCAGCTCACAGATTCCCCATCGGAGGGGCTCATGTTGGGCGGTTTTCCTTCTCTTTCCTTTGTCCATGGAATGAGGCAAGACGTCAGCACTGAGATACCCTCTACGGTCTAAAGATAATTCAAAAGCCAATCCAAGTGTTGCAACACATCAACAGAACTGGGCACAAAGCACTTCAGTTGTTTTGTGTGCTTCTTGGAACAGCTCAGTGGAGCCTAATAACAGTGTTTTGCCTGGGAGAACACATATATCCCTTTAAACGGACACGTCCGTTATAGGTGTATTGCAGTTTATCAGAGCTGATATTTGCACTGTGCTGTCAACCCCATCATTCATTGGGTTAGCACCTGCTGCTGCTCTCTCATCAATGCTTTACCATGCAAGATGGCATGTCGATAGGCTGTCTTCTCTGTCAAATGCACCTTAAAGAGCTGTAAGATCTGATAAGAATGATATGGTTGCTTTACATTTTTGATCAACCACTATATGCTACGGGACTCATTAGGGGTCAGTGTTGGATACAAACAGATCATTGAAAATTAAGCAAAGTCCTGCTTCATAAAATAGACTAGTCTTGAACTGCAAGTAACTTACGAAATCCAAGATTTTAGAAAACAAAGATCCATATGCAATGGTGAGGAAACATAAGTCAGCAAATGATCTGGAGTGCTCTCATTTTGAATGAATACTTTTTTTATCCTGGGATTATGTAAGTAGTCTGTTCATGTGATACAAATGATTGCTCTGCACATTCTGTTCATTATATTGTTGTTTTGTTGTCTCTGGCTTCTTACGATTTATTTACTTTAGGTTTTCTTATGTGGATATGTTAGTTTCATTTTGCAGAACTGAAAGTTTGAAAGCTTTTTTATCATTTTATTTTTAGATTTTTACTCAGGAAATGTAAGCAAGTTTAAAATACAAGCTTTACAGCCATTCGTTTGTTGATATTTGCTCAAGAAATATAAGGAAGTGTAAAGTATAAGCTTTCTAACCGTTCATTTATAGACTTTTCCTGCAACAAAGAGCTTGCTATTCATAGCTTCTGATACTTGTCTGGCCAATAGGGGTCACTATTTACAGCAGCAAACTACACAAGACTTACACATCTTCCTGCAAAAATGCTTTAAAGAAAACTATTATGCTGCAAGCTTTCTAACCTGCAGATGTGCTTAATCTTATGCAGGTGGGCACTACCTTTATACCAGTAGTTATCACTCAACTGGACAGGATTCCACTTTCACTTTTCCCAGGAAATGTATCACAAGCCATCACCTAGTGCCTTAGTCTAAACCCGGTCAGATGTTCTGTCCAACTGTCTCATTAGCCACATCTCTCACACTACGCTGTGCCATCTGGTGCAGGCTCCAGGGATCAACGGCAGACTCCAATCTGGATTCTACATCGCAGGAGAATGTTTGCCATGAAGTCGCTGCTCCTATTGTTTGGATTAGGTTGGCTTTTATGCAAGAGCTCTGGGAGACACCAAGGAAAACTGGGAGGTTTTACTAACCGTACAGCAGCTTGGAAAAGACTTCCCCTCTGAGGGATGATCCAGACTGGTGTCCTTTCTGAGCAAAGTTTAGATCAAAGAGTGGAATTGGTGCCATGTTTTATGAATTAGGCAGGATTGTCTCACTGTGGAGCTGCTCTGCTCCCAGGCTGTCTGCTCTGGTTCCGTCAGCCAGGCGACCTGGGGTCACAGGTCTTATTGTTCCAGCTGATAGGGAACCTACATAGATTTGTCCATGTTGCAGGAAGGCTGAGATTATCAGAACTTTTAACTTTAATCACACGTTTGTCCTGGGAGACTGTTATGGATCCTATTTTACTACAACTAAAGGCATAGATCCCAGACATTGGGTCAGCTTGTCATAAGGCTACACTTAAAACAGTTTTTTTATAGCTCACTCAATGTGATCTAACATGAACTCAGCATCTGAACTATGAGCGTATGGAAAAAGGCAGTTGAATTTCAAAAACCCTTTTAAATATAATTTCACAGAATGCTATTAAGATTTGTAATGTATTGCATGTAGTATTCTGTTTATAGTTTGATGTTTCCCCCAATGTACATGTGCCTTTCATTGTGTACTGCAGTACAAGCACACACACCCTCACGCACAAACCCCCACGTACCAAAACTATATTAGTCTTCAGAAAACACAATTTGCTGACTGGTAGAAAGCGCTCCATCTGTCCTCCCCTCTTTGTTGAGGGAGTATTGGATGAAGATAAAAAAAGCCTATATTTCCTTCCCACCACAAAAGAAGCAATTGAAGCCCCTATCCCTCTATGTGTGGATATTTAGTCCCTAGTGCTAAGCAACAAAGAAATACAGTATACTTGGCAGTTACACAATCAACTCACACTTGTACACATCATCGGTTTTATTATCAGCAGTATTTGCAGTGAACAAAATGTCCAGTGGATAATTCCACAACAGTTTTTTTTTTTACAGACTGCATGGAAGGTCATAATTTGCAAATTGGCCTCACTCATTGGACTTGGCGGCATGCTGAGCCAGCGTTATTATCTAAATTAACAAGACAGAGTTTGTGCTGTGCCAAAGTGCTAATCTCTGCCCCTGTTCTGCCCTCTACTCTGTGTGCCAGAGCAAGTGGTCACACCGTGAGCAGGGGTGTCCGTCAAAGGATTTGGAATGCTCCGCCCGCCCTGTCTGGCTTCTCTTTCTGTCTCTCCATAACCTATAACCTGCACTCAAGGGCCTGGCATTGGAATGTTGTTACTTAAGCCATTTTAAACCCTGTCCTTGCAAATACCTGCAGGCATTGCATCCTTTTGCTTTGACCAATTTCACAAGAAGGTGATTGTAGACCTAGAGGCTGTACTGTAGATTAAATCGCTTGCATTGCATTTGCCTTCACTTGCACACCTGTTTCAGGATCACTGAACAAAGCCTGCAATTGTTTTTCTCCCTTTTCAATATGACATTATTTTGTCACTGTCTGTAGGGGCTGCTGAATGGGTTTGACAAAATAGCATTCTGCTAATGACGAGATTAGCTGCTAAGTATAAAGGTGCTAGCTAGTCAGCAGCTATCGTCTGGTGTATGCATCTGAATGTGGAATACATTCAGGTACTTGGAGAGGAAAACAACAGGAGAGCTAAAGCATTAAGTCAAGGGACAAACATTGGAGCTTGGAGGCCTATTTCTTTTGCTGTGTTTGACTAAATTAGAAACCATATGTTGCGTTTCACACTGATTAAACTGACAAGGCCATATTGAATAGTGGAATGGGCCTTAAATAGTTCGTCATGATGCTTAGGAGTGCTGAACATGACAATAGTGCTAATAAATGAATGATGATAAGGATGATTGATGAGGAAGACGAGGATCATTGGTGACACGATGTTGGTGAGGAGGCAGATGATACATTTGAAAAGGCAAAAAACCCTGCTCCACCATCTGTCAGTACAACACTGGGGCACCAGGAAGTGACACAATAAACCCATTAATACCCATAAGCCACTCTGCCTGCCTGGCCAGGCCAAGATTAGCACCATAATCATGGGCTAATAATGCCATATTACCACCCAGCCACTTTTGACAGAACAACTCACCACCCACACGGAGCGCAGCATAGGCTGGAATCATATGAAAGTGATGCCATTTCTACGCTAAATTAAACATTTTGCTGCAGCTGTTTTTCCACAAAAGAACAGGGACACATTCAGAGGGGCAGGGATATGTTTGGCATTGCCTCGCAACTCTGTGCCAGCCTCTCTATTGGGACAGTGCCCTGGCATGGCCTGTCCTCATCTTAATCAGATTCCGTCTGTCATCCCCTCTTCCATTGTGTAGACTAAATGTGCAGAATCGTGTGCATGAATATTACCAACTGGCTGCATGTTCTTGGCAGAAGGCAAATCTATACGATTTATTAGAATTACAATTCCATTCAAGCATATTTTTAATAGATAGGCCATTGCATAAAGCATATATGCGGTATGTGAATTTAAAGATGGGCTATTTATCTAATAGACATTTGGTTTATCTCAGGTTTAGTTATTGATTTATATATATATATATAAAAACATAGAGTTGACAACCATTATACAGACATAAAATAGTTCAAAGATTCATAAACATATAAAGAGGTTTTGTTTCTCAATATAAAGGTTACTGTTTACTGGAATGGTGACAAAATTGTCAACATGCCAGGTTTTATTTGAGATTTGATGTCACTTTACAAAATGAATATTCACAGAGTTTGGATTTAACACTAATGACAGACATCTGGACCTTGAATCAACTTAATTTTTTCCAAGCATCTGTTTACTTGGCCTCACAGCAAGCAACTCCTTTCAGATTAAGCTACCTTATGTTTCATGTTAAGATAGATAGTGATGAATTCTATGTAGCAATGTAAAATTAACTTGATATATCCTACATTTATTGTATCCCTCATCTGTATTTACTTCCCTGAATTTGTAATCATAGACCCCTTTAACCCCCCCAGTGCTCAACGTTTGAATGTACTATATTATAACATTAGACTTTTACTAGTGTTGCATACAAATGATCTTCTAAATGGAAATAATACAAAACTGGCACACACAAAAAAAACCTGACTGGAAAGTTTTATTGATCTGCGTCTCAGGGTCCACTCGTACGGCAGTGCTCAGTGGCTCTCTCACCAGCTCACCGCCAGCCTCCACCAGGGTAGTGCCTTGAGGTCAGGTACTGTAGAAAACATCAGAGGAGCAGCCCTGGCCGTCTTCAGCCATCTGTGCTGCCCCTCCTGCAGTGGTACTCCACGGTGCAGATCTAGCACTCCTCACTGGCTAGGTCACAGCAATGTTCTGCCATAGCCTCTCCATGCCACTGCTTGTGGGCAAGGGAGTTTGTTGCTACGCCAAAGCAAAAATCATACATTTTTTTGCTACACTGGTAGCATCTCCAAATTAGTGTATATTTCTCACAGTCTCAGTATGCACACCTTGAACTCGCTTACTGACATGAATTCATTTATTATAGAGTAGGCTGCTTGCGAGTAAGATGACAGTTTTTGGTATTCTTTCATGTTATCATAGACAAAATGAGGTAGAGTAGTCACCACTTGTCAAAGGCACATCTTTATCCGAGGGCTATATTTCTGTCTAGTGGTGTGGAAGCATAGTTCCTAACATTTGATTTGGATTTGAAGTACCAGATGTGATGGTGTACTTTGTGCTTTTTATGTGTCTGTGTGTGCTTGTGTAAGGGAGACTGACTTTTGTCCTGTTACCAGAGATAACACAGAGACCATAGCTGGGGACTGAGAAATACTGTAGAGCAGCCGTCTGCAAAATGTCCCTGCTTAACCAGCAGACCTAATATGAGTTTCTGCTCTGCTGTGGCATTAGGACAGCTGATGGAGATGAGATGGGCCATCTCTGTCCTCCAAACATCATTACTAAAGCCAATTTATGGGCCTCTAGTTCCACCTATGAGATGCTTTGGCATAGAAGTAAGCACATCTAACAGATTTATGAATTCAGTATCTATCTTTCAAATAGCCCTTCTGTCCACGTCTCATGTTTGCCCCACACCCACCCCCGCACACACACAAAAAGAAGCCATTTGCACCTCACGGGTCGCACTACAAATAACTTTAAGTATCACTTACTTCCGTTGGCTATCCAAATGGGAAAGACAAACCCTGTCAATACAAGAGCTTGTTATTCTCTCTCAATTTGGTCTAATGCAGAGCCTCATTAGGGAGTAAGTGCCACATTGATCCCTGACAAAGTTTTTCAACAACAGAGTGCCCACTGCTGAGGGGAGAGGAAATTATGTGATTACAAAGGGGAGAAATAAATGAAGAGATAAATTAAGCTGTGCTGGTTCAGACTGTCAAATCACTGACATCTGCTTGTAAATGCCAACTTTCTAATGACAAAATTGTAGCGTAATGCCAATGTAGCTTTTTTTTTGGGTTCAGCACAGTCTGGCATGCCATCCCAGTGATGTAGAGGGACTGAACACAGATGGTCAGTTCGCTTTGGAGGATGGATAAAGACACAGTTCTCTATTTTTGTACATCCAACAAACAGGTTCTAGTATAGAGTGAAGCTCAATGCGGATTACCAATCAGTTACTATTATTTCAAGTGCTATTCCATTATTGTCCCTGGGGCGCCCCTTACACCATTATTGCCTCTGTTAGATATGTGAGACAAAGTGGAATAATTTAACGACTGTCTTTTTTGTTGTTTGGATAAAATTAGTAGATCATATTGGGCAGTGAAAATTGGCCTTCCACTGTAGATCAGGGAGGAAAGGGGGGCTCTTGCCAAGAGGAACAGCCTTCTGTATACTGTACACTGAATGCCATTTGACCACAAGAGGCCTTTTGGAACATAAACTAAATATAAACAAATATTGCAGCAAACTGTTCATGTATCTATGAACTAATGGGACCACTCCAGCCCATTGGATTTGCAACACATCCGATGAAACCAAGACCAAGAAACACATACACACAGGCACACAGGCACAGGCACACACACACACACACACACACACACACACACACACACACACACACACACACACACACACACACACACACGCACACGCACACGCACACACACACACACACACAGAACTCAATACCGTACTGCAGCTAACTCCATTCTCTCAGAGGAGATTGATAATTCTCTTCGCTTGAACTCTCCCTAAACTCCAGTCTGTATCACTTCACCACTTTTCTGTATAAAGCACACCCTTTAAGTTAACTACTAAAGGTTTGTTGAAAAAATAAAGGTTTCACATATTAACTCACACATCCTTCCACACAGTGGTTAAATATGCATTTGTGCATTTGCTCCACACGCAACAAGATTATTGCTGACACCGTTGGGTTGTGCTAAATTTGGAGTAGCTTTCAACGTAAACAATTTAGGAGATTCCTGAGCTCTGGAATTCTGATGGGTTGGCCAGGAAGTTGTACAAGTTTCAACTTCTTTTCCATCCGTATTTCTTTGAACTCGCCTCTGTCTTGGTCTGTCATCCCTTCTGCTTGGCTCCAGGAGTCTGGCTGTCTGCTCCTTAAATAGAGCTGACCTCGGTCCAGACTGTGGGGGTTCTACCGTCTTAAACTCTGCAAAGGAGCACATGTGTGTTCGTTTGGTGTAGGTTGCTTTTCTGTATGGTTGAACACAGTTTTTCGCTGCATGTAATATCGTAATTTATTAAAAAAATCTGAATCAAATGTTTTTTCTAAATTCTATCCCTCAGACTGGTTTAAAATAATTGATTATTTAAATATTTTTATTTGGTTATTTCACTCCAGATTCAGACGTAAATTCAGACTAAACAGAAATAAAACCGCACCACATCAACATCAGCATCTCACATGAATCCATTAGGAGGCTAAACCATACTGAGATGAGTGGAATTACCACCCAAATGTATACATGCAAATAACAATAAACATGTAAATATGAAGATATAGACAGAGCACAGTTTGGAAATGATCCTCCTCTGTAAATAGAGGGTTGCTATTATAAACAGCAACACCCCTACATATGCGGTAATGACAGTGTCACTATGCACAAACACATTCCTGCACATCCGTGAGACATAGCCGTGCCAATATCTGGCATGCTCAAGTCACATATTGTACTCTATGTACTTTAGGCTGTTCTGTGGATGTCTGAATCTCATAGTGTATCAGAGGATATCTGCCCTATTGTAAGGAGATAACACTTTTCCCTCTGGGTATGTCTGATGTGATTTACATGAATGACTATGCATATAGCTTTACTGTATGGCTCAGCATTGTTGGAGATACAAAGGGGCATTTTTCTTGTTTAACATGGTCTTACACCTTTGACTAATGTAAATTCTCAATTACTTAGTAATATCGGTTCTCAACATGACTCATTGAAAAAAAGCTGATATTAGCCCATAGTGGACACAGTCTTCTCATATAAATAGTACAAGAAAAACCTTTATGATACAAATTGCTTGACCTTTTTAGCAACTCTGTCCAATGAGACTTCTTGCAGGTGTGTATCAACCTAGTATTGGCATCAGCAGGGCTGAAATAACGAAACACCACACGATAGCTCAAAGTGATTTGACCTAATGTTTCTTTAAAGGACAACTTGGACTGAAAATCAATATTGTGTATGGACGGAAAAATAGTAATGCAAAATCTTGGCAATTTTTAAGATTTTGCAAACTTCAATCCAGATAAACGGGGAGGCTTTCACAAATAAAAATGTTTCCCTCTTTTATTGTCACCTAAATTGCCTTGATGTATAGGGATAATGTGCAGCATGCACTACAGGAACCATGCAGAGACAAGCAAAAAAGTGTTTACTGCAAATGGTCCCAGGAAGTCATTATGTTGTTGTCTGTTTCACATGCGGCTTTCAAACAACCCTTTTTTTCCTGAAATATCGGTTATGCTAAAACATGATTTAACTTCTTTCTTCACCATGGCTGAAACTAAGCCTGCAAAGATCAATCATCTTCGGAGTGTGTAATCATTCTCCTACACCTGCAGAAACAGGCGCTCCAGTTTGTTGTCATTTAAAAAAATAACGATATCTTTTGTTTTGCTTTTCACTCATCACAACATAGTTTTCATGCTACATTAGCATTGTGGTATCACAAAGTACCCTTCACACTGCACCTGTTAGGGAATCTGTCAGTATTAGTGGAGTTGAACATAAAAGATTTGAAATGCAAAGTACATACAGTGCCTTGCAAAGGTATTCACCCCCCTTGGCATTTTTCATGTTTTGTTGCCTCACAACCTGGAATTAGAACGGATTGTTTGAAGGTTTGCATCATTTTATCCACAGAACATGCCTACAACTTTGAAGATGTGATTTTTTTTTATTGTGAAGCAAACAAATAGGACAAAATAACAGAAAACATCAGCGTGCATAACTATTCACCCCCCTAAAGTCAGTACTTTGTAGAGCCACCTTTTACGGCAATTACAGCTGCAAGTCGCTTTGGATAAGTCTCTATGAGCTTGCCACATCTTGCCACTGGGATTTTTGCCCATTCCTCAAGGCAAAACTGCTCCAGCTCTTTCATGTTGGATGGTTTCCGCTTGTGAACAGCAATCTTCAAGACTGACCACAGATTCTCAATTGGATCGAGATCTGGGCTTTGACTAGGCCATTCCAACACATTTAAATGTTTCCCCTTAAACCACTCGAGTGTCGCTTTAGCAGTATGCTTCGGGTCATTGTCCTGCTGGAAGGTGAACCTCCGTCCCAGTCTCAAATCACAGGCAGACTGAAACAGGTTTTGCTCAAGAATATCCCTGTATTTAGCACCATCCATCTTTCCCTCGACTCTAATCAGTTTCCCAGTCCCTGCTGCTGAAAAACATCCCCACTGCATGATGCTGCCACCACCATGTTTCACTGTGGGGATGGTGTTCTTGGGGTGATGGGATGTGTTGGGTTTGCGCCATACATAGCGTTTTCCTTGGTGGCCGAAATGTTCAATTTTTCTGGTCTCATCTGACCAGAGCACCTTCCTCCATACATTTGGGGAGTCGCCCACATGCCTTTTGGCAAACTCAAAACGTGCCATCTTATTTTTAACACTAAGTAATGGCTTTTTTCTGGCCACTCTTCCATAAAGCCCAGCTCTATGGAGTGTACGGCCTATTGTGGTCTCATGCAAAGATACACCAGTCTCTGCTGTGGAACTCTGCAGCTCCTTTAGGGTTACCTTTGGTCTCTGTGCTGCCTCTCTGATTAATGCCCTCCTTGCCCGGTCTGTGAGTTTTGGTGTGCGGCCCTCTCTTGGCAGGTTTGTTGTGGTACCATGTTCTTTCCATTTGAAGATGATGGATTTGATGGTGCTCCGGGGATCATCAAAGATTTGGATATTTTTTTATAACCCAACCCTGACTAGTACTTCTCAACAACTTTGTCCCTGACTTGTTTGGAGAGCTCCTTGGTCTTCATGGTGTGATGCCTCTTGCTTAGTGGTGTTGCAGCCTCTGGGACCTTTCAGAAAAGGTGTGTTTATACTGACAGATCATGTGACACTTAGATTACACACAGGTGGACTTCATTTCACTAATTATGTTACTTCTGAAGGTAATTGGTTGCACCAGAACTTTTGAGGGGCTTCATAGCAAAGGGGGTGAATACATATGCACATGCCAATTTCCAGAGTTTTATTTTTTAAAATAATTTTTTACATATATTTTTTTCTCATTTCACTTCACCAACTTAGACTATTTTGTGCAGATCCATCACATAAAATTCAGATAAAAAAAACATTTAAATTACAGGTTGTAATGTAACAAAATAAGTAACAAGCCAAGTGGGGTGAATACTTTTGCAAGGCACTGTATGTGTTGTTTTTGTAGATGCATAGGGATGAAAGTCAACCCTTCCTGTAAGGGGAAAAGAGTGTTTAGAGACAGAAAAGCAAGGTAATCTGGAGGAATCATGGACAGTATGACAGCATAATGGAACCGGCACCGAGGTTTATTTGTGCCCTTGGAAAAATTTTAATAATTGCTGTCCATAATCACAATTCATGTTAGTCCAAAGCTACACTTTTTGTATAAAAGAGTAATTATATTTAAGGGCTGTTACTTACTACCTTGCTCTACGTCCCCTGAGCTGAGCCAAACTTTAAAGTGGAACCCAAGGATGTGAAAGGCAGTGTTAGCAACCCCCTGATATTAAACAGTTTCCTCGTTTCCCACTTGACAACTTTCAATTTACACGATAAGGGTAGTTAAAGGCGTTTACGGAGGGAGAGAAATTAGATTATGCACATGAAAGGAGCTCTTTTTGATTGCACCTGTCATGTTAAAAGCAGTTGTCTGACACGTTTAAGATAATTTTATTAGCCTACCTTTTAATGGACCAAGTTGCTTAACATAGGTCTTGAAAATAATGCATTCTGTGTACAGGCATTGTACATATTGTTTTTGTGCGTCTTCTGCATCCTTAATTTTTCTCTTTTTTAGGACTGAAAAAAAGCTTAAATTGTTCCAACTGGTTAAATAAGCTATTTAACTTAAAAGGAGCTCTCCTGCAAATTAGTGACTGCACAAGTTAAATACTACATTCATTGAAATGTCACTAGGCTAAGGTCACTTACCAAAATGTCAGTCAAGATGAATTAGTCAATAATTGTATGGTACCAATTGTAAAGCTACTGTGGTAGACATCCATTGCAGCATACACAGTTAAAGCATACCACTTACATTAGGCTCAGTGCAGTCATAATAAATATATGTGTGGAATATATGGAGGGATACCTCTCTATTAAGTGGTGTAATTGATAACCCGGTTGTGACACGTAACCCTGAGCTGTTGAAAACAAGCTGTACAGCTGTTATACCCAACACCAGCCCCACAACGGTGATCCCTCTAAACGACAGCTTTGTCCTACGGGTTCCAGTACAGCACGCGGACATTCACAGCAACGTCCTGAATCAAAGTGCCTCCACTGGGCCGACATCTGGTAGAGTGGCGAAGTCGCTTGGGGAGCCTGGCCTCCTGTGGCTACAGGAGTTCATAATTAATGCGCCTCCTCCTTCTGGTAGCGTCTTCCTTCTTCACGCTGGCCGAGCACAGGGATTACAGAGCTTTATCAATTCAAAGCTGAGGGAGTCCCTCAAAAAGGGAGACATCCCCTCAGTTACCTTTCAATTCAGTTTCTGCACATGGAACACTTTAGACTTCCACTTGAAATACATAAAACAACAACCAAATAAACAAATCTTTCATCTCAAGAACTTGACTAAAAAGCTAATATTTAAATATTTTGAATTGAAATCCCATTCTGCCTAGGCATTTTGAATGATCTAAATATAAAAAACGTTCTTCCCTTTTTATATTGTTGCTTTCTTGCATTTAAGACCGTTTATACTCTGAAAGTATGGATATAGGTGATGGCAAGGGATATGTGATAAATGGAAAATGGAAGCTGTGACTGTCTTCCTCCTGATCTGTGTTGACAGAATATAAATTCTCATGTTCTGGGCTGAGAAGTTACGGGAAGGCCCCATGTCTGTCTTTCTGGGGCTAAGCCCACATAAAGCCGTTCTTTCTCCCTCCTGGATTGAGTCGCTCTGGGGAAGAGGAAATCGCTCAGGCTGCTAGAGATGTGCCAGTGTGAGACCCATGTGTGAGAAATGGATTTCCTTCATGTGTTCAGTGAGTATCTGCATCAGAAGAAGCTTATATGGAAGGCAGTGGTGCCCGCTAATACTGCAACTGAGGTAATCTCCCTTGACAAATGATCATCCTACTGTTAGAGGAGACCCAAGATGCATAACATTGAAAACTTAAGAGCTGATTCTAATCAGACAAAATTATTTGGTGCTCATAAGGTCCAGAACACACAGACAGACAGTCCCTGGAACATTTGGTTTCACTTATTGCCAAATCTGCATTCAAAACATCGATCTACAAGAAAATATGTGTTCCCCAGGGTAACATTTGCATATTTAGTTTTTTTTTTATTTCTTGCTAATTGCTGGCTTACAGCATTTTATTTTGTCAAAATAGACATTTTCTCACAGTGAAACAAAAATATTAATTAATAGAGGATGTCTCCTGACAGCAATTTGTGCTTTAAAAGATAGGAACCTCTTTTCACCTTGTTTACTTCCAGCTGTGGAATACTTATTAAATTCCCAGCAGTCGCTCATTACTAATTTTAGATTAGGAAATGAATGTGTTAGTATTAGAGCAATGATGCATCCTGTTGATGGACTCCATGTGTATCCAATCCATGTTAGGTACTTCCTGTACGACAACAAAGCCATGAGATACAGCTTCCTGATGTTTGATCTAAGAAGACCAAGGGGAACGAATACTTACATAGACTCGGAGGAGCTTCTGAGAGGAGCTAAGAGAGACATTACCATCTCAACACTCCTGAGAAGGATACTGAGTGCACAGGGTAGGACCTGAAAACCGATATGCAAGGAGATTATAAATCTCAGACTTCATAAATTGGTTATGAAGAAAAGCTCATGTACTATTACACAATGTAACTACTTCAATGAAGTGAGACGGTACTACCACTAACTGTCAAATATTTATTTCTGTCTAAATCTTTTGTATTTTAAGCAATCCTTTTTATGAATTATGGATATGACGCTCCATGAAATAATAAAGTGAACTACTATCTTACGTTAGAAAGCTATGGCCTCCCCAAAGATAATTTGTTTCCTTACCAACCTATTGCATACTGCATCGTATAACATAAAAATGGCCAGAGATGTAAAAGCTGCTCTTGACAATTCTTGATTTATCGTAAATAAAATAGGGCCAGAAATGTACTCTAATACTGCATGTTCACGTGGCAACTGACAACTGACCGAAAAAGTTATATAAAAGTTAGTTTATAGTATTAACATGGTGCCAAAGTATACAGAAAGTTCTTAAAAATGTTTATTGTTCTATTTATACAATGTTCAGCCAACTTGGAGTATGTCATGGATTAAGACTCAGTTATACAGTACAACTCTGAATATAAACTTTTTCATATTCAGTTGTGAAGTGCAGTTGGTTCAAACCTGTCCAAACTGGTCTGCTTGCTTTAACTATCTGGAGACTGCAGTTAGTCTATAATGGTAAACAGAGCAATTAAAGCGAGACCTCATCTTTTTTTTGATTAGCTCAAATTTTATTTTAAACCCTGCAGTAGAGAGATACAAAAAGAAATGTTATTTAGAAAAAAGATGGTCAATGCAACCAGGACATCAATAACTGTAAACTCAAAGGCTGCATGCTCACACATATCTATGAAATGATTAAGCTTCAACAATGTGTATTTTTAGGACATACCTATATGTCATATACCAGTAATATATATGATGGACTGGATCAGTTTACAAATAAAAATGCCTGATCCGAAACATACTCCCTATACTTCAATTCTAACCTCTACGTTTGATATCCAGGAAATCATTATAATAGCATACTATTGGAATATTTATACCTGTCATCTGTTAAAATACACACCTTCAAAATGTGACTTGTTCATATGTAAATATGTAAAAAAAAATGCGATCGCTTCCTTGCCATGACTTGTAAAGTTAATAATTTTTGACAGGACATAAGAACAGCTGATTGATGAAAAAAAAGATGTAGGCACTGGGTTAAGATTAGCTGTAGAATCGGAGGATCAATGTGTTCTGTGACTTTGACAGCTTCACCACTAATGTTAAGGAACCAGCTTGGTGTAGGTGGGCAAGTCTGACAATGTGACCTTTCTTGTGTTGCCTAGGGTGACTGATGACGGCCAAGTTGTCACCGCTGGTCGACATCGGTGCTTCCTCTGCAGGCCATTAATGACATGGTTGACAGCGGAGACAGAGTGCCCGCAACGACAGAGATCATTGGGAATCCCGGAGACGGCACTGACAGTATTGATTATTAGGTTGACGGAGACTGGTTGACTGACCGGACCACACGACAGTGTCTTCCACCCTGCGAGTGCCACCCGGAGTTTCTGTGTTAACAAGTGGACAGCTAACCTTTAAGTTACATATGATGTTGATGCAAGCCAGGAACAAAACTTTAAAAAGTTAATTTAAGACTACAATAATTATTGTATTAACTAATTCGTAATACAGTAGATACTGTACATTAAAACGTTTTTATTGTCTTGCTAAAACAACTTCAAAATTCGTTTCCTTACTTACATTTTTTTTTCTAAATGGCCACCATTAATAATAACCTACATCTTGTTCAAGAAGAACATGAAAAGCTCAGTCGTTTTTCTAAAAAATTTGCTGCAAAATTATATGACGTGTAAAGAACCAGAGCTGTAATTATACAGAATTATACAGAAAAAAAAGGACTTGCTATTTGAAACGAAAAGGTTGATTAATAGCTTCACTTTACAATAACTGTGCAGTCTGAAGCTGCGGTAAAGAGGGTAGCCATTAATTCCCTCTCAAGGGAAGTAACTCATGCTGGTGTGTAATGGACCTGCAAGTGGCCATTTACTTGAAAAAGTGGCCTCATTTAAATAGCTGTCTGATGCTAAATTGTATAAATTTTCTTATTCTCCCCAGGAAGTTGACTGCTTCTGGGCGTTTCCCCATTACAATGTTATTTTTCAACCAAGATTCTATCCACTTTGCAATTCAAAGCAAAGTGTGCTCATTGTAAAATATAACTGACTCCCAAACTAAATCAAATAATCAAGCTAAGGGTTATTGTTCTGACAATTCACTTGGTGTGGTTGAATTATCAGGAATCTATCTTCCACATTTTTTTGTACTGTAAACGAAACTAGTTTTATAATTACAGTTTCTTGATTTCCACTTTCCCTAAACGGGTGTGTGGTGTTGGGCACCAGAGGACTACAGAAGTGTTTTTAAAGGTGTAATTATGGCCTTCTTGTTCATTGTTTTGGAATGGAAATGGAAAATACTTTATTTATCCAGAGGGAAATTGTAGAAAATTGTTGTCTTGTTTTTGAACAAATAAAATCCATTACTTGTGAAGATGTAATCTGTGTTAGGTCCTACTCTCCTGTGACATAATGACTTGACCACAAAGAAACCCAGCAGGTATGACTAGATCGGAGCATTATTGGGGAAACATATGCCAGCCCTTCCTTATGCTGTTTTTCAGGGAGTTTGCGCTGCATCCCTCCTCCCTCCTGTCTGAGTGCTCCAAGGTGGCCTTCATGGTGTCTTGGCTGCATGAACGTGCCAATCTGGGAGCTTCAGACACTGGTGTGCTTAGATGTTGAACTTTTTATAAGAGCGATGAGGCGTACAATTGACCCTTCTGGCTGAAGAACTGGAGGTCCTCCGTTGCCCACGTTGACCATGCCAAGTTCCTCCCTGACTCCCTGACCATGAAGAGGCTCCCTAGGTTATGGTTCAACAATGTCAATCTGGTCATGTGCTTGGTATATCGCTGCGTCTTAAATCGCTTACTACTACTTTTTTCTTGTAGTAGACACTTCAGCTGCACTTGCAAAGTATGTACTGTTGCATGCATTTTTGGCATACTGCATTTGTAAGACGACGTGTTAGGACATACAAATTTTTTTTTGGCTTACTACATAGTATAGTAGTGTGGGTATTGAGACGCAACCTATATATCTGTTTAGTTTTCATTAATTTCACCTGTTCTCATAAGTGTCATCGTTTCCACCTGATTTCATTTGTGTTGATTGATTCTCCTCTGTTTTAGTGACTGTATTTAAGCCTTGTCTTGAGTTATCCTTTGTCCTGTCATTGTTAAATGATGCATGTGGTTTTACCTTGTTCCTTGTCTTGTTTTCAATTAAAATAAATGACTCAAGATGTATGCGTTTGGGTCCTTCTCTCCGTTGTCAGCTTGTGATAGCAACTTTCTCTTCCAGTCTCGTCATGGCATGACATCTCAAATGTAATTCGAAGTAAAATCACACATTTACATCACATTCCTCACATGTTAAAGTTCACTGAAAAGCACTTGTTGGATCATTCACACACACAAGCTATAACCCCCCTTATTCTCTACTCCATCTCCCACACAATGCTCCGGGGCTGAAGACTGTCAGTCACCCCCCCCCCCCCCCCCCACCCCACAACAGCCTTCTGGCAACCTGCATGTCAGAGAGGAGAGCTTTTTTTTCAGTCGGTCTGAAGAAGGAGAGGGAATAGCAACGCCAGGATGGTAATGGGACCAACGAGTTCATATCCCTGTGACCTGGGAGTCGAATGACTGCATTGCACAGAAGTGTGGACCAGAAATCCCAGGGAGCAATCATCGAAGGCTTAGCTTTAGTTATATGTAGGGCATGGCCGTGTTTGTTTATAGCAATAGCAGCATAACAGAAGACTGAACCACAGAGCGGCTGCACAATGAGTTGAACTGAAACAGTGAAATGAAAGGGGAGTTAATCTACACATTCTTTCCATATAGTGTGTCTTACTAGGCATACAGAGACAATTATCGATCCTATACAGCCCTTTGACGTATTTTTTTCATCCAAGTATGTTTGTCTCATGTGAACAAAAGCTTTTCAGCTGTTTGTTTTTTGCTTCTAAAGCTAACAAGTCCTTATGTTGTGTTGCCATTCTGTGGTGTTTCTATGGGTAACGCTGTAGTAGGTACACAAGTACACTTCAATCTCCAGAGGCATGCTTAGTGAGCAATGCTGACAGATGAAGCCTCAACTGAGGAGACCTACATGAAAGCTACAACAAGGGGCTTCAGTATTACTGAAGAGTCCGGCATATAGCACTGCTCTGTTGACCCACTTCAGCTAGTTCAAAACTACTGTACTCAAACTGTGGATGAGGGCTTATCTTGTACTATAGGGATTGGTTGCCCAAAGCCAGGGTAATGAGATTTAAAGTACCAGTCATTTTGTGTCTGAGTTTGGCCATTGCTTGTACCAGTTGCAGCAAAGCTTCTTCTGCTATGATTACTAGTTTTTGTTTTTAGTTAACACAGAAAACATGGCCAAACTCTCTTGGGTATGACACTTCTTTTGGTTTGCACAATTCAAATGATTTAAAGGCATACAAACATACATACACACAAGCGACTACATACAAACTTATGGTTCACAAGAACAGTAATATTTTGCTTGTGGGGGAATTGTAAAAATAGAAATTGCATACTTCTCACTCTAAAAAGCCTCGGTAGCTATAATCTTTAACCTTATTTAATTCCCATAAGCATTTGAGTGTATGATTGATAATACGAAGAACCTTTGTAATAGTAGAGCTTGATCTCCACTGCTTCCAATCTTCTGACCTTTCCCTGATGAGCAAGATTCTGACGCCTTGCGCCTTTCATAGTGACATGCCTGTGCACAATCAGTGGTTTAAAAGGAGGTATCTTAAATTTGACTTGGTTGGACTCAAAACAAGAAGCTTAAGGTTTCCAACCCTGTGGAACTGTAATAATATTAACTCTTTGTTTACCTTTCTGCATTGGTCGTTTGCGGCTTCTTTGATATAAGTATTTCAACACAAAAATACAAATGTTATAACAATTCCATAATACTACTTCAGAATATTTCATATGTACCCTGTATATGCCAATGTTCATTGTGCTGTCTCTTTTTGGTGAACAGTACAGGTATTACCATGTTCTATCGTGTGCCAGTACAGCTTTGCGATGCAGCAGCCCCTGTCTGAATCTACATCACAGCTCTTCAGCCATAGCCCACAGCACACACTGGTATCAATCATTTTTATGATGTTTACAGAGAAAAGAATACAGACAAATATATTTACACATATTTGTAACAGGGGCTATAAAACACCTACAGAAGATCCACACAATTCTAGGGTTTGCAAAGATGCAAAAACAAATAGTTACAGTATATATTAACAATAAACCTTCAAAGGAGTATTTTGTGCATGCTTATAAGATTAATCAAGGTCAGTGACATATAATGTGTTTGCATGAAACATAATTTAGACTAACTTAATGCAGACTCACAGGCATGTTCTCTTGTTCAGACACACATTAACGCACACTCACACACGTCCACACCCACGCTTTTCTTGGTCGATGCAAGCTGACATGCTAAATGGCTCCCATGTTGACTTACAGCTTAGTGTGCATGAGGCTTGCTAATTAATATCAGCCAATAGCGTTCCATTCTATGAGCTCTGCCATGCTAATTATCCTGTCCACGGTAAGGAGAGGGATCTGCTGTGTTTCTGTCTGGAGTGGTCGTGCTCAGGGTCTCACTGGAGAGTAATGGCTTTCTAATGGCAACATTAGCTACCTGAAGGGACAGAGGAGTGCTCAACTTCTCCCACGATTACAACGCGGGAGCTATGATGTCAGAGGTCGCACGCTGCCTCTGATTGGTGGAATTACCTGGACCACGGTGTGTAAATGGGGTTGCAGGAAGGTGAGCAGTATCAAAGCTAATTGACCTGTTTCTCTTGGTATAAACATTAGCTTTAAATATTTTAATTTAGCTCTGGTATAACGTTATCATTTCCTAAAGGGCTCGCGGCCTGAAGTATTCACATTTTCCCCACTAATTTTACTCACAACAGAACCATTAACAGTGTATCAGACCATGCAGCATTGCAGCTTCGTAGGGTATTCATGAAACATGACTAAATAAATCCTGTTTAGGTGTTTCAGGATTAAGAATGCAGGATTAAGAATTATCTGAGGCGAACCTTGGAGGTTTGTGATAAATATCAACATCTAGAACAGAAAATCTACAACTTTGAAATGGAAAAGATGAATTAAAAAAAAAAACAACTAAAAGGTCATATATTTTTAAGTTGTAACTTTTGAAATTCAAATGACTAGCCAAGTGTGTGTGTGCTGTATATTCATTCTCAGGTTTTCTGGAGATTGTGAAAGGAGAGAAAATTAGATTCATGAGAACAAACCGTTATCTGCTCCTTTCTATTGTAACTCCAGTGAGCCGATATGTGGAGTGAAGGGTGACATTTTGAATAATATAAACAAATAAATTGAAATTCTTGCATGGTCTTTCCTTCGGCTTTTCAAAGAGCATTGACGGAGACTCAACATCTTTTGCAAAAAGGTCAATGCAAAAAGAAATACAAACAAACGGAAACAGATAGTGTCAACATTAAAATGTATTATGATACAAAAACAAAAATATTTTTTAAGAAAAAGCCACCAGAGCGAATAATCAATGTTTAAATAAGCATTTGCTTTGTTTGTCCTGCTTTGCAATTATGGCACTTCCCTACCCTGCTGTACAATATTGCACACTACACGGCAGTAATACCTTCCACTGGACCATATGATGTACTTTTGGTTGATCAATGGCAGGGTGTTCTAGCCTCCAGTATTGACACGGACTCAGCTAGCACGAAGGTGGGAGTCTATGCATTATTAATATCCTGCTCTGGAGACTGTAAGGCCAATGTGTCATTTTGATGTCCTGCCCTAATAACCAGACTGCTTTTATGCTGCAGCTTTCTGCATTGCACCTAAAAGCATGCATGGTTTCACCATGTGGTAAAGAAAGATTCATTCCGTATGAATTTAAATTTTGTCATACAGTATGTGTCTGTCCTATTGGCTTGGAACACACATTAAGGTATGTAATTGTGTAGAAACCATTTGTGATATATGGCTCCTAGAAGAGGTGCAGTATGTACGATAACTGGACATATACATATAAGCTACGGCTGCATTCATGTGTGGGTCTTATAAGGTTTATTGACCAGGGTATCCATTGCCATTGTTCTGTTCTGCACCTCTCTCAGGCACTGCTCCATTTGCCTCCTAATCACTTATCTTTCTTAATTTTAGCAGTGAACATTGCAGCTTGTTTTTAGTATCTTCAAGACAATTTTCCTCTGAATGGACTTCGCTTCAGTTAAACATGGCTTTCAGGAACAACATGAATTCACATGTGCAGTGACCTTTTCATGGTAAAGTAATCTCTGAAAGAACTGTTATTTTCCATTTTGCACCCTGACCATCATTTGTAATGCGTATATTTACTGTACAAGCATTGAACTATGTTATAGTTATGGTATAAATGTAAGATAGGCTGACTGACTTGTAGGCCGTAGTTTTGGTTTTGATATTGGTAGCAACATAATTATTTTGTGGAGTCAGTAGAGTGGCTACAACTACTGAACAAAAGCCTTGTTCAACATGATTGGTAGGGGCAATCCATTGGTCCTTTGATCTTGGAAACGACATGTCCCTATCGTCCCGCCCAAAATCTACGCCTATGATTCTGACTTAAAGACACAAATTGCACAATGCCAGAGATAATGGACACATTATGTGTCACAATGAATTTTGAGTTTGACTTGGATTTATGAACTGGTCTACACAATCGTTTCCATTTAAAGAAGTGCATAATGCAGTCAACTATTTCTCACAGCAAAGGGTTAGCGTTGACTGCAAAGAGGCAGTCAGGTAATGAGAAGTAGATGGGCTGGCTGTCGCAGCACCGGGCAGCAACCCACGCAGAGATCTCAAACCCCAAGTTCCATTCCACAGCCGCCTGTCGCTTTTGGAACAGTGGGGTACTACATCAAACAGCCTTCCCAGAAACAGAACAGTGTGATAGATTCTGGGGGAGAGAGAGTGAGAGAGAGAGAGAGAGAGAGAGAGAGAGAGAGAGTGAGGTACAATATACGGGGAGGTAGAGAAAGAGAGAGAGAGAGAGCTTTGGGTACAGGAAGGGTGCAAAAGCAAATGGGATTTGTTGACAGAGAGAGGGAGTGAAACAGAAAGAGAGAGACAGGAAGATCAAGAGAACTGCCAAGAGACCATAGCTGTGACAGCAAGTGAATATAAGCGGAAGGTAAAGGGTAATAAACCAGGTGAGGCACACCGATGTCCACGGCCAGAGAGCATGAACTGGGAGTCTGTACAAATGCATGGGAACAGGGGCTCAGTGGTGTGTAATCAGAGACTGACAGAGAGGACTGACTAGATGAATAATTCACATGGTCTCGCTCCCTGATCTCCTCCTCAGCTCTCCCCAAATGACTCCTACAGTTGGTGTGTGTGTGTGTGTGTGTGTGTGTGTGTGTGTGTGTGTGTGTGTGTGTGTGTGTGTGTGTGTGTGTGTGTGTGTGTGTGTGTGTGTGTGTGTGTGTGTGCGGTTGTGTATGTGTCAGACTGTGAGTTTTCACTCCTGCGAGTGCCTGCATGCTAATGTGTAAAGAAAGGAAAAATTATATCAGTTTGACAAATCCATGACCTCTCAGAAAAGGTTATTGTGGAATAACCAAGGGGACAGGGGGGTGGTGGTGGTGTAAATCAACGTGTGGTTGCTCTTGTGTTTAAGCTGCTATGCTCATGTAGAGTTTCTACTCTGTAAGTCTATTTCAGCCGCAGCTAAACCAGGAATAATTCTTATGAATGAATATGGAGCCATTGCTGCATGGATACAAAACATCCTGAAGATAATGAAAATCGGTAAACAATTTGACTGTAAATCCGGAATCCATGAATAGGTGTTTGTTAAAAGAAACTATGAACAATTTATTTCAAAGTGAAAGTGTTTTTGTGTTGATAAGTCAAATGACAGTTACCTGCATTGTAATTTAAATATAGATGACCAAATGTTTATTGCTTTTAAATAACCCCTTACAGGAATGTGCTGAGGCAATTAAATTTTTATTTTACATGCAAGAGTTTGTGACAACTTTGCTGTGTTGTATAATTAATAACTGATTTAAATTCTGGTTGGATTCCACAAGGGATGTGATCTTGTTGGACCGAGCCATCTACTTCGAAGGCTTCACAAACAGTTACTTGTAATCCCGTAAGGAAAAATGTCCCTACGGAATTACGTTCCGTCCTTTTTTAATTAGATGTTTTAACTTGGCATATAGCACTAGCGTGCATAGGTCAATTAGATAATTAATTAGTCAAGTTACTTTAATTGGTAAAAATGCATGCAAATTTATGTATTTTTTTCAGCTGGATGTTTTGCTTTTCTACCCTCTAAGGTCCAAGACTAATGGCATATTTGTTTGTTTTTAACAATATTCATCGGATGCAATATACTTTATAAGCCCAACCGCTCCCCCACACGAGAACATGCTGTGATGCTAAATACATTTGCATGTAAACAAACACTTTTTTTTGGTGATAATGAATCCTCATCTGCCAAGCCATTGTTTCCTTATAGGAAAACACTGTTAACGAGAACAGAAGAGTAAATCATATACATTTACAGACTTTTGTCACAAAAACATTATTATAATACAAAAATAAAAAAAAATACAAAACAGTACAATCTCCTAAAAAGGATCTAAAAACTTGAATTGACTCCATGACTGATCTTAGATATCCTTCCATGTACTGGGAGTACAGCACACTAAATAAAAACTAAATAACTTAATCCATACGAGGAACATGGAACATACCTGAAGGACATAATAAAGGATTGCAATGAAAAAAGCAATGCCAGACAAAGAAATTAAAAATAAATTGCATACATTTTTGTACCTACACTTGCAGGCTATTAAAATTACTTTACATAACTCGTAGCCCTTTAACAGATGTTAATAGCATGTAAAATTACTAAATAAGACTCTCCAGCTCTCTTGCAAATTACATTATTGGACCCAAAGCCCTGACTAATTGTAAGAGAGACTGGGCTATTACATGTACACAGTATAAGATTGGAAATAGCCTAGCAGAGTGAGTGGATGGTAAATAACATATCATAACTTTTATTAGATGAAGCTAAAAAGGGCCAAATCATTGGTGCTCAGAGGTGTTGTTCAGAAGAGTTTTTCTCATGAAGGTACTGGCTTTATATTGTTTTTGTTAAATAATCTTGAGATTTTAATGTCAGAAAACAAAACATACTGTGCAGCAAACAACAGCCACATCCTGAAGAAAAACTTTGTTGAGCTTCCAGTTACGATGCAATTTCGTTGTCAAATTGTTCATTCCAAAAACAAAGACAGGTATGAGTGTCACTTGTCACTTTATATCAGGAATTTTATGTTTACAGTGCTTAGTAAATAAAGCACAAGTGACGGAGAGCGTCAAGATGAGACAATCATTACCCAACATCTGCAATTGAATTCCGCTTGATCCTGCTGAGGCTTTAGTGGGGTTGGGAGAGCTTTAATAGAGCTGTAGGGTTGTTGTGTGTTGCTCAGAAGTGGGGTACTGTTGGGTTTGGAAATGTGAAGGGGGTTCATTAGCTGATTCCCTTAACAGAAACATCAGAGGATGTCAACCCACACTTTTCTCTGTAAGTCAACACTACTGGAACACAATGTAGCAGAAGAGAGGCCTTCCGAACTGCCTACGTGTCAGTGATGATGGCAAGCAAGCAAAAAAAATAAATACAAATAAATAAAAGCATTTCAAGAGATGAAGAGACATGTTATGACAAACCAAAAGGTGTCAACTATTATGTTGGATTTATTGTATCTGAGGAACATGTCTATTTCTGTCTCTGTTCTTCACAGGCTCACACAAGAATGAAAAAGACATGTGACATAAGATAAGTCTGCATTTAGCATCAATTTCTGGTAAATAGGTAACACAGAGACATTCATTTTGAGCAGGCATGGAGGAACAGCTTTCAAGTCAAAGGATGTCAAACATCACTAGAGCATGCATTTATTAGTGGAGCAGACAACAACACAATTATGAGACCATATACAAAAAAAGAAACATTAAAAACTACCCAAATAAAATGTAAACAACATCCACAAAAAATATTTATTTTGATAAACAAAGCTTAAAACCCTTTGCGTGCAGCATTCTGTTTGTTATGAATTGACAAAACAATAACAGTTAATGTGTCAATTTACAACAATTAGGTTCAATCAATAAATTAAATAATCTTTTAACTTTTTGTTGTTGTTAAGTGTGTACTTATTATGGAGCTGAATTATGGCATGTTGCAAATGGTTCACTTCGGAAATTATGAAGCAAAGATAAGGACAGCAATTCATGTCTCAGTTATCTGATCCTGACACACCTGTGCAAGGTGCCAACTAACAATGTCTTGTGACTTTATAGGTTTTATGTATAACCTCTTTCTATACTGGGTCCATACTCTCAGATTTCTTTTTATAATTGTTTTAGCTACAATAATGTCACTCCCTTCATTCACGTTTCATTGCCATTGCCATTTAGGCTACAAGTAGGCCTGATGCAGAAAGTTCCCAGAATATTTCAAGTACTAAAAGTCATTTACCAAAATAAAGTCGGATAGCTTACTGTGATTTTGAATACATTATTCCCTTGATCCTAAATACGGAAAATGCAATGGTTACATTACTAATACGTTTTACCATGAACCTCTATTGCAGACGATAAATACTGCCAGACATATATCAATATAGATCAAAAGCAGAACACGGCCCTGTAGAAACGTGGGCAATAGTAGGAATATCAAGGGAGTGTCACATCAGTGACATGTTTAGGCCCTGCAGACAGCTCTGAGTGAATTGAAAATACTGCAACGCTTGTTCCCTATTAGCTCCAAGACCACTTGCTCCAGGATGATTTATGGTTGGAGCGAATGGAAGTTCGGATTGGGTAGGAATTTAGCAGCAAGACACATCACAACAGCAATACCTTTCAAGTGAACAGCACTGGGAAATGTACTGAAAATAATAATATTTTCATTAGATTTTGAGATCAATTCTTTCTGACAGGTTTTTGTTTTTCTTTCAGTGGAAATCTGTCATCGGAAGAGCCAACTTGGGCCAATGTATCGATAGGGATAAGACAAATGAACACTGTAAATATAATATCTGTTTCTTTAGCAAACTGCAAACTCTCTCATTGCAGGATGTACAAAAAATTTAGAATTGGTAAAGAGAAAACTCTTGCATCTTTAAAGTACACAAGGGAGAACTAATGCACCTTCGAGTTCCTAGGCAAGCGGCTTATGCAATTTGCAAACTTAATTATGCATGGGCACGGAGCAATGAACTTTGCCAACAAAACTAAGAGATGATCATGGGACTTTAGCTTACAAACACGTGCAGCTTTCCTTATTCTTGTCTATTGAAAACACAAGCATTCGTATGAACAATGAGACAGATAAACGTCAGTTGAAAAGAGTAATATTACAGCAGTCTTTATTTCATTCAAAACGGTCGTCTACTCTGGAGACACAATCTCTTATTGCAAACATACTAACTTTAGAAATAACTCTTTGCTACACACAACATTATAGTTCTTTGAATAGTTGCATTGTGCACATCGTAATATGCATAGCCTTCTAAAAAACTGGTGTACCAAAGTATTAAAGTAATATATTACACATTATTTGACAAGCATGCGAGTTCTCCAAGAAGATATCTCTTTGTTCTTGAAAGTGCTTTTGAAGAAAGCAGTAATGTAGAAAGAGAGACAAACTGTTACCCTTGCTGTGACTCTTTGTAATCTGCAACTGTACAGAAAGTCCCCTGTATTATCTCAAATGGTCCTGTCAGCCATACTGATGATGTTGTTGCGCTGCGAAATGGCTTTGTTTGCTGTGATAAAATACCATTGAATATCAATTACACCTTTGTAAATGGAAAATGTCTCCTTCAAATCTCGGAGGAACAGCCACTGTGACTATGCCTGGCAATGAATCAGCATTATAAGGAACTGTTGGCTTTATTACAGGTTTTTTTTTCTTCTTCTCCTTTTGGCGTTGTTCAGCTTTTGGGTGACTGCTTTTGGTTTATTGGAAACTTATGGAAATTGCATTTATCCTTGGCAGATAGTTACTTATTGTGGGATCTGTTTAGAGAAGGTAGCTGGAAGTGCATTTACTAATGAAGACACTTGTCGACAGGCCTACAGCAGTTGAAAGAAACCGCATTTCATTCCAAGATGTTTACCTTGCATTTTGTAGAAGTACATAATCAATACATGGCTGCATCCTTTATTGTAAAATGCTCAGAAAATGGACTGCCCAACCTCTCGAACCAGAAGTCCAATTTTCTCTTTCAACAAAAAGTGTGAAAAGGTTGTATTCTCTAATACAAATGATTTTGATAGGCCTTCGATGATATGTTTGTAGGTCATGCTTTTGTGAGTGAAATGTGATTGGAAACCAGCATGAACGCAACTATTTTATTTATATCCAAGAAATGTTTCCTGAATCTTACATCAAGTGCATTTCCCCCCTGTCTTCTATCTTTTATCTTCACAAATGTAACCAGATGTACCACAAAACTACATGACATTTTCTCATGAAAGCATGGGCTGTACATCAGTAATGCATTTGAATCTCACCTATGATTTCTTAATTATAAAAAATGGAAAAGATGCACAATGTTTCAATGTTGAGCTCCCTGGTGTGGAATCCATAGGCAATTTAGATTTTCACCCTGAAGCTTTTCTTTAAACTTGCCAGGGACCTTATGGCGAGAATAACTCAGATGAGAAAATGTGAGGAGAGATGAACAAAAGTGAGCGAATCACATATCTGAGCAGATGCACTTTCAACTATCAAAAGCCTGTGGAGATACTTCACAAAATGAAAATGCAGAGTGACAAAGCACACATTTGAGGTGCTTTTCGAAGGCATGGAGAGATCAAAGACCAGGTGTAGCCAGGCTAACAAGTTAGCAAAGCTCGGACTTACCTGATATACCATGCTTTAAAGTTTGGCTTTAGCAGGTAAAGTTTGTTACACAATACAAAATCAATATGAAGCCAATAACTAATAAAGAGAGTATGTTCGATTAGAGAAGATGATTTGCAATGTTAGTTGTCTGTTTTTAAAAAGCTTCACCTGTATTTAATAGCCTATGACTACATACTAAAACTTATATTTCCCTTTTACAACCATTTTAGAATTCCAAGGGCAGTATAAGACATAGAAAAAGTTGAATTGGGTTCACGTGAACTGAGACATAAACTTGTCAGCCTTTATGCCTGAAAATCAATTTATAACCGTAAATAGTGTATGGTATAGTATAGTTCCCTCCCTTCTCACAAATGCAATCCACTTTGGCATTTCCCCACTAGTTGTACATTTTTAATGAATATTAATCAACGTGGATCAGAAGTGGTTGAATTTAATGTGCTGACAATTGTGGAGCTGCACATTCCTTCACCTCCGTGAGAGGACTTCCAAATGAAGTTTACAAGCAAACATCTTATAAGCAGCACCATTAACTGTAGACTGAAGGCAGAAATAGACATCAGTGACACATCAATACACTTCTAAAATGTTGTTCCGTTGGCACATCACAGTGGATCGTCAAAAACATCCAACCAGAAAAAATATCTTTTGAGCTTGTGTTGGTAGCGGAAGAAATTCTTTGAACTGCATGTGCACCAATTGAACCCGTCATTGAAAATGATTTTTTTCTTCCATTGTGTCTAGCTCTCAAATATCTAGGATAGGCTTCACACACACATCCATGGGATATCGTTCTAAGCATCCGCTTGGTGTTTCACAGCAACCACTGTCTCAGCTCGACGCAGGAAGTCACAGCTCATATCAAAGAGGCCCGCACTTTTGAGCATCATCAAGGCTTGACGCACTGGTGGGATGCCACTGTCCACCGAGGCCAAAGCCGTGGTCTGACGTAAAGGCCATGCAATGAGCGCTCAATGTGCTGTGATGCTTAGAACTCACGGCGAGGGTGGCCACTTATCAGGCAGCAACGGACGGCTGTGTTTAATCATCGCCGACTTCAGATACAGGATGTCCCTTGAATTATTCAATACTGCCCTTTAAATGAGTCTTCTCGCGTCACGCAGTATGATAGATTTGCTTTCACGTGGTCTCTGGAAAACCCTGGGTTACAATTAGCCGTGGCCCAAGAGGTGTTCAACCTTTTGAGATATGACACACACTCCCATCTGCTGAAGATGGTTTCAACAAAATTACATATTGTGGTTCCGGATAGAGTAATTCAGAATGACTTGGCTCGTAATTATCAGTATTGAAATGTTGTAGGACATATCATTGTGTCATCGCCTTGCCAATCTGTACCACACAATACTGAAGTTATTTACTAAGCTTACTGCATATTTTCTGTTGCTTCCCCAAAGTGCACGTTAAAGAGCCTCTGGCTAAATGCACATTAGCAGCCGTTTCCTCTGCATCCTGACGGGGAAGGTTAATGGGACAAGGCCAGTGGGACCAGCTCACACAAGATGTCTCTATTCTTGGCAGCTCACGTGTAGGAGGCAAGCCGACACATTCCAACATTAAATTAGCTCTCAAGTCAGTAGAGTACTGCATATTTTCCACAGGTCTGATCGAGAGGACTATTATTTCAACGGCGCGTATCTGAAATAATGTTCGAGTTACATTTTCTTCTCCTCTCAGATGCTGATCAAAGGTAATGTGTACTCAGGTTCCCCCTCAGAAAGCAAATGTGACTGTTTGAGACTGTTTGTGCAATGGTGTGCGGTTTTTGGTTCGGCCATTGTCTCCTTTGGGAACCGGAACAGAGAGACAAAGCTGAATATTGATGCCTCTTCAGAAAGTCCAAAGAAGGTTACCAAACAGAACTAGAGGGCTGATGAGGAGATCTAGCACTGTGTGACGAGTATTATTCATGTTATGCTCCCACTCTGAGTGGAACCCTGATGGACCAAGAGTGCACAGGAGGTGGAATAAATGAAGCACAGAGAGTCCGCACCTCGGAGACCAGAGCATTGTTGACACCCAGTGGTTTAAGATGCCCCAGGCCCTAAAGCTGGGCTCACATGTGTTTGTGAAATAAACAGCACCGCTGCTCCTGATCCAGCTAGTGTGCATGGCAGAATGCGTGGGGAGAGAGAGAGAGTGATAGAGAGAGAGAGAGAGAGAGAGAGAGATAGACAGATATGGAGAGAGAGAGAGAGAGAGAGAGAGAGAGAGAGGAGTGGAGGGGGTGAACGCAGGTGTTCAAGGAGATATGAGAGGAGAGGATGAGAGGATGAGAGAGTATGGGAGGATGAGTGGAGGGAGGAAGGGAAGAGCAGGGATACACGTGTGAGTCCCCACATCTATGCGGTGGCAGAGATACATCCCATTCCCTTTATGTGTGTGTGTGTGTTTATACCTTTGAAACTATCTCTCTCTTTCTCACAGACACATGCGTGCATTCACACAAACACACTGTTTCATCTGCTTAAAATTGTACACATTCAAAATCCATTGATATGCAAATCTTCTGTATCCGATTATCCTTAGAGAATAGCGGTATTTACTTAACACATATCGGCTGGTGCGGTTTGCTTTAAACATTGCATAGGAAGAACTATGTTGGCATCATACAATACCGGCCCTAACACTATCGACCTAAGCAGGAGTCTACCTTCATTGATCTTTGACAGTACATGCATATTGCTTGGATTGGCAGCAGTGACTAGGAAAACAAAGAGGATTTCAAATGAACTCAGCAAACATAAGTGTTGATCATGAGGTTGTTGGAGCGCATTAAATGTTTTGGGCAGCTGTGCACATATGTTTTTGTGTGTGTCTGTGCTTTGGTGTGAGTGAGTGAGTGAGTGAGCTTAGGTGTGTTTTGTGTCTGGTGAAGTGTGACAGTGAACATGAGTTGGCTGGTGTGTTGGGAGCAGAGAGATCAGAGACGCCACGCGCCTAAAACAGTTATGGAGCATGCGGCATTGAGTGTGCATCCAGTTTGTCATTATTATACTGAGTGAAGCCCTCCCCTGACCATTCACATCTATTCAAACAACACGAGCCCTGATGAGAACAGACCAACAATCATTTCACAGTGTGCGCTTTAAACCCACCACTTAGCAGATTGGCCCCTGGTTATGAAAGTCATCATTCTCTTCCTCATCCAAATAATGTGATTCTTCAAAACATTATTATATGGTGAATGAGTAAGCATCATTTGTGTAATGTCTTTGCAATCATGGTCTATGATTACTAAAATGTATATTACATTGATTACTTATTGAAGTATATGGTGAATACCTTAAAACTCTAAAAGTTGTATTATGTTGACTCATAATATGACTCATAATATGAATTCAGGCCTTGTGGTATTATCAATATCAGCCAACATCCCATATTAATTCTTACATAATCTAAGATGAGTCTGTAACAGAAGTCCAATTAATATTCAACAGTAGATACAAAAAACTAAAATGAGATTGCAACTTTTGGAATTAGCAGCATCCGTCTTGTGCCTGATGCCTGTGCATTTTAGTGTAGCTTTGCAGCAAACCCTAGTTCATCTTGTTCACATTCTTTTATTAGAAAATAAGCAGTTAAATGCAATGCAGTTCATTCTCTGAGGGAAGGGAAAATAACAGACTATTTTCAAGTCGAGCGCTTCTTGGATTAATACAAGTTTACCCAAGCAGCACGACCACCCTCTGCAAATTCCAATTACCCAGGAGTGATTAGGGACTGGCTGGCTCTAGTGGAGCGGCCGCTGATCAGGTACATAATGTAGGGAGTCACGGAGAGCAGGAAGAGCCTCCACATCCGCTGTACATCCCTTAATACCTAATAGAGTATGTGGAAATGGACTCACTAAAGTTCATTGTTTTGTTGTTTTCCTCGGTTGTCCCTAACGCTGATGAAAACCAAAAATAGCAAGAAGCAATAATGAGCTGGGTGTTCTTCTCCGGTAAGTGCATCTCACAAAGTTTGAGCTTGCATCAAAACGGGCAGATAGTTTTTAAAGCTGGGGGGCATTCATCACTCAGCTGTCAAAAAACGTGCGTTAGTTGTGTGTGTGTGTGTGTGTGTGTGTGTGTGTGTGTGTGTGTGTATGCTTGAGTGTGTCAGTGTCTGTGTATGTTTGTGTGAAGTGGAATTTATAATACATGCAGTATCTACAAATTAAACATAAAGTTCTAAAAAATTCCCTTTTACATGTTCAGTTAATGCCCTACAGCAATTTATTTTCTATCCTCTAGCACTTTTTTAAATGAGAGTAGCCAACAATCTTGGCCTTTATTTGGGGATACACACATATATACAGTACATACATATACACAATTTATACACACACACACACACACACACACACACACACACACACACACACACACACACACACTCACACACTCACATACCTTTTGGCTCATTTGGTTATCTGCATACTACAACCTGCAATGTTTATTCGTCCAACTATTACACAGCTTTGACAGTATCTCTCCATGTAAAAGCTTTTATGGATTCAACAGGTGTTCAATTCAACCACTTCACACACCCCTCTATTCTACAGCCTTTCCCATTTCAATCCAAAAGCTTAAGGACCTTCCAATAATTGAATTTATATAAGAGGATTATGATTCTAAAGAGCTCCATCAGGTTTTAACCTTTGGTGAGAACATTATCTACAACTAAATTGGACCAGCTAGATTGAAAAAAAAAAAGAAAAAAAGCTTTAAAAGAATTTGGGAGAAAAAAAAGTGGAGAAAAATATTGAATGAAGAATGGTGGCAAGTGAATGAACAATAGGAGATAAACAAAAATAACGATATACGATATACATGGTCGTATCGACAACAGAAGAAGCCTTTGAGCACTTAGATCTGCTCCTTTCTAAACCAGTGTGCTCCCAGCTACGGGGATTACGCCAAGAAGTGGAGTGAAGAGGACAATAATGAAGCAGAGCAGTCGTGAACCGAGTTGGACTCCACAGCAGTCTGAATGCTCTAATGACTGCTCTACAAACTGGACACAGAGAGAGAGAGAGAGAGAGAGAGAGGGAGAGAGAGAGAGGGAGAGAGATACAGAGAGACATAGATAGAGAGAGAGAGATAGAGATAGATTTAGAGAGAGAGAGAGAGAGAGAGAGAGAGAGAGAGAGAGAGAGAGAGAGAGAGAGAGAGAGAGAGAGAGACACGGTGATAGAGAAAGGGAGTGTGAACACATGGGCAGCTGGACTGGGAAAAGACACGCACACACACTCACTTTGGCATGCAGACACACTCGCGCCCATAGACTTTGAGAGGCCTAAGTGAATACGATCCACTGTCAAACCTGAGGTCCTTGTGAGTCTTTGTAGCAACATATCTGTGTGTGCCTTTCCACAGAAATGCAGTAGCGAGAGAGAGATCAATCCCCCTGTTCTCCTGGGATCATAAGGCTTCACGCTGGTATCCAGGGAGGCGGTGGTATGCACGGCTGTTGGCTGCCGAGACAAGGCATTGGAGTGTCGGCTCTGTACCTGCTGGCTCTGGATCTTTGCCTCCTGGTGAGACTCGTTTATTTTATTTTTTTGTAAGCTGTGTGGGCGTGCGGGCGACGTTGATCTGTTTCCCAGTGACAGTCTCCGGCTTGTCCCCCTGGGATCTGACTGACACTTACGCGCCGCATGGTACAGTACGTGAAGAGAGAGTCAGAGCGTTTAATCCCTGTGCCACAGGGTTACGTGTCACTCAATCCAACAGACACACACAACATGGGCCATCCATACATGTATTTAAATGTATACTTTGGGCTATCTACATGCATGCATGATGCGTCCAACGCCAGATCACTTGCATAAACTTACAAAAAAAAAGAAACCCCGGAGTGGTACTTAGGCATTGATATCCTTACCTTTTTTCTCCTTTTCAGTGTTAGTGATCGATCTAGCCAGAACTCTCTGAAACACTCCACTTCAACCTCTTAAGTAAATGTATTTTTTATCTCTCTCCATCATCAGGAAAAACAATCTCAGTTTAATTAGGAAGGAATCTTGAGCTGGAGAGGAGCTTTGCATGAATTATCTCTTTACTTAAAACAAAGGGCAACTCTAGAGCCAGGTACTTAGATAGACTCCTGCTGACTGTGAGTAAAAAAAAAAAAGAAAAGCTTGTGCTCTAACCAAGCACAAACAAAATGGAAATTGTTTGTATAGCAGCCGTATAAAAAGCAGACATCCAAACCGACTCGGTGTGAACTCGTACCATCACATCATCAGAATTCTCCTCAGTGTCTGTGGCATTGATGAATAGCTTTGCCATGTGAATTATAGATTCCCTCCAAACAACAGATTGCAAAGCCAGCTGAAAGACAATCATCCTTTTTGTATTGCATTCAGCAGCAGTGCTCCGCCTCAGTGAGCCGTAGGAGTGGCCATGTTGTTTGGCCAAGGCTGCGCCGGCCCCTGAGAGCTGCCCGACGGGAGGACTTGAGCTTGAACGAGACAGATTATTGCGAGGCGGGGTCACAGACAGTCCCGTTCGGGTGTGCTGTTGTTCTTAATTGCCATTGTGTTTACACGGCTCTCTGTGGGATTGTTGTGGGTGGTGGTATTATTACAGACTTCTAGTGGCTTGTCAAATTCATTCTTCTACACCTAATTGGCCTGTGTCGGCAGGCAATTAATTACAAGTGCACAAACAGCTCTTGGTTTTTAGATCCCTTGATAACCCTCTCTCTGATCGACTTGTTTTATATGGATGGTTTTTTAGGAGAAAATTGCCATGGCCAAAGCCGAACCCTTTGACAACGCATTCCTCATCTCACACACCGCGCTGAAAGGTGTCTGGTTGAAAGCCTCCATGCGCCACTCTCGACATGTGAATAAATGCCCTCCTCTTAGCCATGTACAGAAAAAGCCAAGTTCGGTTGAAAGTATCCTCCCATATTGGCAAATGCATTAAGCTCGTCATTTTGTAGTCACCCTCTGTGGCAGTGTCTCTTAGGATTGACTGTCAGCCACACATCAGAGGAAGTTCACCCCGAGAGTGGCTAAAAGGCAAGGGCAATGTTTTGGGGCAGGACCAGCCTGTAGGTCTATCAAATGGTACACTGACTGAGGGGCTGGGCGAATGGCATTTCTAGGTCACTGCAGAGCTGCTCCCAGCTCCTTCTGCTGGACTGAAAGATTTATTACCTCACTCTGTCTGTCAGACGGAAAAGGAGAGGCGAGAGGCAGAGGGGTGAGGGAGCAAGATAGATGAAGGAAAGAGAGGTAGGCAGTGAGAGTGAAATGTCCCTACCGAAACTCCATGGAGAAACCTGCCCACTGCAACTGACAACAATACTAAGCAACAACGTCAATGGAAAAGTTGGAACGATGTGATTCCAGCTTTACCCACATCGGAGGCTAGGGTTTTGGTGTGTGTGAGGTTCTGTAATAGTACTCAAAAACAATAATAAGCACCCTCAAATGCTAAACCAGTTAGCTTAGACAGAACAATATAGGACAAGTGTAGTCAGGGTCCGGCATATGTATGCACTAACACACACCCACCCACACACCCACACACACACACACACACACACACACACACACACACACACACACACACACAAACGCAGATGAACTGGACAGACATAATGTCCCACATCTACAACAGGCGACATGAACATTTATGTAAACTGTTTCAAAGCCAAGAAACCAGTTTTAACACCAATGATGAAATTAAGCAACACAGATTATGCCATGTCAATGGTTTGCAAACATTCTGAGAGGGATCTTTATTAGTGTCTATACAATAATCTTCGATATGTTGTTTGTATCTGCCAGAACCAGAGTATGTAGTGAGGAGAATGACTAGTGAAGCCTACGGCACCACAATGTTTAGACAGCTGTGGAGAGAGAAAGTAACGGCAGTACTTCACTTAAATCTTTGCAGTAATTAAAAGGCATCTGCATGTAAAGCATCTGCTATAATTTTCTGATGCCAGTAGTTCATAATTATTTTATTTTGCTGAATGTTTGTTTTGTTCCCAGTTGCTGTGGAGTAGGGGGAGGGGAGGGGAGGGGAGGGGAGGGGGGGCGGTCTGGTTGTGAGACTCAAAGCACATAGTAGCTAGCTCGGAGAACAATTAACCTGGAGTTAATTAGAATACAATGCTTCTAATTTAATTGGACAAGAGTTGGGCGCAGTGGATGATTCATCACTGGAGCATAATCATAGAGCAGTGAATTTCCTCCCTCAATCACAACACAGGAATGGCATTGGAAAGTATAGCTACTACATTCAATTTGATGAATACAACATGATACAGATCATAACCATGCATTTTACAATGAGATGGCTCGAACTTCAGTGGACATTGAGGTTAGGAAAATGTCTGCATGCCCTGTATATTAAGATTGTGATTGTTCTAATAAAGAACATTCTGTAATACCCTTTACGTTAACATTACTCTTCAGATTTATATAGCTTTAGGATTATGTTCACCATAAACAAAATGCATTTTGCTATGCACGCACCCATTTATAAATGCATATCCACCCAGCTTGCGAACTAAAAATTTAAGTATTGTTGAATGTGGTGAAATTAAAATCAAGACCTCAAAGAAAGCTACCCAATAAGCAGAGAGGATTTGCATGTTGTAATGTAGAAACTTTTTGTGAGTTGTATGCTAACCTTTTCTTTTTTGAAAAATGTTCAACCTCAAAAACCTTTCAAACGAGCCTCCAACCGCAACCTTTTGATCACCGACACTTTCATTTGCAGGCAACGCTTCACTCTGTAAGAGGTGATAAGCCACCCTAGGTGAAGGTTAAGGCTTTGCTCCTGTGGCGCTGCAAAATGTAGTTAATTCTCTTCCCTTTGAGAGAGCAAAGACCTACAGGTTCAGAGTGAGAGGTGACCGACGGGAAGAGGGGACAGGAAAGTAGAGAGAGACAGGTCATCCTATTTTTCTCCAAGAACAGGCAGTTCAAGGATCCATTGTCAACTAATACTATGTAAAGCAACCCAATTTCCCAACTCGCTACATTATTGTTTATATAGAAAATATTATCTGTAAGAGCTGCCTGTTATAGTTGAATGGAAAAGGCGCACATTTCCTACTATTTGCTACAGGAGGCTGGCTTTAACATGTTTATTGACGGTTGTAACACCTCTTCAGACTGTAAAATATGCAATTTGACTTGATCATATGTATGCATTACGTTTTCAACAAACCACACCATGGTTAAGATAATGACTGTTTTGTGTTGTTGTTGTTACTTAGCTGTCTTTCTGACTTGATGTATGTACGTTGACAATCTGTTTTTTTATTCAAAATGAACAATCTGCTTCGTCACCCTCTAGCCAGCCTTCATCATAATAGCACAGGGATTACCCAACAAACCAGTCTCTACCCCGTAGTTTGAATGAAACACTTTCGATTTCATTGTTTTTTCCGTTAAGGGGAATTACGGCAGGCAATATTTCATAGGGTTTAATAAATTGCTACGCTCACGCTTCATTTAGATTGATCTCTGCCTTTGAGCTTGGGGCAACAAACTTTGAATTATTTTCAAGGGTTTCAATTATGCAAAACAGATAGAGCATTCAGCCATATTTAAGCGTTTTATGCCTTTTGCCGTATCGTTGAGCTCCTCCCCAATCGTATTCGGACCAGGAATGCAAAACATTGATCCTAACAAGATCCTTATCCTGCATAAATTAATGACCAGTTATTTATAATTTGGTTAATATTTCGTCAAGCAATGTCATAATATCCAGGCTCACTGATACGGTAGATAAAAAGGTAGAACATGTCAACATGTTATACAAACATAATAGTGAGAACATGTCATGTTTGTGGAAAGGTAATATTTCAAACCTACATGTTTGTGAATCATGTTGCTCTAAGTAAGAGTATTGCATAGCGCTGCCACTTCCTGCTATTGTAGAACCATGTATACTAAAAATAAATGCACTACTTATAGCAATTAACTTTTTTTTCATACCCTGCATATGTTACATAGTGGAAAATGTTCAGTTGACACTGCAAAAGGGACCACAGTGAGATGCAGTGACTGAGTAGCAATACACAAACTTTGTGTTTGAATTGTCATGTTTCTCATTGAAATGTTTTTTTTAAGGGGGGGGGGGTTATGGGAGTTGTTCTTGCCTTTATTTTCACATTCAAAACAACAATATCCCATTCCTTACAGTATGTAAAGCATGTATAATTTTGCCCAACACAAATCGTATATTATTTCGGATATATCTGACCATGACTGGTGTAGATATGATAAAAAATATAATTACATCTTAATATTGCACGCATTGTTCCTGCCATTTCCTTTTCCATTTAGAAGAAGAGTGTGTCGGTGCGGAGATAATATGAATGTGTGTGCGCTGGTGTAATGTGCAAACAGAGTGTTTTAACACAGAAGTGTGTGTGGAGTGCCAAGCTGCCGTGGGACTTGAATTGGATTAGGTCTGCCGAGCCAGCAGCTGACTCACCTTGTAGGACGACCTCCGCTTGACCCGGAAGAGTGAACCGAGAACAAACTTGTCTGGAAGTGAATGAGGTATTGTGGAAGACAGCCAAAGTCAAACTGACTCTTAGCTTTCTATCATCATATCTTTTTGGCAGAGCCTAAGGCTTCTGGACAGACGTTATTTGATCGTTATCATGTGTAAGAAAGCCGGATGATACTGTTTTATCATCTTAATTCAGTCTTTACGATTTTAATCTAAATATTGTTCTTGGTATTTTACTGGTTGTAAGAGTTTGATGATTTTCTTAAATTAAAGAATTAAAGCGCGTGTGAGACAGGAATTGCCTGACTGCTGTCTAAGACCTGTCATGAGTCTGTATTCCAATCTCACTAAATCTGCTTTTTACGTTGTAAGGGTAAAATATGTTACAAAGTGTTGGGAATATTCTTTTAGAGCACGAGAAAGAAAAACATGGTTTAAATAATGCATTCATCACAAAAGTAATTACATTGTACAGTATATGAAATATTCGGGTTTTATAAACACTACATAGTGCTACTAGTTTAACGTTTTATTCAATCTGTCAAAACTGAACCATTACTTGTGATGTTGACTTGATGGACTGTGCTTATACATTAGCTGAAAGTCAAATAAGTATTTCTTCTCGTTTTTCTTATGTATTCTGCTGTGAACACGTTGCCCTTTAAAGACCGTACAAGAGGGTGTCCTCTTGTCTGGAGAGACCAAGTCAAATAACGGCACTTGCAAATACTTCATTGACTGATTACAACTCAACATGATTGTAATACCAGCTCATTAGCCAAGCCTGCTCTTGAGTGGAGGTTACACAGAAATGCTAATCTACAATCAGCTGCCTTCGTCACCGACTCACCACCTGACCATTATGGGAAAGAGCCGACCCTTTCATTTGATGCTCAAGCTGTCCATTGTCCAATAATAAGACACTCATGCATCAGGCAGAAAACTCGGGATAGCTTACAGAGCGTCCTGTCCTCTATTTCTGTCCCACTTCATCACTCTTTTTACTCCGTGCCCTTCCTTAAATATGGGATTGAAAACTTATGATGGATCAACTCACGAGGGACAGCTGATGAATTCAAGGTACTTTTATTTTGACATGCTTGTTCCGTTCCATTCTTCAATGCAAGTGGTTTATATTCTTAGGTATTAATGAGCTAAAATAAGGCCTATAAAATGGGTGAGATGTCACGTAATGTACATTCAATCTTCCGCTTCAATAGATCTGAAGTTACAATTGACCTCATGGTTAAAGAAATGTGGTTATTTTATTAGTCTGTATGGTTCAGAAAAAAAAGTAATCATTGAGTTGGAGTTGAGTTGGATATAGATATTGGTCTGAATCTAGGGTGTTATGCCCCAAAGGCTTTGTACTGATACCTACCTTATTCAGTCATAAAAATCCTATTCATGCTGTATTCATCTTGCAGCTTTAAAGCACAGATAGCTCTGCTTGTTATTAAAGCAGATGCATGCCATTCTGCAAGAAAATAAACTTTTCTGGGTGAGTGTGACAACCAATCAGAGTGGATTGCTCCTGAATAGACAAGTTTGTTACTGACTTTATTCACTTAGTATCCTTATCCATCACTTTTCTTTTTACCCAATTCAAAACAAATAATGCAACACACGGACAAACACACACACGCCAACACGCACACAAATACACACAAACACCCATGTACACACTGAGATTGGGAGTTAGGTTCAGGCTATCTTATTGGCTTAATTGAATAAATCCAGGTTCTGCGCTGTTATTTACCACATGTCATTCCTGGTGCTGTCAGAGAATTTGCTTGCACAGCAAGTATTGCCAAATCTCCAAATTGTATGCTACATTCTATAATAAAAAAAAAAGTGTTTTTTTTGCTGATTTTTCCTGATGCTTTTTCAGTCAGACTCACAGACCAAGCTACTTGTTGGAGAGGTACGTTGAAGGAGACACTAGGTAACTAGATATATAATGCTCCACGAACGAATTTAAAAATCTAAATGTTATTTCAATATATATTCTTTTCAATTATATCCACTGCTTGAGGTTCGGGTGATGCCTTTCATGCCTTTTCGGTCAGGGCTGTTCATCACACACACACACACACACACACACACACACACACACACACACACACACACACACACACACACACACACACACACACACACACACACACACACACACACACGTGGTTCCAAGGACTGTGCTCTCTGTCAGCAGTGGGCTAATAGTCCTCTGAGCTGCATTCCAACCCGATGAGAAAGGAGCGTTGATTCCCATTTAGACTCATTGGGCCCATTGTGAGGTGATTAGATAGCACTGAAGACGTGTTTAGTGCACATTAGCCGAGGCCGAGTGAGGACGTCGGCACGCAAAGCCATCAGGTCTAATGGCATCACAGTGCACAAGCAGGATCTCATAGAAACTCAGAAGATTATTATTCATCACTGGGATATGAGATGATCCCCATTAATTGCTGATTCATTAGGGCTGGGTTGAGGCTGAGAGCCATCACCATGATCATACAAAAGTTTTTACATTTTTTCAAGGATAAATAATCCATTGCTAGAAAGTGCATAGCACATAGCTTTAATTATGAATCCAAGTTATTTGACGTTTAATGTTGGTTTAATGTACGCGGTGCTGGTAAATAAACATATCACCGTTTGTCAATCACAACACGTTTAGTTGGAGTGAGTGACATGAGCTGCACCTGAATCCAGGACTACAAGGCCTTCTAAGCAGCTGGTTGGGGACCAATCAATTGTAACAAAGACCAGCCGCCCTGGCCGACAAAACCACCAGGTCCTGCTGTTTGTTTGCTTTGCGGGGTGCCATGCTAAAACAGACAGCTTTGTAGATGGATGGAGGAAAGACCTGGAGGCAAAAAGTTGGTTGATAAACTGGATCGGATTCTCTCATAATTTAGTTACAATTTAGTACGGCTTGGTCGAAACCTATTTCAGAGGCACCACAATTATAGCCGTAAGTCTAGTTTTTATTCTTAGCATCTATCTTTTTATTTATTCATTAGTTTTACAGGGAAATACATTTGCTATCCAAAGCAATTATAAGTGGTAATTGGGTGAATGCTATGCGTATCTACCCATTATAAGTATCAGAATATTGTTGGTACAGCTCTGACCTGGAGCCAGTAGCCGTAAACACACATTAGAGCATGAATCTCTCATTTGAATGAGCTGAAGTATGATTCGCTGTGGCACCTCAGCCTCGGAGGCGGTCATGAGCTGGTAAAAAATGCAGGCATGTGTTGTCTATTATTAAACAATACAGCTTCATACCACACTCATGGATTGCCTTCTGCTTGGCAAATAAAGCCAATAAAAATATGCAAATTGAACTTGAGCATGATGAATGTGATATGTGAATCTGTCGTGCCGAACGGCCATCATGGCGAGGTCACTAACCGTATGCACGCCATCCTCATCCATTTCCATGACAGTTGGATTATGCAGTTGATTGTGATCTGTTTAAAAACAAAAAAAGTCCAACAAATGTGAAGAACTATGAAGTTTAGATATCAGCAGGAGTATGTTCCTCTGTCTTTTACCAAACAACTGGTGACCAATCAGCAAGTTATGTTAGAACCTGAAAACATAAAAAATCTTGTCTCATGTCAATGCTGAATTGTAGTCAGATATTCTACTCCAGGCACTTCTTAACAACAAGGTATTTTAAATACATGGAACGACCACTATTTTCACCAATGATACCAACAATCCATGACTGTACGACTATAATCTATATGTACAGTGTTTTTTATCGTCCACAGACATAAAGGCTAAACAGCCTGCCTCCGCAATCTGCTGTCGGAGTTTGCCCTGGTGAACTAGGCTACTGTTGTAACTCATTTGGTCGGTGTTTTAGTCAGCGCTGATTAGAGCCAAGCCTGTGCCCTCACCTCTTACATCTGCCCAGGTCTGATTAGCTGCTCTCAATGCTTTGGATGTTTTGTTGTGCTCCTCACGTTCATCTGTAGGGGCCTGGAGCAGGACCAAGGTGCCCTAGTGTTATCTCCTCCACCGCCACCGGCCTCCCCCGCTGCACTCCTACGGCGCCTGCTCCTCCCTCCAGCGTGGAGATAGTTACCTGGAGGTGCAAATGCAAACAGCCTCTTGTATGCTCCGTCATTTCTCCTGTCGAATATTGCTGTGCTTCTTTCATTTTCAAATACGATTTCACGATCGATTAAGCACACATTTATGAAAACCACACGAGTTGTTTTGGTGTGTTGGCCCTGTATGTCTATAAGCATAATGCATAACAGACTACAACAGTAAACAAAGTGAGAGATAAAGAGATACATATGAAGAGACAATAAAGAGATACATGAAGAAAATAAAAAAAACTATGTTTAGCTAATTTCTTTATCACTTCTTCTCATCATAATGTATTGTTCTTAAAATGAATGTTAGGCAGCCAACCAATGTATCATTGTTCCTTTAATTTGCTGCGGGAGATATGAGAGTAAAAATGGACCCATATCTTCTCATCTACGTAATTAACACATAGCAGGTTTTTCTCCCTCGGTGTGATAGCCTCAAGTCACTAACAGGATCCCTTGATAGATCAACGGACTTTTACGTGTCAGGCAGGATGCAAAAATAGGTTTTCAATGTGGTGTATTATTATATATTATATATATTATATATTGTATTATTATATATTTCATAAACCAATAGAATAATGAAGTGTAAAAGTTAAGCTAAAATTCAGTGTGAACACAGTCATATAAATTGTATAATTACTTCATAAGGCATGAAATAATGAGAAATTGTACACAAAAACAGACAACTAGGTATAAGTGTCCACTACCTTAGATTCAACCCAGGCGCACATTAACGACCCTACTTGTCAAATAATGAACATTTTTAGAATGGCCTTTCAAGTCTAAACATCAGCAGTATTTTACGTGGCTGAGGTAAATGAGGGACATGGCTTCAATCCATGTGAAAGAGTCGACGCAGAACATACCAAGCTGCCAGCGACCTCAGCACAAGCAACAATAAAGTGATGGCATGTCTGCTTTAGATTACCAGATGGTGAAGGAGACCATGGCAACTCTTAACAGTGGACAGACATGCTGAGCCTTGTCTTCAGTCTGGGTGAAGGAGACGGAGCGATTTGATAAGACTGGAAGCTGTCTGACCTTGATGTGTTGATAGAGATGACCATGCAAGCAGATCTTGTTCAGTCCTAGGTTAAAAAGCTTTAATTATGGCCCAAACGACTCTCAAAACATCCGTATATATATATTAATATATTTTTTTCTTCAAACATTCAATATCTCTTTTAAACTCTTTCATCCAGCAACAAAGTATCACTAATACGCATTTATATGATAAAGTTGCGCCATTGTGCAATTCACATATCCTAGCAGATTGAGACCATAAAAAAAGCAAGGATTGCCTTCCGTTTTCCCTTGCAAGTTGCAAACGTACAAAAGCTCAATCTCTGCATGCACATGAGCACCACAGAAAGCCTCTCTGGCTCCTCTGTTCATAGACATACAAATGGCTTGACGATGTCGACCACCTGGTGAGGTAAAGGTCGGCTAAAGCTCGTCGGTGGGGGAGGATGTCACATCTCACGGCCCGGTGGCATTTTGAAAACACTAAAAGCAGAACAACCTTGACTCCTTGTTAAGTGGTAAAGTAAAAGTGAGCGGAAGAGAGAGGAGGGGAGACAGGGGGGACAAGCGAGAACATATTCTTTTTTTGAAGCAGCCGAGCTACATTCTGAGCTTAAATTCAGCATAAATCATGTAGCAGAAAGTGTTGTACAGCAGTATGTTGTACCTCAAAGGTGGTAGTTTGGCTGGAGACAGGATAGCTGAATGGATGAAGCAGACAGGGAGACTGAGAACTGGCACTCACAGAGGCGTTGGATAAGACCTACTGTAATGTTTTCAAACAAGCATACAGTCGGACAGATCGTGTGCTACAGACCCCTGTTCGTGAACACATGTGGTCCTAAAACCAGTGTGCCCAGTTCCCTCCCTCTGTGGTGGGGGAGATTTAGGCTGTGGCAAGGGTGAGGGTGGCACAGCCTTGGTGGTAAAAATGAAGCTTCTAATTTAGTCCGCCAGCCGATCAAAGAGTGACGCACAAGGGGAGCAGGAAATGGAGAAAGGTGTGGAGCTGTAGAGAGTGGGTGGGGTTTAACGTTAAGTCACCACGTTCAACTTCACTGCTCTAACATCAGAAGGTTTGCTTTTCTCCCTTTGGTCCTCTCTCTCTCTCTCTCTCTCTCTCTCTCTCTCTCTCTCCCTCTCTCTTTCTCTCTTTGCATGTTTGTCTGGAGGTTGTGTCAGGGGAGAGATGAATCACTACCTGTTGTCTGTGCCCTGATACTGTCATCACTGGGATTCCATATTAGAATATTATGGCGTCCAGACAGGTTCTACATCAAACAGGGGCACAACATCTCTCAAGTCTTTTTTGTTGGCCCAGTATGAAAGGAGTTAAGAGAGAAAATTCATCTTCTCAGTCAGCCCAAGTGAACTGAGCCGTTAGCAGATAGGCTGAGGTCGGCTGATCCCACCTCCTCCTAGTAATGGAGAAGCCATTTTAATATTGTCAGGATAAAGAATGTGGTGGGGAAAAAAAGTCTCTCACTATCTTCCAGATTTAAGCCAGAACATGAACAAGTTTTATATTTAATATCACCCTCTTTAATTTATCGCTCTAAAATGATTAATTGGATTTTAACCGTATCTTAAGAATCACTTTTAACTCTCAAAGTTGAATTTAACCTCATGCATGTTGTACTGACCTGCTTCCTGTCAACACTTTTGATTTGGAAAACAATGCCCTCTTAATGTCTCTACTTTCCACAGTTTTAAAACCGAAGTTTCCTATTATCCTCAAAATGACCAATGTACCCAAACAGGGGAGGAAGTAGGAAGCAGCCTCCCCAGGGTGTCTCCGGTGTTCCAGACGTCAAAACATTAAATGGATCCTGACGCGGCTCCAAGGATGAAATCTCCTCAGAGAGTAGAGAAAATGGAGAGAGGGAGGGACTGATGGTGTGTTAATATTCATTTGGATTCAGCTTAGGGATGTGTTTGCTGTTCGTCTTAACTGCACATGAATAATAAATTCTCCTCCAACCTGAACCGGCCCGGTATTACATCAGATGATGAATGGTTTGACTACTATTCAACCTTGCTCTAAGCACTGTCGCTGTGTTGTTTTATTGACACTTCTACAAGATTACCTTCTCAAACACAGCTACAGCTATTTTGGTAAAACAAGAAAAAAACTATTTTTTGGAAGGTTTATAGAAAAATGGGTTCACAAAAAAAAAAACTATCAACAATTTGTGTGGGTCCAAGGATAAGCGGCTGTTGAAAAGCTAATCACATATTTTCAAGCCTTTGGGTTTATTGTGTGAGTTACATACTCTAAGTGATGTGAGGGACTTTATGTGGTAAACACCGCATAAGAAAAATGAATCAAAACAACTGGGCTGTGACCCATGCCTGTGGCAACGAATCTTATAGCATGCTAATTAGCCTATCAGACAAATTCAGTTTGGGCTTCAGAGAGGCCAGTGAGAGGGTATAGCACTCCTCGGCAGTGTGGTGTAGTTTGGATCTCAAATACTGTTGGAGGTGTGCCACATCAAACTAATCATCCAACTCTCTCTGGCGAGATAAAGGGCATCTCCTCATGCAGTGCCTGCCTGTTCCCTTCTAATCACTTTCTCAATAAATGCTTAGTGGAGAGGGGAAGTAGCTGCCCTCCTCTGAACCTGCTTTCACGTTGGATTGACTTCAGGGGTCACAGGTCATCCCTGCTTGAATGCACAGAAGGGATTGGGCTTTAGAATGAAAATGAAAGCGCACTCAGATCTACACTGTAGACCATTACACACAGAAGTGGTAGACCAGAAACAGAATCCTGGCACTGCTGTGCCTGAGCAGTTTGTTCTGTGAATCGGTACATCTCAGGGACTCTCGCCGTAGTCGGCCGAGCTGAAAAGCCGGTGATTATTGTACTTCCAGCTTGTCAATCAGTTTCTTCATCGCACGTTGCGGCGCTGATTGCATACGCTTTAGGACACTGCTGGGCAAATCCCTCGAAGATGTGTGCGGCTAGATTACAGAGGGTTGCTGTAATCGACTCAGGCTGGCTGTATTGCCTCTTCTCAGTTCCCTGCTAAACATCAGATCACCTTGAAGTGGGTCGTTATAAAATGTAGATTTTCTTTTTTTCATCATAGTAACAATAGAATCTTCATTATTTAAAAAAAAACATAAAGATTTACCTCAGCAAAGTTAGTGTATGTCTGAACTGCCTTGATATAGTTGACATGCAACGTATACACTCCTTATGCGTGTTGATTCACTTGAAAAATTAAATGTAACCCATGGGTCAAGGAGGTGCCGCCACCTAACTCGTTAGGATTAGCTGATGTGGAGGGACTGGGGCTGTGCCTGCCTTTGGTGTTTGCTCTGTCTGTGCTTTATTCCACTGGTGAGAGCGAGGCACACACAGAGCACCTTCACATGGCCCTCCATCAACCGGACTGGTCTAATGGAATGAGAGGCTGCGAAACTGCTACACACACACACGCACGCACGCACGCACGCACGCACGCACGCACGCACGCACGCACACACACACACACACACACACACACACACACACACACACACACACACACACACACACACACTCCCTTACAGCATGACCTGGGGGTGAGAGCTAGATTGAGAAAGGTCACCTTTAAAAGATGCAAAAGGAGAGAATGAGTGCGAGCACGGAGAGGATTAAAGCAGAAGCTGGCTCCTTCTGAACTTGCTGTGTTCGCTGGTTTCAGAAAGTGCTTTGTCTAAATACTGTATTCTATTCAATATAGACTTAGCCTTCTTTCCATAACCCACCGGGAAGGAGGAATGTGGAAAAGATTGCATTTCACTCTTCTTTAATTCAAAGTTACTATGATATAAGAGAATGTCAATATCCAGATAATCTTCAGGGACCACCACATTTAGAGCACTGTCAAAAGAAACGCTCAATTCGGCAGAAATCATTGTGTTTCAACAGAGCTCTGTGCTGGGATGAAATTGGATCTGTATCCGAGAAGCCAATTAACATCCTATCAGACCCTGTGGTGCTTGTGCGGGTCATGACTCTGATGTACGTTTGATATAAATACCCGTCTACACTTTGCTAGGGGAATATTAAAAGGAAAAGACTGAAGTAGGGAGTGGAAAGACATATCTAGCTGCAAGCTGCTGTTACTTAAAGTGTTCCAAGTCAATGGTGTCTTCTTTAAAACACTGCAGAAAGGACAACTGATATGAAATGTGATTATATTTAAACCAAAGCAGCGTAGATACACAAGAAAATCTGTATGTAAATGTATGTGTGTATATAGACAGTAGACATAAATATAAATGACATTACATATAGCATTTAAATCATATATAAAGTCACACAACAATCATTGTTATGCCCTCACTCTTCAGTATAGAAATACCAAAGATTTTTAACTGTAGCTATATTCAAGCTCTAATTTTTAAATAAAATACCATCTTTAAAACTCTCAAAACACAACCATTCTACGATGACTGTTTTTCCTTCATGAAACGGACTTATTTTTCTCTCCCTCATCAGCGCTGCTGATAGCACACGACATCACAGAGCAATAGTGTTTAAAGCGAACCAGTCCAAACCAATGAATCATCCGACAAAATGGTGGTCGAGTCAGGTTTATGTTGGACTAACATTCATTATTCATGCTCCCGTTTATGAGAACTGCAAGGAGAAGGAGAGGAAAGCATAAACCTTTAAATCTCTCTCACTCTCCAACGTCTTCTCTGAGGGGGATTTCGTTTTTTAAAGCATCCCCAGGTTATATCTATGTATTGACTTCTAGAAACGATCTTAGAGGAATATATTTCCTCTTTCCTGCCTGAGTAAAATATAATGCTGCCAATTCTAACTGTCTGCAAAATAATATGATTATGTTTGTATGTAAAAAAAATTAATGACATGTTTTGATCGAATGTTCTGAATTAATCATAGAGATCACAAAGTGGGATTGCACCTCGTGCGTATTCGTATGCGTTTACCATTACTGGGAGAAGTTTGGGTCAACAGACAAATTGGTAGGAAGAGCAGAGCAGGTACCTCACGTGGTGTCCATGATATAACAGAAATATGGCTGGGTACGAACAGCAATATTATAGCTTGTGAAATTACATATACTAAAGTTGAGAGGGAGAGAGAGAGGGAAAGAGAGAGAGAGAGAGAGAGAGAGAGAGAGCGAGAAAGAGAGAGAGAGAGAGAGAGAAGGAAAAAGGAAGAAGCACTATAGAGGCAGAGAGTTTCAGTGTGGTGACTTAACGTAAGACCACCTCCCTCTCTCTGCGTATACACACCTTCCCTGCTCTCTTGTGCGTCACTCTTTGATCGGGGGGTAGGGTTGATAGGGGGTAAATTAGAAGCTCTAAATCTTCACACACACACGCTCTTGCCACTGTCATTAAATCCTCCACAACAGAGAGATATGTTGGGATGTCCTAAAGGACAGATTTTGATAGGCTTGACGCGTTGCCTTGTCTCTAATTTATCACCTCTGTTTTTTCCCACATTCTTTGCACTCCATGCGGCACTTTGGAGGAATAAATACCCTCCCGAAACCTTAATTCATCCTTCTTTCTTTTTCTCACTGTCTTTGCTCTGGTCCAGGAACTATTTAATTGTCAATTACAAATAAACTCAGGCAAGAGGCCTTAATTCAGGTGAAGATATTTATCTAACCGTCCCATGTTGAGTGCATGCGCTCGTGCCCAGCAGCGTCCTATGACTGACCATGTGTTTTCCAGGATCCTCCCAGTCCTTTGACACCCTCTGCTCATCAACACCACATTGGAGTCAACCGGCCACTGACACACTGGTGCAATCTTATCTGTCTGCTTCATCTGCCGCTCCTCGACAGCTGAGGATTCTTGTCATTGGCACTCTATTAGAAGTCTCCTCGTCTCTGTTTACCTGCTTGTAACAAGGCACGTCCGCCCCGGCCAGACGCTACGTCAAAAGAGCTTCCTGTTTTGATGAACAGCCCTTTCATAGTGAGTAAAGTGAGAGCGGTGATAAGGATGACGTTATGATGGATAATTCTTAATAATATCAGGCCTGGGGCGTTAAGACATTCTGGTGCATGAGATTGCCTTCCATTCAGAAATGTCATAGATCATAAGAAGTCATCAAATCATTACAAAACGTTACTTTTGTTTAAATGACTAATGCCCCACCTTCACTCTCCTGGCTTTAGGCTTCTAAGTTATTCTAATGGTAAAAAAGATCAGCCCAATTCAGACTGCTGCTGACGCTCCATGGTCAGGGTACATTATAATGTGTTAACAACTTGGTTAGTAAAATGTAACTTTTTGTTGAAGAATGCCAGGCATAATCGTCCTCACAAAGGCAAATTCATTAACGGTTTAATTAACTAACCAAATAAAGGATAAGCAGATGTTTTATTAGAAAACATAATTATAAAGCGTGACCCCGGTGGAATAGGGAGGTTGGCTATCTCTCTACAGCAGCTCATCAGACATCAACGGCTCCTTTCTCTTACCCCAGGCAGCTTTGTGTCGTTTGGCAGAGAGACTCTGCTGTGACTCCATTAAAACAAAATAAGGAGCAATGGGTTCACATGCCCATTTTAGGTGAAGCAAACGGTAAGTGCTAAGAAAGGTATTACATCGGAGGATACTTGCTGTTATTGGGCACTTTCAAATCAAGTCCCTGTTACTTCTTAATCAGCGTTTTCATACACTGCCGATCAAGTTTATTCACCCAGCAATAAAACCAAAACATTATTCACTTATTAGAATGAAAATAGATCAGGTAAAATAAGTTTAAAAAAAAAGTCAAAAAATCTGCCCAACATTAAAGTGGCGTCACCATGGAATAGGTGAGACAGCAAGGGCAGACATGATGGCACAGTCAACATTATTTGTGTTTTCACCTCCCGGTAAATCTCTCCATGCAAGAGGGAGGAACAGATGCAGTGTCGAGCAGGAGGGAAGCGGGGGAGGCCGGAGGCGGGGATAACACAAGGGCATATTGGTCTGGCTCCAGCCCTCCATGGATGGAGGTAAATAACACAGTGCAGGATCCAAATACTCTGTTATTAACAAAAATCTGAATTATGTTATACTGTAACAGAATAGTTAATTATTTTAATTTCAAGATACATTAAGGTCCATGGTTTATTATATTGCCAAATGTTGAATTGAAAAGATATGATTTCCATTACTGTGTAGTTTTTAAGGTGACATACAACGTAGAAAGTATGTATATGGAACGGCGGTGTGGTGAATACATACACATATCATTTATCATCCAGTAACTCAAAAGCTGTGTTGTTTTGCTCACACACTCACTTGCACAACCAACACACAAAACCTAATGCACACGTGCAAACACCCCCACACCCCACACACCCACACACACACACACACACACACACACACACACTCTCTCTCGCTCTCTCTCTCACATTTTCACACACACACACACACTCACACACACACACACTCATATGACATCTTTGAAGTGAATATCAAAACAAAGTATCTTTACAAAGTAATAAAAGAAAACACAGCCTTGCAGTTATGTTTAAGTGAGAGAGTGAGTGGGTAACTGTGCCATGCACCAGCCAAGCACAGCGGGGTGCGGTAAAATGTCAATTGCAGAAGCACAAGCTAACAGAAAGGTATTATTAGACATTGTCATGTTGGGCAGGTCCATAGTAATTGCCTCATTCATTACCCTCAACCTCCCTATTCTCCCTGATGAGCAGTAAACAGGACCAAAGAGTTACGCTGTGTAGCCCCTCTGCATGGCCATTTAGGTGGCCAGTAAGCCCTGTTAGTAATGCACCCCTGTGAATCTGTGTTTATGGGAATCATCCCAAATCACAGTGCTGAATAGTCATCTCCGATTCATTTCGGATTACAGTATGAAGTCATTAGGCTTGATGGCTTGGACTGCAGATCCCTCATTGGGCTGCAGCAAATGGTCACTCATATCCCTACCGAAGGCCAAAAAAACATACACGTTGATTTGAGGTTTATTTATGTAACACTAGGTTTCCAGAGTTTTCCGGATAGAAGGTTCCAGTGATGCATGGAGACACAGGGAAATATGTTGACAAATGGCTTAGTAAGGAGGCAAAAAAGGAATGATTTAAGAGGCACTCAGCGGAATGTAGAAGCACAGACAAAAGCATTCAGATTTACTTAAAAAAAAAAAAAAAAGACTATTAATTAAAGTAATGGATTCAAAAAATGAATGTATTGTTATTTCGTTTGGTGACGTTTCAAGTCTCTGAATATCAAATAGGAGTACCCAATTAAAGTGTATTTGAATCTGGCAGGAACAAAAACCCATTGAACTATAGTCTATATACATATACTAGATTGCGCGTCTTATTGAAGAGCGCCATCAGAACTCCATCACGGTTGCAGTTTGCAATCAGGACCTCCAGTCCACTCACACAAATGTGCTGCTGAAAGCCTCGGTGCACAAAATGTTTCCACATGCCTAAAATGGGTGGTTTCATATTAAAGCACATTATCAAGGTCAGATGCATTTCCGTGCAGAAAGCTGTAGTTTGAGAGATGCTGCCACTTACCCTTACCATTTCACTGCATCGCCACCCACTCTGATAGGTCCCAGAGTTTGTCAGAGTGACAGTTTTCAATGACTAAAAATCCATTTTACACAGAAGGCTGTTATCAGAGAAAAACAAAACATCAAGAATGGCCATGAAGACTCTCACCAGGAATTTGAGAAATTAGTGTCAAACTTAATTTAATTTCTCTTTAGTGTTGAAACCTTACGTCGGGCTTTCAAGGGAACAGTGGTAGGGTTCATTAATTGCAAACTTTTATTTTCACATAATTACTTGAACTTACTTACTTATGACTTGCAATACTTCCACTAACTTGAGTTGGGTGGTTAATTTGTCTCACTAGGTCTCACAAGGCAGCACAATTTAAGTGGGTTGCACACCAGTTATGAACCCTTTGATAATTTTTTAATTCAGACTTTCATGGTTTCTTACGAAAAGCTCTCATGGGGTGCCAAGCTATACGCATGAAACCGCTGCAGGGATTTACAGTATGTTGAATGCTCAAAGAATTGCCATGTTCCGTTTTGGACTCAACCCATGCCGAGTCAAAATCATGATTTCAAAGAATTGGTGGGGGGAAAAGCTATATTCCTAAATAAACGTATCCATTGACTACAGTAAGTTGGGTGGACAATGGCTGTAGATATCAACCTCGTCTCTCTATCCTGGGAAGCAGTAGTGGTACAGTATGCTGTACTGATTGGAATTTGAAATTAAATAAAATATCTAAGATTTTTAAACCTTTGCATTCTTCTTGTGAATTGGTATGTGTGTTGGGCACAGAAATATTCAGAAAACAGTGTAATGAACAAACAAGACAGGACATGGCATTTCAAACAAGAATTTGGTTACAATGCCTACCAAACTGCATCACCATTTGGTTGAATACATCTATTTGGTTTCTCCATTTAAGGCATTACAGAATAATTACTAATCTGTAAATTGTTTGATCTGTAAATTGTTTGCAAATTAACTTGCGGTTGTGTAACTCTTTGGTTTATTTCATTTTGTATCCCAAAATTATATCCATCCATCCATTAGTTTTTACCCCTTATCCTGTACAGGGTCACGGGGGGGGGGGCTGGAGCCTATCCCAGCGGACACAGGGCGAGAGGCGGGGTACACCGCGGGGTATGTATATATACTGTATATACTGTGTGTATATATATATATATATAGTCATATATATAATTATTTATATATACATACATAAATATATACATATTTTATAATTGTATTGTCTTGCTATACAAAAATATTAATAGAATTAGGAATGTTAAATTAGGTACATATTTGGTGTGCCTCAAATTTTTTTTTTGTGTAATTGAGTTAACAATTTAGTCATCAGTTCGTTTTTCTTTACTTTTAAGAAAACTATTACATATTCAGGGACACTTCCCCTGGATCAACTTACGGTTGCCTTGCTCAAGGGCACACTTGTGCTGGTGTACCCAGGTGGGATTTGAACGCATGACCTTTAGGTCACCAGGTAGCAGGCCAACACAGTAGGCCACTAGGCCAGCACTATCTACTATCCACAATCAGCACTGAGACCTACAGACGGCATTTTGATATAAATAGTATATGGATACATTTACTTGAAAACTTTTGTTAAAAGCAATTATTGAAGACAAATTAAGTATTTGCGTTTGCCTTTAGAGGACTTGAGCACTCTTCAATCAAATTTCAGAAGGTTTTCCTAGGTCAGTATGTCCTGTACAACTGATTGGTCAGTTCAGATTAGAGGGTGTTTTTTTCCTGTTCTCATCTCTTTTATCACTCTCCATGTTGCACGTCAAGGTACAGCTCAACTTTAGAACCAGAACAAATCTGCATACAAATCCATGATAACACACTTTACAACAACTCACACATGCATGCACAAACAAACCCTTACGAACACACACGCACACAATCCACAGAGGGCCAAGCCATCTGTTAGCGTTTTAGCACATCTGGGTTGGTGACCACCTGCCATATTGGCTGCAATAGAAACATCCTGGTTGGACATGTTTCAAATAGGTTCACAATTGAATATGCCCTTTGTAGAAACTGTGGCACCCTCAAGACCTGATTGGGAATGAGTTACTGAGATGGAAGTAATGAAACCTGGTCAGGTAAAGCGTGCTCCTGCATAATGTTCCATTGAAATGCACAGATGTTCCACTATCCCTCCTGCCTTTAGCTTTCAGCTACTGCTTTGTGCATCTGAGAGTTGCAGAACGGAGTGTTGATCTTTAAGCGATATATAGCTGAGGATTAGCTTTTAGCAGTTTAAGTGTCGTTATGTGTGACATGCACCCACAGCGCATAATCCAACCATTGCACCATATACTGTTTATATGCTACAAAAGGTTGTACTTTATCACTTCTTTACATTTCAGTCAGACAAACTCAGTCTTAAGTGATTACAATTGGCATGGTAGGGTTCTGTGTTTGGGACAACAGTCAGAGGCTGGGAGCACAGACACATCGATCCCCAAACCAGCAGACCCAACCATCAGACTACGTGTAGAACATAACTGCATTTTTTGAATGTAAGTTGGCTAGCTTCATCACTGACCTTCATTTCACTTAACCTGCCAGAAAAACTGAACTAATCCAGAACCCCTTTCCTTATTGCTATGTCTGAGATAGAGTTTGTTGTTTTTTTCTCATCACTTTGTGACTTAACGATTTCCCCTCACCTTACCCTGTCAATCAAGGGTCAATATGGATAGGGGGCGCCCATTGGAACACAAGTGTGTGCGCACATTACATTTTGGGGAGTGAAGCATCATCTAGCAACATCTTTGGGGTACTCAACATTTTTCCAAATATACTAGATGTCATTTGGGAACTTTTTCCACACTGAAATTTCACATGGGCCTACTATGTACAGTTGGCAAACTGCGTACAATTTTCCTCATATTTAGTATGTTAAAGTTACTAGGGGCAGTTTATGTGTAGGAGGTGATTTTGGCGACCCTTACCGTTTGCTTAGTTTAATTATTTTACCTAACCGTCACAAAGAAGACATGCAGAATGCTCGTGGTCACTACACATCGCCAGCAGCATGATCAACGACTTTACTCCATGTATGGGCATCTCTTCCTGATTTAGTGACGCACTTCCTTGTGCCATAAAGGAATATAAATAATATAAAGAGTATAAATAATTTGTCAGTTTTGCGGGAGGTCCTGCACAGTGGCAGACAAAATTATTGTTAAATATTGAGACTTCAAGAAGACTAATCTGAACCGTGATTGTTTCATTCTCCCATAGTAATTACAATGTGCTATCAGAAGAAATGTATTGATAATCCGTGAATACAAAAAGTTTGCCTATAGTGGTTTTAAGGATGCATAATAGGCGACTCTGAACACAGCCTGTGTCAAGCGTTTAGTGGGTGTTGCGCATGGAGTATGACGATTTACATCAGCAGCGCACATGCTACAATTTATCTGCCTGAATTTTCGCTGCAGCTCCATTCTTTCTTGATGCACTTTATTGGCTGGCAAACCATTGACAGAGTCACTGCATAGCAATGTGCTCTAATTTATATTGGAGACTCATACCAGTGATGCCCATGGGGCATAATAGGATGTTGCAAAACTGCAAGACAAACTCCTGATGTCAGGCTCTTTGCTGTTCTAGGGATTAGTGGATGAATAAAAAGATAAATGATGTCCGCTGGTTTCCAGATTAGGGTTGACCTGCTTTATAAGACAATGCTGATTTCCAGTTTCATCCGATTAAAACCACTGACCCATTTTACTTTTATTTTCCCTAACCAAATCTCAAAATGTTTGAATTTATAAATGTTTTGGATTTCTTCCTTACATCCTGTCTTGGACCTGACCTAAAAAGCTAAGCTACATGAATGAATGTGCATGTTTAGTATATTTAATACATTTATAAATGTTTAGATTTAGGCATTTAAAACACATTGTGAATTTTGATATCAAAACAGTGTGATACACCAGAAAGTAAACACATGAAAAAAAATATTTTTGGAACTTGGCTAAGGCCAATCTGAAGCTGGGCGATATTTCACATACTGTAGGTGGCTAAAGAAATTCTGGATTATTGGTCAATTCAGAGTTCAGTTTTCACTCTTAGGCTCAAGCGCAACTTTATGAACGTGGATGATTATTTCATTAGTACAGCGCAACAAAGTGTGGACATAGGTCTGGCATTCTAAGACTATTTCATAAGTGAAGACAGGATTCAACAATTGTGGATAACTGCGGTTAGGGCTATGAACGACTTCAGTTAGGAGATAGGACGATTCTAAGGGCCTTTGATTTACAGGGGCTCTGAAAAATTATTTGAATATTAGGTCATTAGAATTGATCAGGTAGTTAGTTTTATTTACAATGAAGTAATGTAACAAATGACAAAATGTAAACATCAAGAGCCTCTGTATTACACACTGTAATCCACATAATGATCATTGTATGAAACAAAAACAGTCTATAGTCTGTATTGGATGCTGGACAGTTTGAAGTATTGACTGACTCAGTCTGTATAAGTGACAGCCAATGTTACAATTAAACCTTCAAGTCAAATGACCAGCATGTCTCCATGGCTTTGATGCAGACTGAAATATGGTCGTTTATTGGTGGTTTAGTAGTGGTGATAGGCTACGCTACTGCAGGTAATTTGGGTCAATATTCTTGTTCAATGTATATTTAAGTTATATTTATGTTAGGTTAGTCATAAACGTTAAGAGTGTTGTCAATACGAGAATGTTACCATTCAAATGGAATTTAGACTGTGGAATATGGCCTTTAGCACATTTTTTTATAGAGTATCAGTCTTGCATCAATAGTGGATTCCACTGCATGCAGAATGTTGCATGCATGTCTGCACAGTGTTTTATTGTCACTGCTCACACAGTAAATATTGTAGGATACAGTAAATAAAGGACTACAAGAGAGTTGTGAGCCTGCAAAGGTAGTCATTTAAAGCTTTGAATGGGTCCATTGGGTTCTGGAGGTGTGGTTACAGCAATTGCGCAGTTGGCATGGTCTGGGGTGGTGAGGCCTGATGTGATATCTTTTCATGGGGCCCCAAATGCCTGGCAGCGCCCCTGTATTCGTAGTATGTGTACAAACAAATTGTTCTTTCGTTACTGAACAAAGAATAAATAAAAAATAAAGGCCTTTATTCTTCGTAAATATTTTGTCCTACGCACCAAGTGTTAGATTAGTCTCGCGTGGTCCTCCCTCGAAATCTCATCCTTTCAAACTCAACTGGAGCTCTGGAGTTTCCTGTACATTTATTGTCTTCTCTTGGCCTTCGAATCTAGAAGGCACTTGTTTGGCTCTTATAAACGTCACACAGTCTTTTGTGAAACCCTTCCCATTTTAAGACACACCCTCTTCCTGGTTTGTGCGTGGATATTTTCTGTTTTTGAAGCTCAGCCCATTTCAATGCTTAATTGCTTATTTTTGAGTAGTAACAAGTTGCGAGTCTCCACCTCCTTCATACGGACTTTGTTCATATTCTCCAGGCTTTCGAACCAATGTGTAGAAAGCTGGAGCCGAGGCTAGGGTTAGATGAACCAATAGTGGGCAGCAACTGTATCAGTTGTAGCTCTGCCTCTAGGCTGGTCCAGATACAGAGGCTCAGTATCTTCATTAGGTTGCTGCCGGACAGGTGGGATTGTCTTTTTCCTCAGTGTTGCAATAATGTGCAACACTGCACATGCAACTACACTGTCACAATTGCCCTATCTAGGGCCCCTCTCAGGACACACAAACACCAAATTCTTCTCTTCCGTGAACCAAAGGTCATTTAAATCCTAGCCACAGTCATGGAATCACCTGCATTGATGCGGGATTGAGGCCTGAAGGTGGGGTCAGGAGGTTATGAAGAAGGTCCTACAGGCGTAGCCCCATTCCCCCAGCATGATGCCATCTTGACCTGTGGAATTTCATTGTCAATCATGAGGGTATATCAGGCCTAACATGTATTCATATATATAAATAGGGCACATATTTTGCTCATTGCTCAAATCCGTTGTTCTAGTTGGATGCCCAAAAGATGAATACGTCATGGAAAGGCCCAGGCCCCTTTTCCTCAATAGCCCAAAGTCAGCCACATTATTTATTGCACCATCGACACGTTGCACTATTTCTCATAATATTAAGATTGGAACCTGTACATTTATATAGAGGAAGGCCCTCAATAAACATAATGGCCCTCACATGGCCTATGAGGAACTTTATTGCGGACATTGGTACAGTCCACCACAGCAAGAACATTTGGGAATACTACGGACCATGTTTTAGTTATTTTGTATATTCTGGTGGAAACAGCCACTTGATTATGAACTATATTTACAATTGCATGAAAGGATTCCCTGACAGACATGGCCATTGCTTGACCTGGAAACGTGATGGACATTAAGGTATGTTTTAACTGCTCGAGTGCAAATTCTGAGCATCGCCAAGATTTCACAGGAATGTGCCGGTTGGAGAAAAGCAAGGTCCAATTGTAACGAACCGAAGGTGGACGCAGATGCAACACACAACTCCCAGGATTAGTTTGTAATATCCTTTATTCCCACCACAGGACAATGGCCAAAAAGCCACAGACAGACAATAAAAAACGCAGGGCAAAATCTCAGAGTCAGGTTCAGAAGGCTAGGTAGTTTACCAGGGAACAGGCGAGGAAGGAAAGTCCAATTCGGGCTGAGTCGGCAACGGGAGATCTTAACAGTGAATGAGGGAAAGTCTGGCATTAGAACAGCAAAGAACAATCTGGCAATGAGTGTGTGGAAAACTGGACACTAAATAGTGGCAGAGTCATTGATAATCAGATGTGTGTGTAGGTAAGCAGCAGGTGTGTGTGATTGTCCTGATTGCAGCGGTGCAGAGTGAAGCAGGGGCGTGGCAGAGTCAATGAATGACCTGTAACTGGTGGTGCAGGCTGTGACACCAATAGGCTACACAGCGACAATCAGCCTGTGTTATTGTTATTGTTAATGCTGCTACGCAATGTCAAATTTGTAATATGAATTTTGGTATTAAAGATAATTATCAGAGCGCGCTAGAGGATGTTGTCTTTCTCTGATAACACATTCCCTCCTAAATGCTTTCGTGAGGATATCTCCTTCTTTGGCAAGTAATGTAGGAACACCTCTTGAATGGTGTGCAAATGATTGCTAGTGTCATTGTGTGTAGTTAACCTGCTGGTGATTACAGCACAATGCTCATGGGATCCAGCTGACTTTGGTTTAAGCCTGCCATTGAGCAGGTTTTGGCTTAAGACATTGTTTCCCTGTAACAAGTGAGGCAACAATAGTGCCCTGGTCTGCCAGACGACGTTTTGTTTGATATTGTATCTTACAGTGTTGGCTTCTATCTCCAAATTGAGTTGGAATGGAACAATAATCACATTGCAATAAAAAGGACTCAACAAGAACTACACCAGATTTTCAGAGTAGAGATTCATTTTGTTCTCCTACTTTATGTGCTGTGGCAACAAACAAGGTTATGAGGAGCACTAAAAGCCATGTTCTTCCTGTGTATTACAGTTCCTGCAATACACGACTTTTGGTATTTAGATTGTCCCTGAGAGATGAACTTCAGAGGGAACAGGGTGTACCTGGCTGCTACAAAATTGGGGTCGGCCCGTCTTCTGTCAGGAATGAAAAGGGTTGACAATTATGAAAAGTGACAGACATTATGTGTTCCTTTTCATCGCCATAAACAAGCAGAGCGTGCCACTAGTTACGGTGGTTGCAGCTTATGAACCAGTTGCATTGTGGATTTTTTTCTGCCCAGAGATCACTAAAATAAATAAATTAATCAATTAATCAATTAAATTACAAGTGGATTTTCAATTTGACATGCATCCATTATCTCTATACAACGTTCTATAAATAACAATTATAACCAAATATTTCTAAGGCCATAGGGTTAAAAACACATTAGTAATTACAAGACTTCAAAAAGACAGGGACAAACTAATGATGTGCCAATATGTTGTTAGTTGTCAGTGTTTAAACACAGCTTTATTAAGACGGGGTTACAGGTCTCTACAGTGGGTGGTTTGAGAGAATATAAACCGTGACTCGGACTCCAGGGAGACTGCCCTTATTTAGAGACCGCTCTGAGGAATGTCCTATTTGTGTACCATCCCCGCTGAGTTATTTTGAGTACTGTTGCTAAGAAAACGCTCAAAAACATTGCTGAAGTCATGCATGTACTACACCTACGCTGTAACTGTACATGTCGTGTACGTGTTGTACGTGTCTGTGTGCAAATGTAAAATGTGTGTGTGTGTGTGTGTGTGTGTGTGTGTGTGTGTGTGTGTGTGTGTGTATGTTTGGGTGTGCATGCATCTTTTTCTAAAGGGTGCTGTGAGTCAGGTTTCTGCCTGACAGTTCTACTCGGAACTAAATTCTTCACTTTGTTGGCCTTTGGACTTTCAAACTGATGCCTTTTTATCACCAAGGGAGGGAATTACCCTCGTTTCTCTCCACAGCCTGACTTGCCTTGCAGTTGAATTGAATCGTGTGGTTGAAATTGAGAGGCTTTTCAGCACTTTAATCCATTACACAGTTACTGCAGTCCATCTGGCAATTAGCTTCCCTAAAACCAATGAAAGATCTTAGAGATGGTTTGCCAAAATAGTGAAAGAGATGGGGAGAGGGAGAGAGTGATGATTAAGGAAACGATACTGTACGATCCTTTAATGCTGAATATCGAATCTCATTCATCAAAGTGGAGCATCTTCCTGACCCTATGAGAAGCGTCAGGATAAACTGTCTGTTTCCCTATTTCACAGTCCCATTTAACTTTCATTAACAAAATGAAAAAGCTATTAAGAAATTTCCATTTCCTTGTTGGGAAGTTTGCACATTACAATGATCGATATACATTTTAATTATAAAAGTTTTTTGTAAAAACAGTACCATGTTATGTACCTGTAACAGTATCATAACCATAGTTCTATGGCATTTCCATTTATTTTTTCATTAATTGCCCTATTGTTTGAATTAATCAAGATATGTTTAGGTTTACAAATAATTAAAAATGTATATTTGTTATCAAACACTAAAAGAGCAAAGTTTAATTGTTTTTATATGTCATATGCCACACAAATATATTAAAGATAACCTTACCCAGGTGTGGAGAACAGATGGAGTTTGTGGCCCTATGCAGTCGGGTCTCAAAAGCGGGCATTTAATTCTACGTAGACTACCTTATGTTATATTACATTACATTACAGGATTATAATTAGTTGAGTCACACTGATATCTATGGGACCGGGAGAGGTCTTGAAAGTTGACTTGCTTTCACAGAGACAATCTTCTGGATGAGAAGTTAAATGAAAGAGGACATCTAACTGAGTGCTTACTGCGACCTAGAATTCATTTTCATCTGGCGATATTAGAAAACTTGGAAAGAACAAGGAGCTTCGGGGGTTGGTGGAACTTTGAGAAATGTACTACATGAAACTGTAGATAACTTGCAGACGGGAAACCTTTTTTTCTCTCCCGCCATATTCATACGTACGTCTAGTTTGAATTTAATAGGATTTCTGCTCATTTGCATGATCAACTCTTAACTAGCACAGAGTTAAATTCCATCCTTACAGTATCCTTTAAGATATGCTCTTTTGAGATATGCTTTTTCCATTTGATATACAGTAGCTCTCTTAAAATCAACCAGAAATTATTCAGAACAGTTTTGTGTGGAATATCAGAGGTTTAGTGGTGGAAAATCCCAATTCACAAAGAGGGCCCTTTAAAATTTGCCAGCAGTGTGTTCTCTCTTCACTCCTACTGGTCAGGAGGAGGTCACCATCCAAGGTGAACTGACTGCTGCCTCAGCAGCACTAATCTAATCGAGTCACTCCAGTGCTTGCAGTTCGGCACATACACATACTCACACAAAAAGACACTTGCACAGACACACACACACACACACACACACACACACACACACACACACACACGTGTTGATACACATTCACACAATCACACACCAACACATACACAAACATGCACACACATTTAAAAAAGTCTTGCAATATAGATGTGTCATTGCTAGTTGTGAAAGTCCCTTAAGAGGCATTACAGTATATCTGCACAACAGCCCCAATGCCTTTGATCTTAACAGATGACAGACTCCACTACACATGAACATGTGACTGCCTTATGATGTCGATGAAACAATGACACATCAACACATTTCATGTCTAAATACCGCCGTCATTGCCAGCTTCAAACCAAATTACACTGCAAACATTTCAAATGTGGCACGTCTCCAACCCCTATTACATGCCCTGGGTGTTAGGATAGTTGTCTGCTATTATAAATGGCCTGGTTTTGAATACGGACCAGGTACAATGGCCTGTCAGATGGATAATTGGAGCCACTTCTTCTGCCTAAAGAGTTAACCACAGGTCGCTTGCATGGGCGCACAGCTGATGGAGGACCCAGGAAGTAGCAGCCCGGTAATTGAGCTGCCAAAGCTATTCCAACCCGCTGAAGGGTACCTGTGACGTAGCTGCACTGCCTGATGGGTATAGGAACAGTGGGATGGAGAGGTCACATCGTGCCACTCAACAATAGGCCTTCGTCCTGCTCATCACCCACGGAGTATATCTTTGCTCATGATAACCTCACATAACTGTATTAAGCGCCGTCATGGCCGCATGCCGGCCTGGCTGTCAAAACACTGGAGACAAGTCGCCGAAGTCCCTGTAGTGATAATGTGGGCTCGATAGTTTGAGGCGACGTGTTTCACTGCTCCAAAGTGGCTGCTCTTCAGGGGCCGTGGCCAATGGAGAAAGGGCCAGACATTGCTCCATGGCCATTTTTGTCTATTGGGACCTCTAACTTAAAGATTCCTCTTTCCAGTATTTTTCAAAATAATGTAATGTAAAGCACGAATATTAAATTTGCATTTGCACATAGCAGTAATTTGGTTACTCACTTTCAGACTAAACTTTCCATTAGGAAGATGTCACAAAGACCCTTATTTTCTTTCCCTGGAAAACGTACGGTGATCACGCATTGTCTGTGGGCAATGTTTTTTTGGTAATAACAAGCCTTCTAATGCGTAGCCTCTCATTGTGCATCTCATTAGCTGCACTTCGGCTGATTAGCGCCACTGAGTTTATTCACATCGTTTGCAGTTCCAGATATGCTTTATGCCAGTAACATCACCATGCACAGACACAGTTGTAAAGAGATTAGGCATATTTTGAGATCTGAACCAAGAAATGTGTGTACTGTGGAGATGGATCCGTCTGAGAGGTTAGAGGTGGCTGTGGAACCTTCTGCAGAGGTCCTGATGAACATCAAAAGCACTGGTCACATCAAAGTGGTCTGAAAAGGGCTCCCATTGGATAACCACATTGTGGATATTTTTGGCATCATATCGTGTGAAATGAGAAATAAGATCTAATCCAAGAAAATATCAACCCACGGGAGGGGGAGAGAAAGAGAGAGAGAGAGAGAGAGAGCGAGAAAGAGAGTTTTAGACTTGCACTTACTCCCACCGCATGCAAACAATTAGCCCTGGAGTGTTTTTGACTGACAACCCATTAGCTTTCGCAGTACAGATGCAATATGTTCTTTTTTAAGAAACAGAGGAGAGATGTGCAAGCCTTACTCTTTGAAAAACATTTTTCATTGAAAATGTCAGGTAATAACTGCAATTAAGTTCCTTTTACCATAATTGAAGAATGCACTCAGCTAATTTGTGGAACACAGTATGAGGTTAATAAATTACACAGGGATAATGGTGACCAGCAGCTTTTGCCTCCTACCTTCCTCTGTACCCTCTTGGTTGTTATGGACTGTGTTGACATAAGCTTATGTTTCACTGTAGGACTCTCGGTCATCAAGCCTTATCATGTGTACTCAAGTGTATTTAGCAGCGTGTGGATGTCCTCTCTGTTGGGAGCTATTGAAAACAAGGTGAAGTTTGTGAATGTATTTATCATTGGGCACTGAAGAAAAAATGAAGAGGGGAAATAGGAAAAACATCTCTCTCTCTCGCTACGTTTCAAATCCCACACCACTACTTTTTCCTTTTAGTAGGTACTGCAGCTGTCCTTACAAGGTATGTACTATTGCTTAAAGTAGGCTAAAGTAGGCATACGATTGGGACATACAGTCCTACTTCGTCACAACACCTGTCGCAGTCCGTAGCACCAAAATGTGAAAATCCTTGGTGCTCCATCGGTGAGAGGGAAGTACATACAGCGCACTGCATTGAGCACCACATAGGAGTGCACTGTTAGCAAGAAGGCTCTGGACAGCAGGGAGCCCACTCTGCCACTCGTGATGTTTTTGACAGGGCAGCATGTCCTCCGTGTGTGTGGGTTTGGGAGCGTTAAAATAAATAGGAGGGGTAAATGTGACAAGAAGTTGGCCGTTTCCTGACTTTTCCCCAAAAGTCCCATGAGGTTCTGTTTCGTTTGCTTCCTGAGGAAGAGATGGAAGGTCTGTCAGTTAATTTGAAAATACTTATACCAGCCTGGTGTTTTCTCTGACAGGCAACACGCTGTAAAGCTATCTGTGTTGACTATAAAAAGCAGGGAGCAGTCAGAACATCTTTTTCCTCTGTCTTTAATCACTTGTGATACACGAGTGCTTGTCCAAGAGGAACCAAGCAAGCGTTTCATCTCTTTAAATGTTGCGCTTGGCAAAAGATGTTTGGCTGAGTGTAAAAATATGTTTCAGTCTAAGCAAACAATAATTTTTTTTTATGGAAAACGGCAGGCTTGCTTGAATGCACAATCACATGCATACACACGCATGACACACACACACAATCAAACACGCGCACGTGCAAACACACTGACTGTAAGCTAGACATTTTTTTGTGAAGTTTCTTTTTTATATAAATTTAACCCTACCAATCCAGGGCAACAGTCCAGTAGATTTCATCCATTTTACTTCCCCTCGACTCATGCTAAGAGACTTCTTGTGGCCTTAAAAATGTCACAACCTTGGAGGATGACAACATTAAGGAGGCCCTAGAGTCTCGTTGAAGTTTAGGGATGCCTATCTTTCCAAACAGGGTAGATTTCTGGGGATTTTTTGAAAATATTACAGTGCCCCAAGTCCTCTGACCTGCCTAGAAAACAATATAAGAAGCAAGAAAATAGGACTCCTGTACCACTCTCCCTTTTAAGCGAGCCAAATCCATGTAGTCTGTTGAAGTGTAGACAGTTCAATTTCAAAACTATGCTGGGCGGTATCTTTGCCTTAACCCAAGGTGTGATTCATTTAAGGAGTAGCCCCCCTGCTCTGTGTGATTACTGCATTGCCATGAATCATCCGGTCTTTCCTCCTGCACCTCCGTCTCATCCAATTGAATTAAGGAAGGGGGGATTTTCTAATTAACTTTTCCTTAATTGCTCTGGCAGTTGATGGTAGCAGAAGGCTTTACATCTTGTGGCAAGACTTTTCCGGCACGTTTGGTTCAGCTGCTTTACTCGGGCTGCTTCTGGTTTGTACCACCCATATTTGAGATTAATTGCAAGTGACTGTGGTCATCTGATTATAGCAGAAGCTCTTTAATTATGTGGCAAACAGCATTCTGCCGGCCTCCTCTCAGAGCCAAACATGATGCAGCTATTACGCTTGCTTGCCATTTCCTTTCCACACTTCAATCTGCACACAGTCTGTGAGGATCATACAAGTCCTAATAAGTGTTGGAAGAGACACAGAGAATAGGCACGGCTACTGAATGATATGCCTAGCTGCACGAACACATAATTGTAAAGATTAGATTATCGATTGCAGAAATTTGCAAAAAAACAAATCACCGGAGCAAACATTATTCTTGTTTTCTATGCATTTTCTATCTGCTATGCCAGTTAGATAAATTGTTACATATTAACTTGGTCTTTCCTGTATGCATGTCTGAAATGTTTCTTTGATGAAGGTTGTCATGGCTTGTCTACGGTCTCTAAAGGCAAACATAAAACATATCAGCAAGAAATTTGCTTTAGTTCTGACTATTTACGTGCAGATCAGCCCGACATACCATGGTATGAATCAAACAGCTTTTAAAGCTTAAAATAAAGATCATATCAGTAAATTGTTTACTTTCCCAGAACATTTCAAATTGAAAAGCCAGTGTCTGCTAAGTATTCCTTTGGCTCTGGAACACTCCAACATATTGATTGGCCAGTTTACCCATAATGCTCACCGGAGACGCTTTTGTTCAAACCCAGAGTGACAAATCCACTTCATAGCCCCAGAGCACAATGCTCTGGAGTCTAGACAATGTTGATGTCCAATTAGCTTGGTCATAAGAATAGCCTCCCTTCTGGCTCCTCCAGAGTTGCCTAAATACAAGAATAACAACATGTAAGGAACACATTAAGACAGAATGAGTTTCTGATTATGTTTATGCTGAGAAAACAGAGATAATGGATGTAGGCCTGCAGTCAAGAAATTCAGATTTTGTTTTAATTTTTTTAGAATTTAGCTGTAATTATCATTTGGTTTATGATTTCCCTTTGCAGAGGAATACCATTTTAAAAAAAAAAAGGGTAGAGACATTTTAAAAGTAAAGAGCATTGCGGGATATTGAGAAGTGGAGTGCAAAGGTATGCCAAAGTGTCAGTGTTTGAAGCAGAGGGGTGATTTTGACAGCAGGGGTCCCAGGTGAAAAGTATCATCCATCAGTAAAGGCTCCTGCGAACATATTCTCTTCCCTGTCATTTTATTAGACCCCTACCCCCCTGAAGAAGAAGCCCTTCTTCATCTGGAGGAAGCCCTGAGGGGAAAAAAAAGAATGGAGGCTAAATTGTCAGGTGCTGCCATGTCATTTATATGCTACTACCAGGTTAAGTTAAGATGCTGCCACTTTTTGGGACATTTTGGACAGAACCGATAGGGGCTTTACCTTAAAGCAGATGACAATACAGCCAACAGTAGCTCATAGCTAGATTCAATTAGTCATTATTACATAGCCAGTCAAAAGCTTTGAAAGAAGTGAAATGTGTACCTTCTCTTCTTTCTGCCCTATAGAGATATAACTATTCTACCTGGCTGTATTCTATCATGTGCTTTGATAAAAAGCTTAAGGAGGACTAAATGGCCTGTTCACATATATAATTAAACCATGCTGTATATGTGTTGCTAAATGTGATTACATGTACAATTTGTTTTTTTCCTTTATATGTTTTCATGTGTGTGGTTATGTGTGTGTTTGTGAAGCAGCTATAATATGTGCAATGTTTTGGTCTATGTATGTTTGTGTGTGAGAGAGATGTGCATTTTACGATTCGCAAACTTGAGCCTGGATGAACTTGGAAGTCTTTTCCTGGCCAGCTACTTTCTCCCACCAAAAATGAATTACAGAGCAAGCAGACAATTTTTGGAAGCAGTTAAAACTAGAACAAGGTCGCAAACGATTTCTATAGTTATATGAGCAAACAGCACTCGGACAGTGTTACTTCAGATCAATTTGCCACCATTCCCCTGCCATAATGGTCCCACTGTTGGCAAAATTCACCTTTTAGGACTCTCTAGATCAAATCGCTCTATGTTTTGGGTTTCCATTTACTGCAAGTGCTTCAGAATTGAACACATGCCGAATCAAAGATTAGACCCTGGATTGGATATACAGTAGCTGCCAAGAAATTGCCTGAAAAATGTGACGCATTACAAAATGATGTGAAATATTTCTTTCTTTCTGAGGGGTTCTAGTAGAATCGAATAAATGGTTTACTTCTCCACAGGGATTCTGAGACACCTCAGTGATGTCCTTTTCAATGAATGGACAACAAACTATTTTCCATTCACTTTGCAAAATGTAAGCTTAAGCACTGCGCAATGTGCCTGCATCAATTGAATCTAATTGATACATTCAGGATGTACTGAATGGATGGATGGGATGTTGTTGACCTCAACTGACAAGGTGATTGGGAGGTGGAAAGAGCACTTTGAGGAACTCCTGAACCCGACAAACCCACCCTACATAGTAGAGACAGGGCTGGAGGATGATTGGGGATCAGCATCAATCTCCCTGGCGGAGGTCACTGAGGTAGTCAAACAACTCCACAGTGGCAAAGCCCCAGGGGTTGATGAGATCCGCCCAGAAATGCTGAAGGCTCTGGGTGTTGAGGGACTGTCATGGATGACACGTCTTATCAACATTGCGTGGAAGTCGGGGACAGTACCTAAGGAGTGGCAGACCGGGGTGGTGGTTCCCCTGTTCAAAAAGGGGGACCGGAGAGTGTGTGCCAACTACAGAGGCATCACATTACTCAGCCTCCCCGGGAAAGTATACTCCAGGGTGCTGGAAAGGAGGGTTCGACCGATAGTCGAACCTCGGATTGAGGAGGAACAATGCGGTTTCCGGCCTGGTCGTGGAACAACGGACCAGCTTTTACCCTCGCGAGGATCTTTGAGGGGGCCTGGGAGTATGCCAATCCGGTCTACACGTGTTTTGTGGATTTGGAGAAGGCGTATGATCGGGTTCCCCGGGAGATACTGTGGGAGGTGCTGCGAGAGTATGGGGTGAGGGGGTCTCTACTCAGAGCCATCCAATCTCTGTACTCCCAAAGCGAGAGCTGTGTCCGGGTCTCGTTTCCGGTGAGGGTTGGCCTCCTCCAAGGCTGCGCTTTGTCACCTATCCTGTTTGTGGTATTCATGGACAGGATCTCACGGCGTAGCCGCGGGGGAGGGGGGCTGCGGGTTGGTGGGCAGAGGATTGCATCAATGCTTTTTGCAGATGATGTGGTCCTGATGGCATCATCAGTCTGCGACCTGTAGCACTCATTGGATCGGTTTGCAGCCGAGTGTGAAGCGGCCGGGATGAGGATCAGCACCTCCAAATCTGAGGCCATGGTTCTCAGCAGGAAACCGATGGATTGTCTACTCCAGGTAGGGAATGAGTCTTTACCCCAAGTGAAGGAGTTCAAGTATCTTGGGGTCTTGTTCTCGAGTGAGTGTAAAATGGAACGAGAGATGGGCCGGAGAATTGGAGCAGCGGGTGCGGTGTTGCAGTCGCTCTATCGCACCGTTGTGACAAAGAGAGAGCTGAGCCAGAAGGCAAAGCTCTCAATCTACCGGTCTATCTTCGTTCCTACTCTCACCTATGGTCATGAAGGGTGGGTCATGACCGAAAGAACGAGATCGCGGATACAAGCGGCGGAAATGAGTTTCCTCCGGAGGGTGGCTGGCATCTCCCTTAGGGATAGGGTGAGAGGTTCAGCCATTCGTGAGGGACTCGGAGTAGAGCCGCTGCTTCTTTGCGTAGAAAGGAGCCAGTTGAGGTGGTTCGGGCATCTAGTAAGGATGCCACCTGGCCGCCTCCCTAGGGAGGTGTTCCAGGCACGTCCAGCTGGGCGGAGGCCGCGGGGCAGACCTAGGACCAGGTGGAGGGATTATATCTCCACACTGGCCTAGGAACGCCTTGGAATCCCCCAGTCAGAGCTGGTTAATGTGGCCCGGGAAAGGGAAGTTTGGGATGCCCTGCTTGAACTGCTACCTCCGCGACCCGACCCCGGACAAAGCGAATGACGATGATGATGATGATGATGATACATTCAATCACTAAACAAAACAAACCAAACATAACATATTATGTTGTCATGTACTAGGCTTGAGATGCTCTGAAAAATACATGATGTGCCTTTTATATTTAACTTGACTTGTCAAGATTTTGCTTTAACAACACCATTGTAGTTACATTTAAAGTAGCTCTCTTTTTGTCTCTAAATCGTTCCAACCAACCCCAACCAACCTTTCTGTCCTTTTTTAGTTTAACACTATAATAACGGTTGGACCAGTCTAATACACACTGGCTCCATGTGACCTAGAAACCACTAGTCATCATCACTGTAATGGAGATTCATTGGAGATCCCACATGTGTACTGTAACTCGTAGACTCACTCTATTGCTACAGGTCTAATTGACTGAAAGACAAACTATCAAGTTTGTACAGTCTAAAGATAACAGATGAAAACATATCTTTTTGTCATGCAACTCTGACGTTTACAATATACGTCAAGTGATGATTTCATGTGTTGTGGAAAATGTCATGTTAGGTTAATGAATGTGAATAAAATAACAGTGCAATAAGATGGTAACTTTCAAATATATGACTTTGCCATATTCCATAAATTGTATTACTTCTTTATTAAATCTCATCTCATCTTTATTAAATAATGTATAAATAGACATAATTTGTATCACGAATCATCTAAGCCCTCCTAATTATTTTGGTCAAGGGCATGGGCACGTTGCCATACCACAGTGCCTCCTCCTGTTCCAAACAATTTTACAGTTCATAAATTTCCAAGGTGAACCCCACAGTTCCACGTGAATATTCCTATCAGAAACACACCACTTTGGTAACAGCAGCTTTGGAACTAATGAAGTGAGATTTTAGAAGAAGAAAAAACACCCACAAACACAGAATGTTAGCCTTTGGATTAAAGGAGGCGTTTCAACCCTGTTTAGGAAGTGGAATGGATTAGATAATTTAATGGTCACGTGCTTCGAAAATCATAAACACCTACGCAATAGGATGAATAGAATCTTCAATTCTACTGCTTTTAAAGAGGGCTCTACTCAAAAAGTGTGGTATTTTTTAAGAAAATACATGGGGACAGAGGGCTGATAAAAGCCTCCATATTTCCCCTCTTACCTTGTCCATCAGTGTCATATGTAGGCAGCTGTGCGAGCTGGTATTTTCTTCTCTTTTCTCGCTTGTCCAGAGCTACCTATGTGGACTCCCTCTCTCTCTCTCTCTCTCTCTCTCTCTCTCTCTCTCTCTCTCTCTCTCTCTCTCTCTCTCTCTCTCTCTCTCTCTCTCTCTCTCTCTCTCCAGTTTGTAGAGCAGTCATTAGTGCATTCAGACTGCTGTGGAGTCCAACTCTGTTCACGACTGCTCTGCTTCATTATAGTCCTCTTCACTCCACTTCTTGGCGTAATCTCAGTAGCTGGGAGCACACTGGTTTAGAGAACCCTTGTTCCCAGGACTAACCAGCTAACTTACGAAACCCTTTCCGCTGAAACTGTACACAAACAATCACAAACAGCATGCTTTTAAAACATTTGAGACAGTAGTCAAGTATATGGTGTTTTTTTTTAATGTTTTGAGACAGAGTCAGTAAATGTTTTACTCCAGTGCCCCATTTAAAAGGCAGGTAAATGAAATACAACAACAAAACCAAAACAAAATATTTCAAATAAACAAATAATTTAATTGCTAGAAGTATAGTCCGTCCCATACGAAACCCCACAGCAGTCAGTCCTTAAGGGCTTCAGCACATGCAGATGCCTCTGGTCTGTCAAATTTACTTATGTGGACTTTGAACGTCCGAGAGTGTGGCAAACACAGACATTGAATACCTCAAAAGGGTTTTGGAGATCCATTGTAAGATGTAACTTGATGTTGTGTTTAGCAAATTGACAAGAAGTCCTGTTCACAGAATCCATCAATGGAAGACATGTGTTGATAATCCATTTATCATTCAGAGCCAGCTTTACCTCCCGCATGGTGAACAACTAGAAGCTGTGGCTCTGCTCTGGCAAACAGCATTGTGTCAAGGGCCAAACTGAAGCTCTCTGCAAAGCTCATTAAGATAGCCGTCTATGGATACTGCTCCTGATGAGTAGCTGACTGGGATTTCACTACCTTATATTATCTTTGATGTCAGTTTAGTGCACTGTAACAACGGAAGAGAGTCTGTAGGTGTACTAACTGTTTGCAAGGCAGAATGAAGTTAAAGGTATGAGTGCTTGGACTCCAATTAGGACAGAAGTTGTGGATGAATAATAACTATACATGAGGTGACATGAATAATAACTATACATGAGGTGACGTGAATAGACAAATAATAATGAGGAACTGAGAAATACTGCAACAATCTATTATATTGTAATCAAATATACGTCAATCAAATTGCTCTCCAAAAGCTACTGGGTTCAACCGTGAGTAGGAAAGTATTCCAATCGACAATTAACTGGTCAACACATTTGCACAGGTCATCTGTATTTTTCTTGAAAAGCCCTTATGAAAGGGTCACCAACATATATGCTTCCCCCTTACAAATCAGGTGCCAGGTGGGTGCTACAAATTAACGACTAAAGTGTGAGTCGCTGCCCCCCCCCCCCCCCCATAAAGTGTAAAGCGCTTTGGGTATCCAGAAAAGCGCTACATAAGTACAATCAATTATTATTATTATTCTTATTATTAAATGAGCATTTCTGTTCATTTAGTGTAAGTGCACAGTTTTGAGCATATGCTTCCAAACTATTTTTAGTTTTGTTTTGCTTAACCTGCCAACTTAAGCTAGCGCTAGTGAAAACACTGTAACAGCTTAAATGTTGATTCACACACATTCTACCACATATTACCTTGTCTTAACACACCCTACAGTGTCAAATATGGTAAGTGATAACATTTATTATCAAATTTATGATGAGGATTATTAAGGTGGGAACCTAATATTAAGTGTAATATTAAAGGAAACAGCCAGTATCCAATGTTGAATCCAGACAAGGTAATGAACGCTGCTCACCTCAAGGACTCTGGCATGTCATCAATAAGTAGTGCAGGATCACTGCACAGCCATGAAACACTCGAGACGTGGATCCAATGACTGCATGGTGTATTTCTTACGGCGAGGTTAAAAAGTTAAAGGGTGGAAAAAAGGAGTGTGAATGCACCGACTCCCACTCTGTTTACCCACTTTGTACGGGAAAAGGCCTCTTAAAAGTGTGTCAGTTCTATGGCCTTTTGAATGTCCCAGAGGGCCCGAGCCGGCAAGGCGGGAAAGGGGAACATAAGCTTGTCATGCTCCATTCACACACGGCTGTCCACTTCCTCCTCCTTCTTCCCCTTTTCACGCCACTTTCTTTCCTCAGCTGCATCTCCATCCTAATGCATAGGCGTCACTTGGGACTGCACTGGTTTCCCGAGTGCAGAAAGGAGTTTCTGTGGAATTCTGATTTAGGCAGCTAGCGTCTTTGGCATCTATGGACAACGTAAAATTATTATTTTATTTTCACAGTTTTGCGTCAGACCTTTAATGCATCATGTTGTGGCCAAGATGTATGATAATTCTGTTAAACATTGACTGTGTTAAATGGCATACGATGTCACCCTCTCAGCAGACAGAAACTCTACACTAACACAAACCGTTCTCTCGTTTAAATTTTTTGACAGAACATTCAGATTTTTTGTTGTTTAGTTCTTATGATTGTCATCGCAGAGCCAGTCCGTACTATTCAATATGCGTGGTGCGTGGCAAAAACGTTGGCATTTCTATACACATGCTATCTGTGCACTGTGCAACCTTATTACGAACGTCAAATATAACGTTTAAGATTGTGTTCCTCCATTTCATTGTAGTTCAGATATGTTTAGTTTGTTTTTAATGATGGTTTAGTTTACTTTTGAGCAGCAGCAAGTAGCAACTTGGAGAGTTTGGTTGTTTCAACATTGTTTTGATTCTGTAAGTAGATTGTTCTCCCTATAATTCACCCACTGTTAGATGAATGGTTCTCTCAGCTCCATGATTCATCAAGATGACTGCAGGCAATAAATACTAGTATTAAATGAGCATTTAAACCTGCTGTATGATTTTTGTAGTTCTAAATAAAGACCATTTGTATGTATATGACTGCAATTTCACTGTCAAGGCAGAGCCAATTACAGCAGCTTTAAAACGATCTATCATCTTCTATGGATGTATCCATCTCCTTCGGTGTCTCATGATCTGTGGCACATGCATCTAGGTGATGTGTTGTTTAACACAATTTAATTTCACTCCTCCACTCAGACAGAGAGTAATATTGAAGTGAATGTTTGGAAGGAGGACATTATCAAAATCTCTGACACCTCAGTGTCCCCTGGAGCAGCTACTGTTTTCTTTATTAATACTTTTCCAATATAACAGCAATTTAACATTATGCTAAAGTACAATCTTGGGAATGTAGTAAATACAATGCTTTTATGGAAAATGAGATTGCCACCTAATAATAAAGAGTGTACACTATAATATGATACATTTTCAACATTAAATATTCTTTAATGTAGAGAACAATCGAATCCTTGACGTAGTGACCCACGTTTTGCACCCAATGTGATGGGACAGCCTATAACCTCAACCTCATTTCTCATTCCGTTAGATAAAAGAACCGGCTACTAGGGACGTGTCAAGATGTAAGGTCCATGACGTCCACAAGAAATCTATTGATTATCATTGTCTGCCAGTGGATTGAGACATCACCATGATCTATGGCACCCATTTTGCCGAGCCATTGGCTTCCACTTAGCTTGCAAATGGCTTGCCTGGCGCCATTCCCCATTTGGGACCACTCAAGCTAACCCAGAGTAAAGAGAATGAGACTGTGGAGTTCGGATGGACCCTTGGGTCAGCTTCAGTGGGGCAGTGGTCAAGGTTAACGAGGTAAGGGAAGAGGGTAGAGAGTAGATACAAAATGGCCAATTTTACTTAGTACTGTAATAGCAGAAAGGAGTGAAATAATTTCCTTTAAATCTTGGTCCAGGCACTCCAGTCACATTACAATAACAAATGAGGGGATTTATTGGAGTTACTGTATCTGAACAGTTAAAAGTTTCCTAAAGATTATCAACTGTGGAAAATAAATGCGCACTAATTCACCAATAGCACAGTGAATGAAACAAACATTTTTAAGTACAACACTTGCCTTTATGTACTTGATAACACAACTTTTTAAAAGTTATCGCTCTCCTTCAAGTCTTTCAGAGTACAGTGACATTCCCAAAGATACTAGTGGCTTGTCATCCTGAATTAACTTTTTTCCCCCCAAGGATGTGCTAATATTCTGCCCTTTAAAGTATATCCGATTGGATATCTCATCACAGCCTCAGCCCTTTACATCTTTAGAAGACTGCAGGTCTCAAGTCTTACTTTCTGAGTGCAAGGATGTGGGCGTAAATCTAAATTAGCATCAGCAGTTGTACACTGATCTTGACTTCCTACTGACATGTTCCTAGGTTTCAGCTTTAATTGCTTCTCACAGTGCCCCTGATAATCTTTAATGTGAGACAGGTATGGTATTATCTGCCTTTAAAGTCTTGAATAGATTTGGGCGGTGCATTGCATGTTATGTCCGTTAGATAAAAGCCCAGCCGGCCAAAAATACCATCCCCAGACTAAAATTCAAGTGGCACCCACAATGTATGCGTTAGCGATACATATTCCCCTTGAAAATGAAAAATTAAACATATTTGTTATATTGGATATGAGGTCAATACTTTATCCATTAGCCTGAAATATGGTTAGTTCCATGTTTCATATCAAAAGTGTCTTTGCAACTTCTGTGATTTCAAGAGGAATTTATATTAACAAGATACACCTCTCCTGGGCAGATCAAAATAAAACCAATTGCCCGGGCAGGCTGTTCCGATAACAGATTGCTATATTAATTTAATTTTGCAGCCACTGAAAGGTAACCACCCGGTCTGACAGAATTAATTAATGTTAAAATGTAATGAAATCATCATTATTTTCCGAAGATTTCCCTGTGCTGTTTCTGGTCTTGCTGTTGCTGTGTGCTGCTGCCAAATTCCTGCCGATTCTGAAGCCTCATCCACTCATCCACACCATAAATCATTCTGGAGCAAGTGGCATAGGAGCTGATTGGCAACAAGCTTTGCAGTATTTTCAATTCACTCGGTGAGGTCTCTCCGTTTTCCAATGCTAGAACTGCATTGTACAATGTAGCAGATATTGACAGATTTACTGTACCTATTGTTTGCACTTGTACAGCAATCTGGCCAGTTTGCTACAGCTGTCTATGCTATCCATGTTAGGCCAACTGCTATTCTTTTCCTCTTCAAAACGGTGAAGGAAACTTGATCAGAGAGGCGCGAGCGAGAACAAAAGAGTATTTGATGTCAGTGGAATCGCTAAGATGAAACATGCCAATTAATCCGTTGAAAGGAAGCCTTGATTTGGCACTGATGAGTCACACAGTGCTGCAGCACATGCATGTACCATTAATCAGATGGTTTTGTTTTGTACCGAAGTGTTCGTTGTTCAGCTGCTCAATTATTCAAACCGTGTGGTTCTTAACTACTGGGTTTATCGATGCATCAATTATGTATGACCTGCCATACATTTTTTTCAATAAAACAGCAAACCAATGCTCCTATCTGTTTGCAAAAGATGAACAGAGATCGTTGAATGTATGCCCTGCATCCTAGAGTCTTTGATTTGACCATAATGCTGGAAATGTTACATCAATAAAGTTCCCTGAGAGACAGCAGCAACAAGATTTCAACTAGACAAACTATTGTGCCTCTTAACAACACAGAATTGGTGTTAGCAGGACTTGTTGGTGTCTTGACTGCTAGAACCTTCGAGAATAGAACAAAGTATGGCATTGACACTCTGTCAACAACAGGAACCTCATCTGAGATACACTTTTGTGTGGGCTGTTCTCAAGGCCTCTCTTCTGCTACGTTGTGCTCCAGTAGTGCTTTTTATGATTGAAAGAGTGGATTGATGTCCTCTGATGTTCCTGTTAAGGGAATCAACTAATGAACTCCATACATACAGTTAGGCCCAAAAATATTTGGACAATGACACAAGTTTTGTTATTTTAGCTGTTTACGAAAACATATTCAGGATACAATTATATAATCAATATGGGCTTAAAGTGCAGACTCTCAGCTGTAATTTGAGAGTATTCACATCCGAATTGGAGCAAGGGTTTAGGAATTACAGCTCTTTAATACGTAGCCGCCTCTTTTTCAAGGGACCAAAAGTAATTGGACAATTGACTCAGAAGGCAGCAAAAAAAAATAACAACGCTGCATGGGCTCTTCCCTCATTAACCTGTCATCAATTAAGCAGTTAAAAGGTCTGGAGTTGATTCCAGGTGTGGCGTTTGCATTTGGAAGCTGTTGCTGTGAACACACAACATGCGGTCAAAGGAGCTCTCAATGGAGGTGAAACAGACCATCCCGAGGCTGAAAAAAAAGAAGAAATCCATCAGAGAGATAGCAGAAATGTTAGGAGTGGCAAAATCAACAGTTTGGTACATTCTGAGAAAAAAAGAGTGCACTGGTGAGCTTGGGAACTCAAAGAGGCCTGGACGTCCACGGAAGACAACAGTGGTGGATGATCGCAGAATCCTTTCCATGGTGAAGAAAAACCCCTTCACAACAGCCACTCAAGTGAAGAACACTCTCCAGGAAGTAGGTGTATCAGTATCTAAGTCTACCATCAAGAGAAGACTTCATGAGAGTAAATACAAAGGATTCACCACAAGGTGCAAACCATTAATCAGCCTCAAAAATAGAAAGGCCAGAATTGACTTTGCCAAAAAACACCTGAAGAAGCCAACCCAGTTCTGGAACAGCATTCTTTGGACAGATGAGACTAAGATCAACCTGTACCAGAATGATGGGAAGAAGAAAGTTTGGAGGAGAATTGGAACAGCTCATGATCCAAAGCACACCACATCTTCTGTAAAACATGGTGGAGGCAGTGTGATGGCATGGGCATGCATGGCTTTCAATGGCACTGGGTCACTTGTGTTTATTGATGATGTGACAAAAGACAGAAGCAGCCGGATGAATTCTGAAGTGTATAGGGATATACTTTCTGCTCAGATTCAGCCAAATGCAGCAAAGTTGATTGGACGGCGCTTCACAGTACAGATGGACAATGACCGAAAACATACTGCAAAAGCAACCCAGGAGTTTTTTAAAGCAAAGAAGTGGAATATTCTGCAATGGCCGAGTCAATCACCAGATCTCAACCCAATCGAGCATGCATTTCACTTGCTCAAGACAAAACTTAAGGCAGAAAGACCCACAAACAAGCAACAACTGAAGACCGCTGCAGTAAAGGCCTGGCAAAGCATCACAATGGAGGAAACCCAGCGTTTGGTGATGTCCATGGGTTCCAGACTTCAGGCAGTCATTGCCTGCAAAGGATTCTCAACAAAATATTGAAAAGTAACATTTTACTTGGGGTTATGTTTATTTGTCCAATTATTTTTGAGCCCCTGAAATGAGGAGTGTTTGTATAAAAATAGCTACAATTCCTACATGTTTAATCATATATTTTTGTTCAACCCCTTGAATTAAACCTTAAAGTCTGCACTTCAATTCCGTTGTAGTTGTTTCATTTCAAATCCAATGTGGTGGCATGCAGAGCCCAAATCATGAAGATTGTGTCACTGTCCAAATATTTTTGGGCCTAACTGTATATCTCTACTTGCAATGTCCCAATTCTGGACAAAAGATCGAATGACAATGTCACTGAAAATTCTGTGATTAGGTGTTACTATTGCATTAAGATGTGCTGGTATATGTATATCGAAAGAAGGCTTGAGTATTCCCTTGGAGCATGGTAGGTGTGTCTGTATATGAGTTTTAATATAGAAGTGAGAGACATGATTTATCTCCTCTCACATTATTTATTGCCAGTTATCTTAGCTGGCCCTTAAGGCTACCCGTTCTGCAGTTTCCCTTTTGTTGTCCATTTTAATCCCTGACCGCTCTGCCTTTCTCTGTAAGCATCTTTCCTGTTCTCTCTGTTCTTTCTCCTTGTCTGATGTGTGTGTTAAAGGGTTGCTCCCGGAAGCTCAGAGAAAGGCATGTTCAATGAGCTGGAAGAGACAAGTACGCCCATATCTGACTGATGGGAATGTAATCAATACAAGCACTGCAGAGTGTGTCTTCACACAGACCTGCGCACAGCGCAACAGGTTTGTACGTGAATTTGTTTCGTGTGTGTGTGTCTTTGTGTGTTTGTGTATCAGCAAGTCTATCTGTTTCATGTATTCACGGAAGAACGCTTTTATGTAAGGAAAACCAGCGCAGACTGACTTTGTGGAGACCTGCTGTGACGCCACCTGGCCCACATGGAGCCAGGTTGTATTATTGTTTCCATGGTCCATGCACTCGTAAACCACATCGCTGAGATACAGTGTCAATATTTTTGTTACTCTTACTTATTGTCTGGTCATGTCTATCATCAAACACAGGGATCCTGTGGGATAACAAAACACTTAGAACGCTAAGTATAGACTGAGAATAGCAGAACATAATGGAAACATGCCATAAGAGATTAGTCTGTTCATCTTTCTTCCTCCATTGCGAGTGTGTCCAGGGGCTAATCTAATATCAGTAATTATTGTCAGAATTGTCAGTTATGATGATTCATGGAAGCCATTGCCAATGTAATCTGCTTGAGTTTTAGTGCAACCACATTTCATTGGATGAATCACAGCTGTTCGGAAACTAACAGAACTAGAGTCTATCACACACTTCGTTTAAAAAAAACCTATATAACTTTATTTATAGGGTGTAGTTACAATTAATACTACACTCACTCCATTATCGAAGATTGTAAAATGATGTGTGCTCACTATGAACAATGTCTTGCTTATCGATTGGCTCAAATCAATATCAAATACAAATCCCAGCCATGCAAATGAAACTGTGAAGGCCCATCAATCATGGCTCAGCACATCATTTTCAAACCAAATGAATCGTATCAGTCATGAGCACATGTTGTGACACATCAGAATAAAAACAATTCAATTATTGTACGACCAACGCAACCATGACAAAAGCCTCATCTCACAACCATTACCTACCTGACTAATTAATTATCTAATTGATCTTTGCCAGTGGCTGCTGCGTGCTGAGTCAGAACACCTAATTAACATTGGGCAAAAAAAGTCGACAAGATTGAATTGCTTATGGAATCATTATAAAACTAAAGTAATTTATCATCATAAAAAAATACTAGCTGAGGAAAACATTGAGTGTGCATTTTAGGTACAGTACCTGCAATCTACAACTATATGGCACTTATTTACAGGTTACAGATTTCAGATGTGAGAACAAATGGGTTATTTTGTCTTCCAACAAAAACATATATCTATGAAAACCCCTTAATTTGTATACGTGTATTGCTAATACACAATTTCTTCAGTGTTAAGATGTCAAACTATTTACTGCACATACTCCACCTTTCTTAACAGTGTGAATAGTGTACACATGCCCCACTGGGATGAAACAAATCCTGTTATTAGTGAAGAGACACCATAGAGAAACGTCCATGAAAGCAGTTACAAAAACGCGTTGGCATAGTATACACACTCCTCAGCCGAGTGGATACAGTAGTACCGGACAAGGGCATAAAGTACAGGATACAGGGCATTGGCATAAACACACACACGCAGGCATCCACCCATGCTTGCTCTCTCTCACTCACACACACACACACACACACACACACACACACACACACACACACACACACACACACACACACGTACGCACACACAGAGAGAGTAGAAGTAAGTGGGGGAGACCTGAGGAGGGGATTAGGGGAGTGAGAACATAATAATTATTCATCTAGTCAGTCCTCTCTGTCAGCCTCTGATTACACACCACTGAGCCCCTGTTCCCATGCATTTGCACAGACTCCCAGTTCACTCTTTCTGACCATTCAGGTACCAGTCACACCAACTGTCTTGCATGCTACAGAGTCTTCATATCTATCCCTCCATGTCCAAGGTCGTCCTGCATTGACTTCTTGCTCTAAACTGATACAGTAAAAAATAAAATAGGAACTACTTTCACCTTCCTCTCTACACGGTAGGCTATTTCTTGCCCCCGCATTGCTTCGTGCTGACCTGATTCTACAGTCCGATTCTCTCCCTCACTTTGTCACAGACTTTCCAATATGTTCCCCTTTCTTTATTCGTCCATCAAGGAAGCCCAGTATTTCCATAGCCGAGTTTCTCCCATTATCGCTCTCTTCGTCTCCCCTTTCTCCCAATGTCTCTCTGAGCAGGCTGTTTGATGTAGTGCCCCACTGTTCCAAAAGCGACAGGCAGCCGTGGGATGTAACATGGGGTTTGAAATCTCTGCGTGGGCCGTTGCCCAGTGCTCTGACAGCCAGCCCATCTACTTCTCATTACCTGCCTGCCCCTGAGCAGCCAACACTTTCAGGACTGGAGACTTGCAATCCATGAGAAAATCATCGAAATGAGTCACAAAGGAGCGATGACAGTTACGCCATTGGGAGGAAAATAATTGTACAGTAGGCTGTCATTTTTGTCATTAGGAGTTCATTTTGATTGCAGATTGTAATTTGAATCACAGGAAAATAAAGTATTTTGAGGTCACAAACTTAAAGGCAGAGTACTTTAAAACTCACATTACTCAAGGGAAATGTGTTATTGAATTACTTAATAATATGCAATAAACACAAATTTAAAAATAAACGTTCCATCGTTACGTCAATGACTGATAAAGTTAGCCTGGATACGATGGCTGCTCTCAGCATGAGGATTTCTATTTGCAATTCAATTAATATTCAATTTAGCATTTCCTAGGACACATTCATTTCGTTCCGTTTTAACAAACTAATTACCTGTAGTATAGGAAAAACATACTCTCATCAAAGTCTGTTCCGTGACTCCACGTTTCATCAAATTAACAGCCGTGATGTTTACTCCTCAAGAGTACAGAATGTAGAATAGAAAGATCAATGTTAAAATTCCACTGTTGTTAAAATACCCAGCAAATGACAGGAGACAGAGAGGAAAGACAGTAGTTATACAGAATGTTGTACGTATATTCAGAGAATATACCCTTCTTCATGACCATTAGGAACAACATATAGTCATCTAATGCAATGCAGGATGCATTTCAGAGCAACCTAAACTTTGTTGGTTACTTGAGAAGTAAATCTAATTTAAGTAAAAACTCTTGATCTTAGTTGTCTCAATATCTTACATTTTCTGTGTGCAGATTATCATCAGGAGTTTCCGATGTAATTTTCCCAAAATAATTCTGCCACATGATTGTTACATGGTGATCCTCTGCAACACAATTATCACATGGCTCTTCAGATATGATTCGCACATCTGTAAAAAGGCAGACATATTATCACCTATTAGCTATGGAATGGAGATAAAATGTTTTCATGCTCCTGTGTTAGTGGAACATATTTCTTTGCAATAACAATCTACCAATGGCGAGTTAGGTGATGTAATGTATTTTTAAGATGTAAGGCTAAATCTGTGAACGTTAGGAAAGGAAACATAATTATATCGTTGTGGTATCAATGTCTCTGCATGTGCCGACAATATTGTTGTGCCAGCTGATATGGATATTGCATTGAATCAAAAACATATTATTATCTCTGAAATGGTAAAGTATGCACTGACATTAACTCATGCCCTTTTCTTTTCTTGTGTTCCTTTACCTCGTATTGTGAACAGTCCCATATTTGAGTTTGTCTGTTTTCCACAGAGGTTAACTGAAAGGTAAGAATTTCTTCAATTTTGACCTTTGTGCAATGCTACTTTTTCTGAAAAGCAGGCAGGTACGATAAGCAAGAGAAGGACAAAAAAAAATCTATTTATTTGTTTTTGTTCTTTAAAATGTCATTCATTCCTTCTCAAAGCTATATTGACTGGGGTTACAAAGGAAATGAATTATTATCTGTGTACAGAAGAGTAACAAACCCTTCTGAACAGACGCACAATAGGAATTCATACTTGGGATGTGCGTATCTATCAAGTTTATTGCAATTTAATAATGCATCAAAACCTGAGGCAAGAGAGAAATACTTGGACCCATTATACAGACAAGAAATAGCTGTAAGCACAAAAGGTTTTAGTTTTCAAGACAATGGGAAATCCTTGGCCAACGACTTAAGAGTTGTTTGTAAAGCTAAAATAATGTCACGCTCTGTGGAAAACCCAATCATGCCTGAAGCAATATCCATGAATGACAAAACCATTCTGCTGTTGACTTTTTCAGAATGTAGTTGTCAGAGAAATTGTGGCAAATTGAGAGTGAAAAATCTCAAATAAAGTGAAAGAAAGAGTCTCTCATGGATGAATGAACACAGTGGTAAGAATCACCTTGTCAATCACGTTCGTCCATTTTGACGTTGCCAAAGCCACGGTGGTCAAGTTAGACTTTTCTAATTTCCTGATGCTATTGTTGAGTTGAATTATTTTCCATTTTAATTGATCAAATTGATCTAGACATATTTTACAGCAATGTTTGGACATAATTATTTATTAGTTATAAATTATGTAATACTCAATGCAGAACACAGAGGCATACATAAGTTCATTCAATTTTTAAAATTGTATGTTAATTGTTTAACTTAATAGTAAAATACAGACACACAAGCTTTTTGACTTTCTAGCTTTTGAACAAAAAAAACAACATTTAGAACAACCCCCATATTTCAGTCAGTAGTGTTATAGTGTCTAAGAGTCTGCTATTGACATTAGTTAATAAGCACAGTTTGTTCACCCTGAATAGCGCTGCAGTGAAAATTAAGTTATTATTGGCATGCATCTATTGGTTGCTCAGATAGTTAAGCAGCCCTTATTCTTGATTAAATTACTTGAAACAAAAAAATGCCTTTACCTAAAATGGCATTGTAGAAGTAAAGGAGTGTTTGAGCCTTTTCATGCCAACGCATTGTGGATTATTCAAAACCACTTAAGGGACAAAATTCCCCGACCAGAATCATATTGTAAATGCTAATTTGACAATCTTTAGAAGCACTGAAGCACTTTAGAACTTGGAAACAGCATTATGAAAGTGTTGCTTGGAATCCGTGTGGTGTTAACCTAATGTTTCTGCAAGCTCATTAAGTAATTTAAATAGATCAAATAAATAACATACACATAAGTTTAAAATAAACCTAAATAAAATACCTAGATTTTCACTTCACATGATTTCTGACCATAGAGCAACTAAGACCCCCATTAGACATATCCCCATGATTAGCATAAGCAGTAATCTAACAACAGTACCTACACTACATTATGTATATCCATCTGTGTGGATAGATGGAAAACCCTCTCGCTCAAGGAAGTTTTTTTGTAGCTGTAATATGAAAATATTAACACTTTATTGATCTTTTTAGCCTGATGACAGACTCAAATAATTTTAGAGAACAATGTATCTAAATCTAATTAAATGTCTTTTATACATTTGAGGCCAAACCCAGGTCAAGAACTGAAGAGAAAAAAAAGCAGTTGCAATTCATCACTTTAATTGTTACACCTTAATAGATAACACTCGTAGTTGTGCCACTTGCATCGTAGGATATTTTATGAAACCATGACAGACGTGTACATGAGAGATGAAAATGTACGTCAAACAGTTCTGCCATCTAAGAAGTCTGATTTGAATGAAGTGTTATCTTACATTAAGTTCTGATGCCATGGAGGAAAATGTCAAGATTTTATCTGAAGGATAAACCAAGGTCGGTTAAAAATATGTAATTAAAAATGCCAATCAGACCTTTTGTGAATAGATAAGCTGGTCCTCCTAGGAGCAACGCAATCAATAGCCAAAGCTTATGAGAGTAATTTAACTTTCAGGGAGGTGGATATAATAAACAGTCAAACTAAATCTCAAGGTTGGTGACAAACCATATGTTTCTGTCAGACAGCTGAAAATAGGAATTTATAGGTGGGCTAAGCTGATGGATGAGTCAGCATATAAAGGTTGAGTTGACCAATCAATCAGACCATGTTATTGGCTGAAAAGGCTCACTCCAAAATAACAGTGTGACCCTCTCAATCAGGTCACCCACGGGAAATGGCCCTTCCACTCTCCTCCAGTCTGGAAATGACTGAAGAAGACTGAGATAGGTCATTGCTCATTCTACCTCCAGCCAAATGAATGTGAATACATCTTCCAGTACTTATAATTGGTTTGTGAGGTAATTAGCAAGCAACACCGGTGGTTGCTGTAAGTCACCTGGAAGACAACCTATTTCAAAGACAGAGTCTGATTAAGATTAGAGATTTTTTTGTAATTGGTTTTTGAAGAAGACATGAACTACGCTTTATGGCAAAGGAAAACAGTTCAAAATGACACACAAGGAGCTTAAAATAATAACATTTGTTGGGGTAATTTTGTTTTTACATCAAAAACATATCAGCAATTGTAGATGGTAAAATGAGCTGCTGTCATACCCCAATAAAATTGAATGTCAATCCCCCTGACCTGCTCCATGCTGCCACCCGTCAACCTCATCTCCACCTGTGATTACAGTAATTTCACCAATCAGAGGCAGCGTGCGACCTCTGACATCATAGCTCCTGCCTTGTAATCGTGGGAGAAGTTGAGCACTCCTCTGTCCCTTCAGGTAGCTAATGTTGCCATTAGAAAGCCATTACTCTCCAGTGAGACCCTGAGCACGACCACTCCAGACAGAAACACAGCAGATCCCTCTCCTTACTGTGGACAGGATAATTAGCATGGCAGAGCTCATAGAATGGAACGCTATTGGCTGATGTTAATCAACAAGCCTCGTGTTCACAATGACGTAAATGGGTATGGGGACAATTTACCATGTCAGTGTACGTTAATCAGCCTCGGATTGTAGAGGGTAGGGAGAATGTAAAGCATCACCATAAAATGCAGTAATCCTTAAATTACCTTACATTAGGTTCTAAAATGTTCTCACGTTCAAAAAAGATGTATTAAAAAATAAAAGCCTTGCTTTTATAGTTTCATCAAAGTTAAGTAATCCTGGAGTCTTCTAGCGGGTGATCTCACTTCCAGCAGGCTCTGGAGCTTGGATATTTGCTGACTTCCTTCAGCAGGTGTTTTATAACAGTTCTTTTATATAAATACCTGTAATCATATTTCACTGTAAATATCATAAAGCTGTCACTGCCTGACTGTGATTGATTCCGGTTTGTGCTGGTGGGCAGAGGAATATTGTTCCAAACAGGGACTTCATTACATAGCTGCCCTGACACACACAGTGGATGGATGGGATCCATGTTGAGGTGGGCCACAATAACAATACTAAGTCTTCTCCAGTGCTTGACTATGTGGAACAACTCATTGCAAGGGATCTGAGACCATTCATTATAGAATATTCCAGGTGCTTAATAGTTCTTGGTCCCCGCTTGTGCAACCTGCTTTTCGGCTTAGTCGAAAGGTTTTCAACAGGATTTAGGCCAAGGAGGTATGAAGATTTTGAAAGCGTATTTTGATGCCTGTGCCAAATTTATTTAGGTCGATTTGTTTGGTTTCATGTCATTTTTGTATTCTCTGAGCTTATCCATATTGATGGAAGGCTAAGGAAGTTTGGTTTGTGTGACATCACATTATTTTCTGAAATCGGGAGTTATCAATACATTTTTCAGAATTCCAGGTCAGAATGTATGAGTCAAAAGTTAAACAGGAATATTTATAAATCAGATTTTCTTTAAGAATTTCAAAAGGTATAAATAAAGACACAATTTGGTGAAAATCTTTTCTAAAAAGGATTAGTTTCTTCTGCAAAAATACTACTCTAGTGAAAGGTTAAATAATTTTCGGGTGAGTGGAGGACACTGTTCCTGAGGCAGAAAGAGAATTATCATGATCCATTTCTTGTTCTTAGATTCATTTAAAATGATTTAACAAGTGCAATGCGTCAATTCATAGTCATCTTTAGTGTTTAGAACTTCAAAGCGCATTAGCAGTTTCAGGATGCTATTTCCTCATTAATCTGTGCAATTGGCTCACAAGCCTCCCTCTGTGTTTAACATCCTTTCTTCTGCCTGAGGGGGTGGCTCTTTTAAATAGCACAGCCCTATACCAACTAACCAGAATATAAATTTGAGCTGGATGTGTTCCATGTATCTTAATAAACGGTTTGTTGTGGCCACAGAGTTATGACTGTCAGCAATGTTCCAGAACTGACAATAGGGGTTCATCTTGCAAAAACTTTAGGTGACAGGAGATACTTATTTGTTGTTTGGCTCAGTGGTGAACTGTGAAATTTCATAGTATGTCTCAGTTTGCTGATGGGCTTATTTATCAGGAACACAAAACTGTCTTAATCCAAACGGCTACCACAGGAGTCCCTGTGTGCCACCGGTATTCCACCATCTCCAAATCTACATGCTCCGACCAACTCTTTTGAAAGTGTAATATCCTTCAATTGAACATGTTTTATAGGGTATCCCAGTTAACACCGGCTCAAATTGAACCAAATTAGAAATCCTACACCATCCTACTTGATGGGATTCTCTACACCAACATGGGGGTTGCAGCTGGTCTCAAACGGATAAATGAATTGACATCAGAGGGTGAAACAAGTGACCTTGAGTAACTTTACCATAAGGCACTAAGTAAAAATAGACTTCACTGAATCACTGTGGACAGAGTGTTAAGAAATCTGTGGGCAGGTATGTTGTTGTGACCAAGGACTCATTTGTGCAGCTGACCAGAGCAATACATTATTGATCATTTTACATTTTGTTTTTGTTTTTGAACAAAACCCTTTCTCAGAGTAGCTTGCTCTAGTCTAACGTAAATTGTCTGATTGTCATTCTGCTGTCGTGAAGGTCAGCTGTGTCTGTGGTCAGTCAATAGTGTTAGACAATCTAAGTGAACTTAGGGCACTCGTTCTATTTGTGATGCATCATGCAGCGTCAAGGTCAGTTTTGACATCTTTGGGATTCTGCTGTCATGCTGATTAAATTAGCCCTCCTCCCAGCCATGTCTTCATGTTCTCTAATGGGCCATGAGATAGCTGCTGGGAAAATGAAGTGCTCCTCGGTTATATAGCAGAGCACACAATCAAGTGGCATCGGCTGAGATAGAAAAGTGTGGCCACAAAATATATTTAGATTCCATCAAAAGGCTATTTATAATATTGTACATTACAACCGAATAGGACTATTGCTTTAGTGGGTCATGCTTAACTTTCTGTCAGGACAAACATTTAAATGAGTTACTCAGAGCAGGAACCCATACTTTACATTTTCCAAGTTTCTAACTTTTCATATTTGCCAGGTTCCTAATCCCAGTCCATTTTAGTATTCCTTTAGGACCGTGAAATAGAGACAGGACTTTCTAGTCTTGCCCTCCGAGTCCACTCTCCCACATCAATCATTATTTTTGAGAATTTATTGATTAAGCTTTAGTATTTGCCTGGTCATATAAAGCATTCTTTAGGATGTAATACATGTTTTGGAATGTTACGTTTAATTAGTAAATTACCTCATAATTGTCTCATAACTGTTATGAAACCAATGCTGGCCTACATCTGACATCTGTTTACTGGACGAAAGCTGGAATAATTCCCAAAATAGTTTTAAAAGAAATTCCAGGATATTGGGAAAAGTCATGCAAAACATGTGTCCTTGTTACCTAGTTATTATAACAATATCTCCAGCAACTGAGTTATTAGTAAAATATTTACAGTTCACTTGTTATTTGTAATTACAAAGCTACACAATCTTTTGTCTAGTAGTCAATCTCTGAGGTTTTCTCTATTTTCTTCCCCAAATCAGCAGAACTCAGTAATCTTTATGCATCACCTGTCATGCCACAATTGGTGCTAATTCACCCACATGAACGAACCATTAAAAATTACGTTTACATGTTTTTTTCAATTACGATTACACTGAACAGTTTTTTTTACAGTTGTATCTATTTCTCCCACATCCCATTTCAGACATTTGAGACCACACCTTTTGGTAAATAAAGCCAATAGCCCTTCTTGCGGTAGGTTTCTGCTGTGTTCAGAATGCTGCTGCTAGACTTTAACAAAGACCCAAAAACATGAACATATTGCATCAATTCTCAGATCATTAAACTGGCTCCCTGTGTGTCAGAGAATTCATTTTAAAATCATATTCTAGTCACTAAATAATTTGGGGCTAAAATATATTACCCACATGCTAATATCGTATTCTAGACCCCTCAGGTAATCTGAAACAGGCCTCTTAACTGTTCCCAGAGTTCAAACTAAGAAAGGTGAAGACAATTAGCTGAAACCAACTTTTAAAAGATCTCAGACTGACTTTTAAATCCAGATTAAAAATGTATATGTTCTAGATTGCGTTTGGCTGAATTGTTCTTTCCAAGTAATTTGATTTCTCTTCTTACAAATGTTATTTTTCATTTATTTGTATTTTATTTCTTCTATGTATGTTTCTGATTGCCTTGTGTAAAGCACATTGAATTGCCTATGTGTATGAAATGTGTTATTCAAATACACTTGATTTGATTTGTGTAGTCCTGCTTACTTGCAGCTCCACAGCGTGAAAACTGCTCGGGTTGACCATTCAGTACAGGATGGTCCAGGGACTGTCTCAGTGTGATTTGGGGCTCACAGCACTGATGACCATTGGGAGTATCGGCTTCCCAGAATCAGTGTTACAGTTTACATTTATCACCGTCATGAGGTCTGTTCTAACTTCAAGGGAGGGGATAATTTGTCACGGGCGATTATCTCAGTTGCACTTGCCTTCCTTATAAGCTTCTTCTGATGCAGATACTCACTGAACACATGAAGGAAATCCCTTCCTCACACATGGGTCTCACACTGGCATATCTCTAGCAGCCTGAGTGATTTCCTAATCCCGAGAGTGACTCAATCCAGGATGGAGAAAGAACGGCTTTATATGGGCTCAGCCCCAGAAAGAGAAAAATTGGGCCTTCTCCTCAGCCCAGTTCATGAGTAGCCCGTCAACCTAGATCAGCGTCATAACGCACATTTTCTATCCCTTATGTTCCCACTTCCCGGTCACTGTTTTGTTTTTTTCATCTCTCATACTTTCTGTTCTGGCACCTTATTTCCCATTCACTTTGAAGTTATCATTATCCTTCAGCAATATCATCTATCACAATTTTATTACAGTAAAAATGTACATCCAAAATATTGTTGCTTCATTGCTGTCAGAAATAATTAATTCGTTTTATGATAGCAGTTGGGAGGCATCAGCTTTCGACAAAATAAGTGTAGGCATAAACAGACATTTTGCCGTTAAAATATATGTAATTGGAGAGTTTTTGTATGTTAAATTGGTCCTAATGTTCCAAAGGCTGGTAGGAAAGTGAATTGATGTGAATTGATTGCTGATGGGGCGTCCACAGCTTTCATCTGCTGACGCTCTCTAATCCTTGTGCTCGGGTGATGTCAAGGAGGAAGAGGCTAGAAGGAAAGAGGAAGCACATTAATTCTGAAGTAGAACTCCTGAAACCGCAGGAGGCCAGACTCCCTCAGCGACCTCTCCACTCCGACTGCTGTTGGCCCTCTGCAGCCAGCCTGATTAGTCAGGATGTTCCCCCAATTGTCCATGTGCTAAGCTAGGGTTTGTGAAACAAAGCTGGTGTCAGAAGTAATTTAGAATGAGGACCTGACTGGTTCCAATGCAGGGTATACCAGCCGGACTGCATCTCGTATTTATACTGTAGCGTTCAATATATTGCGGTAACGAGGGTAACAATGACGTAATCTTAGAGAATTACATTTAAAAAAAATAAAGTAAAAATTAAAATATCATATATATATATATATATAATATATATATGATGTATATTATATATAATATATAAGTATAAAGATACAGTACTTTATTTTCCAAGCTGTTGTTCGTTAATACACAAATCATCTGCTTCAACTGCTGTATCATGCAACTGACCAAATTCAGGTAAAATAGAACATGAAAAAATAACTCCTGGTCAAATAGAGCAACTAGAATTAGATTAAGCCAACCAAATGAGTAAACCAAATGAGTTTATCCATTTGAGAGAAACGCATATGGCGTTCCTTTCTCTTTGTCACAAAACCTTTAAATTAAGCACTAAATCTCATGCACCACTGTCCTTATATGCACTAACCAATGAGAATTTGCTCTTCACTCTGGAAGAATATTTTTTGTTTGTAACGAAGGACAACCAAAAATTCAAATCTTGATTTGCCAGACTGATAATGCAGAATTATATCTTTATAATTCTGTTGTAGAAGGCAGAGGGAACTTAAAACAGATCACATCCCAAAAAGGGTAACTTTAAATGACAAAGGGGCTGCACATCAAGTCAACAAAAGGGCTGATTGTCTTGTTCCATGCGCCAAGGGTACATTTTACGAACACCTGCTGCTGGTCAAACACTAAATCAACAAATCGATATCGAGTTGACACCTGTGGTGGGGTCACACCCACACCAACAAAACGTCACTTGTTTTTCAGGCCTGAAACAGTTCAGCAGTCAAAAGACTTAACAGACGTTAATCATCATTCTATTCACCTTATTGACACTTTACATCAATAGGCTACTGAAAAAAAGTAGTGAAAATGTGAAGTGTCCGGGCTACTTTTTTAAAATGAAAATAACGAGTAGGAGTAATTATGCATGGCAAAACATCTAATAAAAACGATTGATTGTGAATCGTGCTTTTTCGTCCACTATGGTGCAGAAGATGTTGTAATGGTTTGGCTGATATTTTGGCTGTTGTTTCCGAACAAAACAAAACTTTGTTATTCTTCCTTGTGTTTTTCTCTGGATTTTACAGTGTACAGATGTAGCTATTTTTTTTTTCTTGTACCTGTGGGAATAGATTGCAAGTCTTTAATTATCGACCTGCGTGTGACAAGGAAATACTCATTACGTTATAGCTGCTGAGTATCATCACCCCCTCACCATTAAACAATGCTGCCCTTAGGAGCTGTTTAAAAGTCACCTCTCGACAATGCTTCACTGATCAAGCACCTTCCAATGTAGTGAGGGTCACCCAAGGAATAAACCATCATCACCAAAGGCCAGATTGTCAGTAAATGTAGTGCAGTCATTCAGTTATGATCTTTTATTATTCAAAACATTTTGATACATGTTCTTCCTGAATTTCATGGGAATATTAGATGAATTTAATTGTGTTTATATTTTATTGTCCAGCACATTTTAGATTTTTTTTTTTAAACGGCATGAAGAAAAATACATTGACATACTGTTGCTTCAGTGAAAAGGAAACCATGCTTGTTTCCACATACTGTAAGCTTCTCTTCAATTGTTTGTCTACAGTTCACAACACAATGTCATTGCCTTTTCATTGTGCTTCATTGGTGTAGTCAGCAAGAGGCCAGAATGGTGGCATAACGTGAAAACAAAGTGTCTAGATAACCTGGCTATACGTGAGGCTGAGGTGGACAGTGATTCAGCATTTACACACGGCTTCTAAGGGAAGCTCCATAGTTGCTCAATGTTTTGTCGAGCTATATTTCTAAACCATGGTTTTAGCAATCATGACGACAGTATGTCATCCTGGTTTATAAAGGTAATAACATTCCTGCTAGGTAAAACATCAAATGTACACACATTTGAATATGTCAATATTTTTCCCAGTTTTAAACGAAGAAAAGGCTTTCACCAATACAGTAATTTTGCTTGTAACAGCAGGGAATAACATATGACATAAGATTTCCACAACCCGTTAGGCATGTACTGTAGTCTAAACAGTTGCATCCACACCTACAGACTTTGTGGCTGCTTATACAATCCCAACTTGCATTTCTGTGTGTGTGTGTGTGTGTGTGTGTGTGTGTGTGTGTGTGTGTGTGTGTGTGTGAGTGTGCGTGTTGGTTTACCGCACAGACACAATTAGTTGAATGCAGAAAGAAACAGTTTGCATTATCATTCCATTAACATACTAATGTTGCAATTTGCCTGTTTTGTCTCTATTCTCTTTATAGAGGGAAATATTATGACCTCATTCACCCAGCTGTGCTTTCTTCCCCCATTAAAATATATCTATTGTATAAAGCCATTACCAAAAACTGTTAGAGTTCATATCTTATTAAGTAGTTCCTGCTGGGAATGTTAAGTACCAAAGCAAATATCTGAAATGCTGTATTGTTGCCCTGACTGTGTGTTCATTTTAAGGCACAATATACATAAATTTCTACCTGGTGGCTTTGGACTGAAAAGTATTTCCCAACCACCTTCCAAAAACCTGGTAGCTTGACAAATACAAAATTCCTCGACTATCAAGGTACATCCCTTCCCTCTTTACTCATGCAGAAAACACAAAAGCGTTCACGGGTACTCCTCTGCAGAGTTTGAGACGGTAGCACCCCCACAGTCTGGACTGAGGTCAGCTCTATTTAAGGAGCAGACAGCCAGACTCCTGGAGCCAAGCAGAAGGGATGACGGACCAAGACAGAGGCGAGCATTGGGAAGTGGGAAGCCTAGTAACTTGAAACCAACCTAGAGGTGAAGCCTCACTCTAAAAGATCATATGTATTCTGACCGACACACACACACACACACACACACACACAAACAAAAACACAATCATGTATACACACACAGAGAAAGTATGTGTTCCTTTTGTTTGTGTGCATCAGGAGATTATTGGCCTTTATTTCTGTCTCTTCCACTATAACCTCGTTATCAAGGACACTGCTTATGAAACAATGATACATACGGTATAAAGGACTTATCCACATTCTCGTCATAGAGTGTGACTACTGACAAGAAACAAGTTGAACCTATTCAGAAGTTTGTGCAGTAATGGAACAATTCCACACAAGACAAAAACAGAGACTGTGATTAAATGATTTGTGACTTGGTAAAACGCACATAGACTTAAACAGTTTCTGCTTTCTAATGATTCAGATTACTTATTTTGTTTTAGAAATCTGACAAAGCTTGGTGGGATTATGCCTATGGAAGGGTCAAATTTAGAGTTTACAAACTGTAAACACAAAAAAATTTGCTTTGTCACAATTCATATAAAAAATAAAACAGGCTTGTTCAGAAGCAATCCCCTGAAACTCTTTATACGTTTTTTTTCTCCCAACACTCCAAATAGGTTTCCAAATTCTATTCGGCTCTGATTTTATAAATTAGACTCTAGATTTAGTTACAACAAGCTCTAACTAACTTTTCACATTTCTTTCTCAAACTGAAAACTTTTCCTCTCATAGAGAATGCAGGAAGGAACAAACTGTGCTTGAAAAAAAGGCAGCATAAATGCACTCAGCAGGGTGTAAGATGCCATTTCAGATCTGGGGGTGATGATTGATGTAATTAGAGCTAATGACCCAGCCCACCGTTTAGCTCATCCCTCACGCTAGGTGGGGTATGATCTGATTTAATGAACTGATATATTATACCTCCTTCGCGTGTCTTGTGTGTTGCATTTTGCTCTGGTGTTTGTTTAGAGCCAAAGATTGAGGATATATACAGCAACAGCCAGAGCATATGAAGGGTTTGAATTGGCTGGTTCTTCACCTAATTGTAAACCTATACATGTAAAAGAGTTGTACAATAAATAGCTATGGAAATGTGTGCTGTAAGGTGTCAGGGTCCTCTGCACTTGCCGCCAGGTCTCAGCCGAGTAGCCAGTAGAAGCGCTCCAAATCACCCTGATTGTTTTCACCTGTTGGTATTATTTCCCATTTAAGCCTGGCTGTTCTAACTTGTTCTGTTATTAAGTCTATGGCCCTGTCCACACGAATATGGATATTTGCCCGCTACGTTTTCTTTTTAAATCTCAGTTTTAGTCCCATAAAACACCGTTTGTGTGTGGATGCGAACCCCGAATGATGAGAACTTTCTTTTGTTAAAACATGAGTTTTGTAACTCACCTGAAGAAACCTACCTTGAGTCCTCCCTTCTCCTGCACCCCTATCATAAGTATTGGGAGACAGCTTGATGTGAAGTAATAAGCTGCGTATCATATGGAATACTATTGTTTAAAAGTCTCCTCCTTCCTCTGGCCCATTATGCACACGTTTTGTCGTGTCGTTGACTTTTTCCTGACCTTTTGTTTTGCCAGTTAATATATGCTGGTGCAGGATCATTGATATTTTCTATTAATAGCGAAGGCCGCTATGCGTGGTTCCCTAAACCTCCATTGGGGATCCATGCCAAAACTGTATTTTTTGATTTCCCTCATCAGACGTTTGTAGCACATACTCTCCTTCCTCCATGACTCTATACCTCTGGGAGTGGGAGCTGTGTATAGCTTTATGGAACTCAGCCGATATAGTGACCACCTCACCACCATGTCCAAACCTAAGTGACCGGTAGACTACCGCATTAAACACTCATCCACCATACCTGTGGATGACCGGATGTTTGGAGAGGAATGTACTTTTCTAAAGAAATTTTGGGGACTTGCAGGGGAATCCCCTCAATACTACCTTTAGATTCCCCTAAATAGTATGTTTTTTTATGCTCAAACAAAAAGTAGAAAGAAAATAGCTGCACTGTATCTGGCCTATTCCCCGATACACCCTGAAAATCAATATCATGTTGCGCGGTTGTACTCTATTTTGAATTTAAATTATTTAATCCTAAATAGTTGTCCTGTGCATGCTTGTATGTGTTTGTGTGCGTGTAGTAGGTCTGTGTCTGTGTGCCTGTGTGTGTGTGTTTTAAAAATGATAAAAACATTGCAAACATTTCTCATTGGAACTCATTTTGTTTAGACTAGTGTTAATTTGTCAGACACAGCTATATCCTCTGGGCCTGTATAGAGCATGTGATTGCAATTGCTCCAAATAATTTGCTCTCAGTGTGATGCCGCGTTTTAAATGCCATTATGCCATTACCCCAGTCAGATGTTTGTCTCCACGTGATGCATAGTCAACTAACCAATGTCACACCTTTTTGCATTCTCAATACATCTTTAGATGAAATGTTTGGCAGCCTATATAGATTTAAAATGGACAAATGATCACATTTCAAAATCAAAGAAAATCAAGGAACCTATATACTGCATACTGCATGTGAAGCGTACATATTTATATTATGATTTGTAAAAACGTCTCAATCTGTTTACTTTAAAAGATCCAGAAGTTGACCAGAATGTTCATTCTTTTTTTTATTGAATTTAAATATTGACAACCTCATCAATATTGAATATCAGACTAGAGTTTACTGCCACGGTGGTGGAGCCTGACATTGACTTTGACATTGACCGAAGAGAATAGACACCATGTTCTACGGCCTTTTCACGATGCGTGCCCCTGGAAACAAACCTCAGTAGTCTATGGGCTTCTATGGCATGTTGCCGGGTCAGGGCGTTTAGACAAAGGACCTGCAGGCTGTCAGGTATAAAAGAAACCCTCTACCAGGTAGGAAGTCAGTTGACCACCGAGAGCATTAACAACACAGGCAGCAGCAGCACATCAATCATCCAAAATGACTTCCATGAACATGGGCAAGGTGAGGTTTTCTAAAGACTCTGAAAATTGCTTTTTAGTATGTATGCACATCATTTTCACATTTCTCTATTCTTTACAAGCATACAAAATGTTCATCAAATGATCCTCTGTCTGTTCAGATCATCTTCTACGAGGATAGGAACTTCCAGGGTCGTTCCTACGAGTGCATGAGTGACTGCGCCGACATGTCCTCCTACCTGAACAAGTGCCACTCCTGCAGGGTGGAGAGGGGCTGCTTCATGGGCTACGACCGTGCCAACTACATGGGCAACCAGTACTTCTTCAAGAGGGGCGAGTACTCTGACTACATGAGCATGATGGGCATGAGCAACTGCATCAAGTCCTCCCGCATGATCCCCATGGTAAGACCTCCGGAGAGTCAGACCTGACTTCTGCCACAACTGGAGCTTTGCTTTGTGGACACGTGTGCATGTGTATTCAGTCCACACAGTCAAGTCAAATGTGGGACACGTATATGGACATATTGATGGTTAACAGTAGATCATCCAGCTAAGTACACGCATTTTGTATTACAGCACAGGGGTAACTACAGGATGAAGATCTACGAGAGGGAGAACTTCGGAGGTCAGAGCTACGAGATGATGGACGACTGTGACTCCACCATGGACCGCTACCGCATGAACAACTGTATGTCCTGCAACGTGATGGAGGGCCACTGGCTGATGCACGAGCAGCCCAACTTCAGAGGCAGGATGATGTACATGAGGCCCGGCGAGTACAGGAACTTCAGCAACATGATGGGTGGGATGAAGTTCATGAGCATGAGGCGCATCAACGATTCTTATTACTAGACTGTGACGCATCCATGTCATCCTTAATAAAATGTTGTATTGTAAAGTATTGTGTCTCAAGAAATGTGTTTCAGCGGTCCTCCTCTTGCATTCGCACACAATCGTGCAAAAATAATATTTCTAAAGGAACATTTCTGAAATTATAGGGAAGGTAGTTACGTGACAACATACATTTGCAACTTCATTCACCTCTACCATTTCACTGTCATCAACTGGCTACAGTGTCAGTGTCAGCATATTTTAGCTATTCTTGCATTTTTGCCATTGTCATACCTCGAGGGGTGACTTCCTTCACCTAACCACAAACAAAAGGGGCACAACACAAGCTGAGATCGTCTGAGGCCTGCTAGGATGAGGTCACCTCTGGGTTTTTATAAGAAATATAAAAAACTATCTATAAAAAACCTACCAACGTGGCCAGTTCATAAGCGCCTGCGGCTTCTCCAGATTGCAACTCAGAGAATATTCTGGATCCACAAACACACAGGCAGCTCGCTGACTGATGATCATAGGAGCAGATATACTGGTTGAGTATTAATCAAAGTCAACAAGTTATGCTACACTGCATTGCAGCTTAAGAAGCTATGAACTCATAACTCAAAAATTTTCCTTTTCAAACATGGTCAATGTTATTTGTCAGTTTGTACTCACTTTTGATGCTGATTAGGTGGTGGCATAGGGAGAAGACCAAAGCGCTTTTAAAAAGTATTGAATAAATACACATATTAAATGCTACGTAACGTGCTAACCTATAATTTACAGTAATAAAGTATTGAGTTTGATGCTAAATTGGCAGAATCTGTTCCCCATGAGTCGAGCTACCAACTACAGTCGGTAAAATGGATATTGACCCATGCAGGTCAAAGTAACAAAACAACAGACTCAGAATACACATATAATTACCACCGCTGTTATCCCCTTATCCTCAAATTATTTCTTTAATTATAATCTTCATTTCTTTATTCAGGGTCGACTGACTGAGACGTCTGTTTTGCATCAGTGCCCTGTTTACAAGGCACGTAATGAAAAATGTAATAAAACAACAAAACAAGATAAAGAAAAGGAAACTTAACAAATAATTCAAATGTGTTATGATTGAATAGATGTTTACAGTCTGTCCAAACAAAACCTCACGGTCGGTCCTCCACGGAATGGCTAAGCACATATATATACAGTATATATAATATGAAAGACTAGTTCTTCATCATAAATTGCCTAATTAGAATGAGTACAAAGTGGTATTCAAATCACATCCATTTAGACTGGGTCTCAGCATATGCGGACAATTGTCTTCCTTTCTAATCCTGTAAATATTACTACTACTCAATGATTGTATTCATCTCTAAGAGAAAATTGGCCAGAATTAATGTCTCAAGTATTATTTTCTAGCTTGACAGAGTTCTTCTTCTTCTTCTTCTTCTTCTTTGGAATTTTTACAGTTGCAGATTACTAGAGCCAGAAAGAAGGCATATGTTTATCTTTATTGAACAAATATTGATTTAGTTGGGAGCAGATGACAGCACATGAAGGACAAACCATTGCGTACACTAAACTGTGCACACAGGGAGTGTGATTTGAGAGCGGTTCAAACCAATGAAACTTTGACACTCCTCTATACATTAAGTACAATATAATTTTGATAGTTATAGGTTATTAATCTAAAACTGTAACTATTGCAACTCTCGCAATAATCCCATCGATGATATTTAGTTATTTGAAATGTTGTCTTTAGGGCAGACCTTAGTACATAGTGAAATAATCTCATATTAAGTAGTGGTATGCTACAAAGCAAGCTATTTAGTCTTCTGCTTTGTTCTTTCAGCAGGGGGCATCCATATACTCCCTATGGCCTGGACTACTTTAAAGACAAGCCACATTTACAGGGTCTAATTTATTGAGTATCTAAAGGTTTCAAATTGCCTGAAGCCTGTTAATTATGCAGACTGACAAGTTCATATTTAGAATTTTCACCCATTCATTAAAAACTCTGATGCCACTAACGAAGCTGTGATAATCCACAGGAAAATGACTTTTAAACGGGCACACAGCATATGGTGCACACCCCTCAAAACCGCCAGAGTTTAATTAATCGTAAATGTGTCCCCTTTGCCTTGGGGCACCAAATTAAATGCATTTTAGGGGAATTAGATAATAGCCTTAGCCCTTTTAATACCACCAAGCCGTCTCACCAATATGCTGCATTTGTTGAGGGTATTAAGAATGTTATTGACACTAATAAATAATAGCCATTTCAGACTCACTGGCTGGCTACTGCACTGAACAACATAAACTGTTAGATTTGTATGTATTTGTCTGCATCACTGTGTAAAATGAAAATATTTTTTGCAGAACCCTTAATGGGTATGCTTAATGAATAATTTAATAATGCGACATGTGCTACTGTGCGATTGTACATTAAACCAATTGAATGCCAATGTCAGTCGCTACCTATTTATTTGTATTTTTTTTTACTCGATTATTTATTCTATTCTAATCTAACCATCACTATAGCATCACAGCAGACTATGAAATATTCTAAATTGCAGTGTTTTTTTTGGGAGCGTTTTGGTCAACCCCCACTCAGTATCCTTTCACTACGCTGATCTAACTTGCATCACGCCATCCTTTTTTTTTTTTTTTTGACACCTGTTATCTGATATTCTTTAACTTGGCTGAAGTGGTGTAACTCTGCTTCTTATCTTACATAAAGGGATAAAAAAGTGAATAGAGGAATTGAAATTCTTCAAGTGTCTGACTCCCAGATTCTGGGAATGGATTAACAGAGAAGTTCTGAAATGGCAGTAGGTTCTTTTGAAACTTAATTTGTACTTGAATCTTTGACCTTATTCTTACAAACAAAAAGTAAAGTAAAATGCTAATACATACTGTGCTGTTCAACTTTCTCAAATCATTATTCATCTATCATGGCATGAGTTAGAAATGGCTTTTCACATAATGCTGGACTGACATATTGCTTAGGCTGAAGTGATTTTATGCTAATGATGCCGTTTCGGACATTCTTAGCCCTTGATTATGCTGCTAATCTTGGTCCGAACATGCAGACCAAGTGGCTTAAGAGTATCAGTGGGTTAGTTGTGCCTCTTTCTGGTGTCCCAGTGATCTACTGACAGATGGCGAGGCAGGGTGACTTTCTGTCCAACATCGTCTTCATCACCATCATCATCAACCTCCTTTCCAGCTAAAGAGTTGAAAACAACACTGTAAATCCCTCTTAATCCTCTGTCTCCCAAAGCATGCAGAAGGCTTCCTGTTCTAAAGGCATGACCTCATGACATAGCTACAAAGGGGAGGGCAAGGGGAATGGACAGATAAGGGCTTAAGCAAAGCACATCCTTTATGTTGTTTGCTGTAGCACAGTGGGTGATAGATAAATAGATAAATAGATAGTTATTCCTATTTGTGGAAAAAAAACATTGCATTACATTTGAAACAAGGACCTTGAAAATTCCAATACTGTTTTTATGATTCTATAGTCACAGAGCTTGTTACTGTATGTAGAGCTTCTGATGTGAAGGTGGCGTATGTAAACACACCAAACAGCAGGGCCACCAAAGCAATACACCCACTATGGGCCATACGAACAATGTACAAATGTGGAAAAATCTGCTCATCACAACAGAAAGTGTATCACGTTGAGCGTCTTTTTTATATCTCAGAATTTGTCTTATTTAAAAACGTGTAAAGTTATTATCCTTAAAATAAATCCTTCTGTCAATGCTTTCACATACTGTGGCTCGCCAGCATCGTATTGTATAATTTCCATAATACTGATTTGTTTGCTTTTCAAATGCTTTGTAAGGACATTCTTATCCAGTACTGATCTAAGTCTCAGCATGCAATTATGGTAAAACATCTATGTGTATGTATGCTTCCAGTTGGTATGAAAGTGAACATAGGACCTAGTGGGATTGTAGGATGCTGCACCAAGGTCTGCCAAGCATGTTGTCCCATACCTGGTTCTAAGCATAGCCTGGGCTGAGAGGCAGTAAAGGAAAACAGTCCCCTGTCAGCAACTGATCAATACAACACTTACAATCTAGCTTTAAAAAAAAAAGAAGCCAACTGTCAGTGACCTCAGACCTCCGGGTTATTCCCTCCCTTGTGCATAAGATACACACAGTTCCATCCAGGAGGGGTTTCACTGAGTTTCACTGCAATTTTCCCCCCCACGACAGTCACTTCATCAGGTTTCATGAAAATACCTCACTACTTTTAATCACATTGTCATCTAAAGGTGAACAAATAATTACCACATGTCTGTTATTAATCATTTGCTAGGATGTGCTCGATTCAACTGTGCTTTTGTTCTCTACTAATTGTACAAATGTCATCTTATAAAGTGACAAAAATGGAATGCAGAAATGTAACAGTAACCTTTGGATACCAATGCTTAGGTTTACACTTCTTTGCAAACATCTGTCTTTATATAAATGTATTCTTTTTTTTATAATATTTCTTTTCTAATGTAATTTGAAATTCCATAGATGCAGTATTGTGCATGTGTGTTAGATGTGTGTGTGGTGTTTATACTAACATTACCTCTAAGTAAGTGGAGATCAAAGTATTTACTTGCTTACATTTTACAATAAGAGCCCAGCACATGTAGATTAAAGGTTATATTGTTCTGTATTAGAACAGAACACACGATCTAACACGTTTTAGATTCCATGTTCAGATACCTTTTTACCATTAACGTATTCTATTGACTAAATAGTCTAGTCGTTTTGAAACACGCAGTTCAGCTTTTAATTTATGATTAGATGTTGTACTTATGCTCTCAGTGACGCAAATGACTATTCCTTCAAAGTATACTGACACATAAAACATGGCTGCCATTTCAATCTTTGAGCTTCATCTGGCTCAGATAAGTCCCAGTCTGTCTGTGAGTTGGGGATTTGCTGCCACTGCCAACCTGCTGTCAAGCAATTCAAACTTCCGGACAGAATAACCGCTGTCATTGACCTCACAGAACAATATAACCTAAAACCTGTTGGCTATTCCAAAGGATAGGATTCAAAAGTCACAATGGATTGTGTGACCCACCGTCTGAAATATGCATTTAGAACAACACAATTCATACTTATATTTTTTACTTC